>CM069079.1:42241481-42771481 GCA_035578085.1 Solanum pinnatisectum | reverse complement strand
GTGTTGATTGCTTCTTCAACATAGGAAATAATGTTTTAGGTGCAATTTCTATTCTCTTGGATTTGAGTGTCGCTTGCATAAAAGGTCAATGTGCATCATTTCAGCATTTGTAAAGTGAGTTGGTGAAGGTCATGATCTTCTAGAATTGACATATTTTCTTTTAAATTCTGCATTTTTTATTCACAATTATAAGAAGCTCCCCATTTCTTCCCAAATATGGCTTCTGGATTCTTGCTGAGTTCGAGTTTGATGAGGACCTTGATTTTATTTTGGGGAGAACTGGTGGGAGAAAAGACCTAAACCTAGAATATTTTGGCACGAAATTAGAAGTTATAATATGCTCTTGCTTTCCTTAGTCATTCACATAGAGGTTTCAAGGATATATTTGCGCCTATCGGAAAAAAAAGGGTGGAGATATTTTGGATAGTATGAATATATGTACTCGTTAATTGTAAGTAGGTTGCTTTACTTACGTATTATACTGTCCATAGAACTTGGGGTACTAGAATAATAAAAACCAAGCATAGAAACTGATTTTAAAAACTTATTGTTGGTTGCAACTCAATTAGTAAGTGTCTCTTAGGATTTGGTCCATAGCTGTACTTTATAAGTGGAAATCTCAACAAGAACGAAATCACAATTTTCTGACAATTTCTCAAATGAGGTCATATACTGCTGATATAATGTTCATTTCACGAGCAAATATTAGTTTCAACAGTTAAGATGTAATCATCACAGAAGTTAAGTATCCAAACAAAATTTTTGTTGTCTTTTCTCATAATAGATGTGAAGACATGATTATTTTATTTTTTTGGTCAATAAATGATTATCAAGTTAGAAGTATTTTTCCTAAGGTAATGTATTGATGAGTCTGCATGTCCTTATGACACCTTTTATTGGTCAGGTTGTGATGGAGCACCAATGCTATCCTTTCTTTATATATTTACAAATATTGCTTTCAACATATCAGCTCTCAATCTTATGAAGATTTCATCTACTGTAATTTCATCCCTTGTTGTGATGTCATCAGGTTCTCTCTCGCACTCTTGCAGGCACTCTGCACACAGTGCTTAGAGGTGTCGATTACATTTGAATTTTATGTAGTCCTATGACCAACTAGATTTTTTTTCCTCTTTTCTTATGTTGTGCCTTTGTCAATGTATCTTCTCTCCATGCCATTGTCATATCTCCCATAAGGTTCAAGTTTGAGCCCTTTCTTCCTTCTCAGCAGTGTTGTCCTTCTCATTGGTCTTATCCTGTATAACATTCCACGGACTCAGAAGAAAGACACAGAATTGTGACTCACTTGAATCATTGCAACTGATGTTCTTCTATGGAGATTCTGGATATATGTTAGTCATGATCTCAGAAAGGCATGGGGTCCAGAAGAGTCTATAATCTCCATTAAAAAGATCCATTCTGCCCTGGTCATACAGTATGGCCTTCCGCTAAATGGATCTGACAGTATCATGGTAACTTGACTAATCCTTCCACTGGTTGTCATCATAGACTAACGCGATTTTCAAGGTACTTGCAATGTTAAGACAGTCTTAGCGTAACAAGTGGATTTTACAATACCGAAAGGCACTTGCTATGACATGTCTTAGATGGATTAAAGAAAATTAAATTTTGGTATATATGTTACTAAGGTTTGCATGCACAATACAGTTGGTCGATTTTTTTGGTAGACGGAAGATTCAGTAATTAAACTTCCATATAGTCATATTTTGATTGCGAAAAAGCCTTTAGGCTTGTGAAATAGTGAAATAAATTTATGTAATTACAATTCTATTATATTCTTTCAGTGGATGTTTCACCAAATGAAGCAAGTTATGTAAGGCAAACATCTACATCCTGCGTGGCAACCATTGAACAGTTTTAATTTTCTACGAAACAGTAAGAAAGTCGATTTTTCATAATATCATATTTCAAGCACCCAAGATTTATGGGATCTAAATTTGCCACTTGACTCATAGTTGGTTGTATTTACTGAATTTGCAATTAAATACTTGTACATTTTATTGAATTTTTTGCTTAAGCAAAAGCTTTTGGGTTCGGTCGAAACCATAAATACTATTGTAACTCCACCCACGCTATGAACATTGAATAGTTCACTTAGCATTTTAACTTAAGTGTGAGCAATACCAATCAGGAACTTTTTGCTTTACACCCAATTAATGTAGGCTAGAAAAGAATCCTCAATTCTCTTTTCTTGATTCATGGATAATCCGGTGATATGCATTAGTAATGTTGGGATTAGTTATGTTGAATTTATTTCTTTATCATGTTTAATTTGTTGTATTGAATTAATAGGGTATGCTAGAATAAGAATAGTACCCCATATTGTTAATGTTATGGTTTGCTATGCATAAAAATTGTGTTTATCAGTGGGGGTATACAATCGGTAGTGTTCACTCTATTTCATTTTGTTTGTCTTGTTTTTTTTTAGTCCGTTAAAAAATGTCTATCTCTTTTTCCAATAACTCTTTAATTCTAATTTTTCATGTAACATGTTTAAGACCACATCAAAAAAATATTTTGATAAGTACATTTATTTTAAGACCACAAAATTCAAAAATCTTCCCTAATCTTTCTTAAATTTCGTGCCAAATCAAAACCTAAAAAAGAGAGTTAAAGTGCATAGCTAATACATTTATTAATTATGCATTGTCTAAAACCACGATCAAACAAGGAAATACCTCCTACCAAACAATGCATCTTGTTAAAGTGCATAGCTAATACATGTATTAATTATGCCTTGATTGAAAACACAATCAAACAAGGGAATACCTTCTACCAAACGATGCGTCTTGTTAAGTTTAGTCTATAGGTTTGAGTTGTTTTATGAAAGAATATAGATTACAGATTGCCATTAAAAACTTCGAATGCTAACATGATTAATGATTATGACCAAAGATATAGAACCTTAATAACATCCATCTGGACATATTGATATTCGCTCATGCCTTAGCTTTCATATTTCTACATCTCCAAGCATTTTTTTAAAAACCAACCAAATTACTGTGGAAAACTAGTTCTTGAATTTAAGCAGTATCGAATTTTCTTTTCTTTTATAATGTTTTCAGTAAACCTTTTGTAATTGTACGTGCACAGAAAATACTAGTATCTTCAAATTACCATTGAGAATAATCGCAGGACGAAATGATTCAGACCTTGACAATGCACAGAACTAAGATATTGAATCTTATTGTGATGGAGTTAAATCTCACTTTTGTAAAAGAAAGAAAATCATGATCTATCACTAAACTGAGTTTTCCACATCATTAACAGCTTACACCACAGTTAAAGCCCAAAATTGGGAAAAATTTTATTATGTGTGAGGTACAGCTAGTACTAGTTGTATGAGGAGATTATTTTATTGATATTATATTATGATGCTTGGACTCATGCTTTATTTTCCTTCTTGGTCTTTGTTTCTCTTTCCTCTTTATTCTCAATTTTTGTTTTCTCTAAATCTAATTTTAATCGATTTTAAGTACTCCATCAGTTTGTATAGTAAAAAATAATTTTTTTTTCACTTATTTATTTTAACTGAAAATATTTATAAAAATTATTATTTTTATCATTAAATAATTACATAATATATTAATAATAAAATTTAAATTTAAAATTTAAAAATCATATATATATATATATATAAATGAGAACCTTAGGCCAACCTACGTAGCGCCACCACAAACCAGAATTTCATTTTAATTTATTTATTTATAAAACTAGCCTTCCCTTTTAATGAAAAGTTGTGACTTTTATGAAATGTTGTGACTTTAATGAAGAGTTGCGACTTTTATGAAAAGTTGTGACCTTTATGAAAAGTTACGACTTTAATAAAGAGTTGTGACTTTTATGAAAGGTTGTGACCTTTTCGAAGTGTTACAACTTTTTCAAATAGTTGTAACCTTTCCGATAAAACACAATAATCATTTGTTCACACTACCTTTTGTTGTCTGTAAATAGAGAAATTTCCTCTTATTTTAAAACAACGAAATTCTGAACCTATTCTTCTTCTTCACAATTAAATATTTGTGTACTTTGCTTATGTTGAGTGGCTCACCAACACCATTTCTTATGTTACAATCCTGGTATGTATTTTTATAGTCATTAATTTATGCTTATGTTATTAAGGATAAACGATAAGATGTATTTTCATTTTTCTTTACATTATTAATGTTTGTTACTACTTAATCTTGTATAAAAGATAATAAAGTGTTGTAGTTTTAGTGATGAGTTGCGACTTTTATGAAAAATTGTGACTTTTATGAAGAGGCGCGACTTTTATGAAAAGTTGTGACTTTTATGAAAAGTTGTGACTTTTATGAAGAGTCACGACTTTTATGAAGAGTCACGACTTTTATGAAAAGTTGCGACTTTTATGAAAGGTTGTGACCTTTCCGAAGGATTATAACTTTTCCAAAGAGTTGTGACCTTACCGATAAGACACAATAAGCATTTGTTTATACTACCCTTTGGTGTTTATAAATAGAGGAATTTCCTCTCATTTTAAAACAACGAAAATGTTGAACTTCTTCTAGACAATTAAATATTTGTGTACTTTGTTCCTGTTGAATGACTCACTGACACCATTGTTTTTGTATCAATACATCGGTGAATAGAATCATTCTATCCTTAGCGGATCTATTCCTTTAAACCTCGGGTAATAGAGGAGAATAATTTCCTTAAGGGAACAATGTACATTCAGTGGACTCGATTTTTTCCCATTCTGTTTCATTCTATTGTTACAGATTCTGGTATGTTTTTTACATTCATTAATTTATGCTTATATTATTAATTGTTATTTTTGAGTACATGCTTCAAAATTTGTTGTTTATGTTTCTGCAAAATTATTGTTATAAGTATTTGTTAGTACAAATTAAATAACAAACACTAATTGAGTATTCAAACAAGTTTTCTCTACTGGAATGGTTGAAGGTACAATAAAAAAAACCCTTACAAATCCCTAATTTCTTTATCAACAACGTCATGTCTTCACATACAAGGATGAAATTTTGTGTTCTTTAGAAAATCCTTTGAGAGTTAATAACTTTGCATGCCAATATTTTTTTGTTTTTATGTTGTTGTAATCAATTTTTACTAAATTTTATCTGTGGATATTACGAGTACTTTAAAGATTGAAAGTTGATTGAAGTGTTAGTCAATTTTTTGAGGTATGTTATTTCAAAAATGAGAACTTTTCTGGTTAAATGATTTGTTATCATCATTGGATATCTCACAGTTTACTCCCTTTAATGTATGTTTTTTCTCACTGTTTTGTCATCTCCTTAAAATTGTATTGATTATTTTTCGTTTGGTATGTATATGATCTCACTTGACAAATATTTCGTCCTTTTAATGTTTTTCTTTTTTTCCTTCTCAATCGGCTCTTCTAAATATTTTTGGTGTGAGTGATGACTATTTATGGCAAACTTAATTTAAAGGATATGAAACAAAATCTGCTCTAAATAAAATTAATATCTTAAGCTACAAAAGATATGTCTATTAACATAGATTTGTTGTCCTTCATGTCCCAAGTCATTGCTGAGCATTTGAGTTATCTAGGTTAGACACATTTTTAACTTTTTAATGTTTGAGAATATTTCTTCAACATGAGTCTAGAATCAAACATTTTGATCTACTTGTACTTTCATAATGCAACAATTATACATATATATTTCTGAAAAAGTCGTAAAGTTGCATTGATGAAGCATCTAGAAGAGCCTTCAGAGCAGCAGTTTAATGAAGAATGAATTTCTATAAGGGTCAACAATATTATTTTGCTGTTGTTTCAAATTTATTTTTCTCCTTCTATAAATTTTGTTAAAGTAATAAAGTAACAATAACGAAAAGTATAGAACGTTTGACCTCAGACAAGTAGATTGTCTCTAAAAAATGTTGTTGTGGTGTACATTTTTAACGGCCTTAACTTATTTATAACTAATATTGATTATCAAAAACTTTCACGTAATTTTTTTCACAATGAGTTATTCTAACAATACAATTATTAGTTTCTATATTTGTCATGTACAAAAAATAGCAAAAAATGATGTTTGATCGCTACATAAAAACATTACTCAGTTTTAACAAGACAATTATATCATCAAGCATATACTATGATAAATTATGTAAAAGATAAGAATGATTAGATATGATGATATTTGTAATCATTCATTATATATTTACAATTTTTGAGATATATGATAATGTCAAATCATTTAATTTATGTTGAATGTTAATAAAACCTACTAAAATTTACTCTTTTTTTCTTATTACAATCGATTATTGGAAAAGTTTTTCAAAAGCTTAGAAGATTATTTATGTCCGCATGAAGTGCGGGTAATTACCTAGTATAATTAAGGGATAAGGGTCTAAAAAATACCCCAACTTTGGTTGAATTTTTTGTTGCGCTACTAAACTTTCATGAGGACTTATTACCTCCCTAGACTATTTAATACCGTATTTTAAACATATATATTTGCCCACGTAGACATAAAACCCAAAAGACTATTGTTTTAAAAAATGTTTTACAAAATGAAGCCATTTACTAAATATTTCTTCAATGTTCGATTGTACATAAGGTAAAATGTAACCTCATAATTTCTCAAAGAAAGAACTTGAACCTCATAGAGGTGATGGGTAGAGTATGGGAAAGACAACCCAGGGTGATTATGGGTAGCAAATATATATTAAAGTTTATCTTCTTTATTTTGTTCGTAGGAATACATGCTAAGATATTGATAGAAGAAAGTGACCGATCAATCAATTAACTATGCCTTAATCCTAAGCTAGTTATAGTCGGTTAAATGAATCCTCTGCATCCATTCCATGTTTTAAGTCCATTTAAATCAAATAATAAATAAGGAAAACTAACTAAAAGATCTCTAATTTCACACTTATCCAAATGATACACATGTCTTTTTAGCAAGAATACAAAGAATCTAGATAAACACTAAACCAAATGAAAGTGTATTAGTTGATTTTAAAGATAGTAGTAAGAAGGTGTTTCAAATACAACGGGAATCATATTTTGCAGATAAAAGCTGATAGTCTACGACAGATTATCTTTTGGTGCAATTTAGAGCTAGTAAATGATGTTGAGACATTGGAAGACTTTATTAGTTCCCTGCACTTTTTGGATTACAGCACCAATTTACTGCTGGTTTCATCAATAAAACTTACCTTTTGCTAAAAGAATGTACCAGTAATTATTGGCAATAACTAATTAAACATGACTATTTGGTATCCAATATAGATTTCTTTTTTGTGTGGGGCGGCTAATAATGGTGTCCGGCCAACTTTCCGGCACCTCCAGTGCTGCACCAAGTATTTTCCACCAGCACAGGCATTGGGTAACCAATAATTGATGGGAAAGGTTTCACCACATCCCAGAAACACAGCGTGTATCCTTACAATTTCTTTCTAACTATATAAATTGTTATTCTTCTAATTAACAGAGTATCAATATTTAATAATCAACTGTATTCATGAACAATCATAGAATTAAAAAAATAAAAAACTGATCTTTGCAGTTAAAGCTTGTACTTTTAAGCTCACTGTATCCAATCCTGCTTTCACCTCCTTCAATACCATAACTAGTTGCGGAGCTTGCCTGCATATTCATTCACATCCAAAAATATCAATATTATTATGTATGTTCCGTGATTTTCAGAACCTTAAAAGACCAAAAAAACAAAGAACTTGCCTGCTTATTCTTTGCCTCATTTCGAGTGATGCCATATTTTACTACTGATATCGCTGAGAGTGAAGAAGATACTCCGTTGCTGTCAATGGCGGCTTCCTCCCTGTCTGCTTTGAGGCAGAAGCTGTAGGAGGTTTGATTTATTTATTTTCCAAGAAAATAGAAGGATAGAAAAGGGGGGAGCGGATTATGATTTGGGTTTTAGATGGGCTTATATGCAAAGGTCCATCTTTGAACCTTGAGAGCAAGGGAGAGCTATCATGTGGTTAGCGGTTTATTCTAATCTTTTTGACAAAAAATATAGTACTTATATATATGATTAAAATAATATATATATATATAGAGAGAGAGAAAGAGATAAACATATAGAGTAGATGTCGAATTCTTTGACTAATTTATGTGTCTATTTCTTCAAATTTTAAACTCTTTGATAAAAATCATAACTTTGTCACTTGAAAGAATACCTAATATTTAACATTTCTTAATTCTAAATTAGTGACATAATTTGTATTAAACTAGTGTTGGGTACTTATGTTTAACAAACACATTATTCCGAAATTAAAGCTTAATATCAACACTAGATGGACACAAATCGATCTTGCAAAAAAATCAATTTTGTCATTAATAGAATAAACTAGTGTTGGTACTTATGCCTAACAAACACATTATTCCTAAATTAAATCTTAGTATCAACACTAGATGGATATAAATCGATCTTGCAAGAAAATCAATTTTGTCATCAATAGGATCAACTAGTATTGGTACTTATGCTTAACAAATATATTATTTCTAAATTTAAATCTAAGTGTCAACACTAGATGGGCACAAATTGATTTTGCAAGAAAATCAATTTTGTCATCAATTGGATCAACTAGTGTTGGTACTTATGCTAAACAAATACATTATCACCTAATTTAAAGCTAAGCCAACCCTCGATGGACACAAACAAATTATCACAAAATTAAAGTTAAGTACCAATACTAGATGGACACACACACATTATAGAAAAACAATTGTACTTGAACTTTAGAAATTTAAACACATTATAGATAACTAATACTGTCTTATTGATTAAAGGTCTCTTTTTTATGGGAGCATGCTGAAATTAGTTTCTGAAATGTTGTGCGCTCGAGGAGGTCAGAAGTTGAGTCCTTATCTATGTGCGCATGTTAGTGGTTTTCATACTTCAAAGGTAAAATGGTTTGACTTGATGCTACTACTCTATGTAGCCTTTCTATTTTCATATGTGCATACATAACATTGTCAGGAGTGATTGAATATTCTTGCTTCTGCCTTGTTGACTTGAATGGTTCTCCAATAGGACATGACTATTTATACCTAAGCTCCACTTGTTAATTCTGAGGTTTCTTGTTTGATTTATCCAGTGGTGTGTTTGTATATCTTTCAAACAAAGACAGTCTTTACGTAAAATAAATGCAGAAGAGTGCTCACTAACTTCCATATAACGGACTCTTGGGTAAAATGACTGATGAATGTCACAAATTACTTGGGAATCAATATGTCTTTCTTGTTTCCATACAAAGATTGTTGGAATGAACTCTATTGTTTCAGACTGTCAGTTTCATATCGAGATAAAGGCTCAAGTGAGTCAAGAGTTAATTTTTCTCTAGAGAGTCTAGACTCCTAATAAATCTACATTCACGGACATTGTTTCTCCTTACATCCCAAGTTTGATTATCTAGTTTTGTCAGTCTCATATAACTAGAGCTTAAATAAATTTGAATAGTTTTAGAGTTATAATATTAAAGTTATTTACAGACGTGTTTGAGAAATTGTTGGACCATGTAAAAGTCGAGGTAAACTTCAATTTAGCTTTATTATAAGTACTGTTATGTATGTATGACGATTAATCAAATACCTGGATTACTAGAACTTCGTCGAAGAGGAGAGGAATGGAGATGTGAGGGTCTCGCTGTTGTTGTTTTCGTCTTCGATGGGGTTCGCCGGTGATTACCTTGCCTTCGCAGGAGTTGGTTGCTCGACGCTCGCTGGTCAGAGCAGCTGGAGCTGCTGTTTGTTGTTTTCGTCCTCACTGGAGCGGAGGAGAAGAGAGAAAGAGGCTCGCCGGTCGGAGCTGGTCCTCACGCTGCTTCTGGCCTTCGCTTGCTGGCGAGAAGAACGGATCGGAGTAGGCTCCCGGTTGCCGGCTGGTTTTCGCGGCTGCTCGCTGGCCGGCTCCGTTCGCTGCTTCGCCTGAGCTGCTATGAGAATATAAGAGAAGGAGAGATAGGGGAGGAGGAGATGAGAGGAAGATGAAGAAAGAAGGATGGCTTAGGGTTTTGGTTCTTTTGGTTTAAAATATATAAGAATGAAGATTTGATCGTTTGAATGATATGAACGATCAAGATTTGATCTTGTAGTTGATTTGGATGAACGAATGGCTGAGATTAAAGGATGAGCTTTGCGGTTCTAACTGGTATAAGAGCGCCCTTTTCAACTCATAATGGGCTTTGGCCTACAACTGGCTAGACGGAGTCATAAAGACAAAGCCAATAACGTATTGCATCAAATCTGACTGTACCACCATCTCGAAACCAAGTCAAGAAACCATATTTAAATTTATTTAAAAGTCTAAATCTTTCATGGTAGATACAAAAGTGAAGTTAGATATCTGACATAGATATGATTCTTTTAGCTAGACATAGTCACGACTCTAGATCGGAGAAATAAAAAGTAAACGAAAGAAAGAATTGAAAGTACCTTGTAACAAGGGCCAACATCAGGGTCTGTGCGAACTATACAATCTTTATTAACAACTCTGGTAAGTATCCGGCAAATTTTAAATACAAAAGTCAAAGAGGCAGAAAGAGAACTTTTATAAAAGAAAAGAGAGGGGGTTTCTAAAACCTTTCAAATCACTTTGGTCTTGTACTGCATTTTATGTTAATAATGCTGCTGAAAAAGAACGAGGTGTCCCAGGTTGGTGATAAATTATAAACCCAAAATAGATTAGGTATCTTATTCTGAACAAAAAAAATTTACTATCAAAATTATATGATGCTAATATCTTTTCTAAATTTGATTTATCGAGTTATTGGCAGATCCAGATATTTAAAGAGCATTCTTATAGAACTGCTTTTAACGTTTCATTTGGACAATATGAATGAAATGTTATGCCATTTGGATTAAAAAACACTCCTTCTGAATTTCAGAAAATCATGAATGATATTTTCAACCCATATTTAGAGTTTATCATTGTTTATATTGATGACATTTTAGTCTACTCAAAAACTCTTGAAATGCATATTAAACATTTAGATATTTTCAAGAAAATTGTTATACAAAATGGTTTGGTGATTTCTAAACCAAAGATAAGTTTACGATTTTTAGGGCATCTTATTTGTTAAGGGAAGATTAACCCTATTCAATGATCGATTGATTTTGCTTCCAAGTTTCCTGATTACAAATAGGACTCAATTACAAAGATTCTTGGGAAGTTTGAATTATATTTCTCCCTTTTACAAGAATTTATCTAGAGATTTAGCCCCGTTATATGACAGGTTAAAAAAGGATAATAAAACACCTTGGTTGGATAGTCATACTGATTTAGTAAAGAAAATTAAATTAAGAGTGCAATCTTTGTCCTGCTTAACTCTTGTTAATCTTGCATGACAAAAAATTATAGAGACAGATGCGTCCAATATTGGTTATGGAGGAATACTGAAACAAATCAATCCTCGTGATAAAATCGAATATTTGATTAGATTTCATACCGAAAAATGGAGCGATGCTCAGAAAAAATATGCTACGGTGGCTCATGAAATGTTAACCATCATTAAATGTGTATTAAAATTTCAGAATGATTTATATAATCAAAAAATTTTGATAAAAAACTTATGCACAATTAGTAAAATATATGTTTGACAAAGATTTTAAACATGATGCATCAAAATTAATATTTGCTAGGTGGCAAGCCCAGTTGGCTCCTTTTGATTTTGAAATTCATTATAAGAAGGGGAGTGATAACTCTCTTCCAGATTTCTTATCCAGAGAATACTTATCTTCATAATGAGTTTGTTATCTTCATTCCTTATAGATAAAATTGTGATTACTATCTTAAAGGTAGTTCCTCTCAATAGAGACGTGCAAGGAATAATTATATGGAAGATGATAGATGATATGATTAGAGATATCATCACAGATATTTGCTTTTGTGAAGAAATCATCGATTTTTACGATGAAAATTATTATTATGATAATTACTATGCATTTGAATAAAACTACATGTTTTGTTTGTAGGATGGATCCTCCTTGGGTAACCAAGGTTAGGAGAAAAGGTGGTTATACCAAAGGAAGAGGAAGATCATCCTCAGTCTCATCAGGATCGTCATACGGATTGTCTTATCTAGCTCCCTGATTATACAAAGAGGAGGGATGAATTTAGTAAACCTTAGGAGCTCTCAAAAGTAAGTTTCTATACATCTAGAAGATATTCCAGAAAACAATTCATTATATGCACAATTACAGGAGTATCTCTCCCAGAAGAAAGGTGATACCTTTGCTTCCATTGCGAAAGATGATATTGATGATATCAAATCGTATGAAAAGGTAGAAAAGAAAGAAATGATATTTCTTTTAGAAAACTCTGAGGTTCAGAGAAAAGAAGAACCATGGAAGATATTCCAACGTTATTTGATTAATGGATTATATTTCCCGAGTGAGTCATACAAAATCCGTTCCTATTATGAGACTATTTTGATGAATACCGATAGTGTTGAATTTCAGCACTTCTCAGTATATAATACCAGCGAGAATGTTTATAACTTCTCAAAAAATGATTATAAAGCAGATTATATCTATAGAAGATTGGGGTATTTCCTCAATGAAAGAACGGCAGATCTGCCTAAACAAGATCCCTACCAATTTCACTTATTGAGATTATATTAACGCTTTTAATAAAGTCCTTTACTACAATAATGAGAGGCATAAGCATACTTGGTTCATTAAGATTTGTGCAAAGATATTTGCCGAGCCAACTCCTAATTGGCTTTTAAATTGGTGGTCATATACTGCCCAACAATAAAGATTTTGCCGGATCCTTTTCTAAAATTATACAGAGAATGAGTTAATATTTCACCAAACCTTAATAATCTATACCATACAGATCATATCTGTTATATGGAAAAAATTGAACAAATTTATTTCTTCATAGAACTCTCTATTCTCTGGATTCATAAATGGACCCCGAAAGTAGGTTTTATATAAGAACAGATTTCGTGCTTATATCGCACTTATTATAACAATTTTTGGGACAAATTGATGAAGAAAGATCCCAAAATAAAGTCTTTATATGGGCAAGAACTTCTGGACCTTATTTCAGGAAAAATCCACGAATATAGTGTTTCTCTGCACAAAGGAATAATTGCTAATAGTTCCATTAAGCACATGGCTAGGAGAATCTCCAATCAAGATGGAGATCAAGAAGAAATGATTAATAAATATTTAGACGAAGTTAAAAGAAGTCTACTCCTTAACATCACCAATTATGCAAAATCCGACACTTCTATGAGAAGTGAAACCAGTGATGATCTTCGAGGTGATATTCAGAAAGCTCAACCATTTGAGGAAGAAAACCCAGCTTCAAAAGATGTGCTGACAGAGGCAAAAGATTTCCTCCGACAACTAAAGAAAAAGGAAAAAGTGTAAAGATTATCAAGAATAAGAAAAGGCATTATCAACAGTAGATACACTGTTGATCTATAGTAGATATACTGTATATGGGACCCATTGATAAGGACCCATTACTGTAGATAGATTCTTTTCTTTTTCTATATATACGTTTCATTTGTAGTCTTTTAGAGGCAGGTTTTAAAAACTCCCTCTCTCTTCTTTTGTAAAAGTTCTCTTTGCCTCTTTGACTTTTGTATTTAAAGTTTGCTGGACACTTACCGGAGTTGTTAATAAAGATTGTATAGTTCGTACAGGCCCTGATGTTGGCCCTTTTACAAGGTACTTTCAATTCTTCCTTTCTTTTACTTTTTATTTCTCCGATCTAGAGCTGTGACTATGTCCGGCTAAAAGAATTATATCTATGTCGCATATATAACTTCGCTTTTATATCTATCATGAAAGATCTAGACTTTATCTAAGTATAAATAAATTTAAATATGGTTTCTTGACTTGGTTCGGAGATGGTGGTACAGTCAGATTTGATGCAATACGTTATTAATTTTGTTTTTGTGACTCCGTCTAGCCAGCCATGGTCCAAAGCCCGTTATGAGTTGAAAAGGGCGCTCTTATACCCGGTTAGAACCGCTATAAGAAGTATTAGTCTGATTCTAGTCTCGTTCCTCTATAAGCACATATTGAGGAGTTGGTCTGGAATAATAATAAGTTTGCATACTAGGTTTATGAGCAAATTTAGTATTACCACTATTCTTCTTGGGATAACCCTGAAGTTTATTAAATTCTAAAGAAACATGATTTATAAAATCAAACATGTTTTCTATTTCATCAGCAAAACTTTCAGAAAAATCTATAGGACTTGCCTTGAATTCAGAAAACTTTTTATCAAGAAATTCTTCCAAATCATAGACTGATTTAAATTTAAATTCTGAAATCTCAGGAGATCTCTACACATGAGTAGCCATAGTCTGTGCTTCAGTAGGTGTTTTAGAAGTAGATGCTTTATTACAGATCTTTATATTATTTTTAATATGAATAACTAAATCAATTAATTCATCCAAATTTTTATCAAGAGAACCAATATATTCACCTAAAACTTTAACATAAAGTCCAAATAATTATTTTGAAAAATCAAATTATTAATTTCATTAATGCTTACTGCCGCAACATCATCTTCAACAAATTTTTGAAAAGCAGTAAAAGTAATTCCAGTATTAAGTGGTAACACAAATGATGATTGAGTTGGGTAAACCGCCTTGATAATATTACCAGTTCCATCTTTATAAGATCGTTCGAGAACGTTGATGATCAAATGTAAATAAGTGATTATAAATCAAGGTACAAAACATATAATTTGACTATGCAAAGCACAAGAATCATAAAACTCTTGAGAAATATTATTTAAATCATCGGCACTATAAGTGTCAAAAAATCAAGTTTTAAACTGATTCCATTTATCACTTAAAAATTCATTCTGAATGTACTTTCGTGCTAGGGAACCTAGACTAAAATCAATTTGGTGTACATTCATCATTAAGTATTATTTAAATCAAAATCCATTTCGGATTGAGAAGGAATATCCTTATCAGAAATATCTGAAGGAATATCATTTGTTTGAACAATATTTAGTCGAGGATTAATTTTAATTTTATTAACAAATCTATCACTTTGATCTGCAGATATAACCAATGGTAAAATATGTAAAGAAGCAGCACGATTACGAGCTGGACCATAGACAGGATCAATAGGAGAAATATGATGCATAACAGGCAATCTTCTAGTAGAAGAAAATAAATGTCTACTAAAAGGAATATCATTAAACTGCATACAAATCCTACCATCAGGATTTTGAGTGATATGAAAATACTCAGAATTAGTGACTGCATCCGCCATCTGGTTTTGAGGAATAACAGATTCTAAAGTCCAAGTAGGAAAATTAATCTCTTCCCATTTTATAAGTCGTCTAGTAGTGACCTTCGATCTAGCAAAATTAATTTCTACTAGAATAATTTCAGCAGATGTATCATATAACTTACATCTTGGATTTAACATAGAAAACAATTTAAAATAAATTCTATAAGATAAGCAGATTAATTCAGAAGCAGGTGCATAATTATAACCATGCGTTTTAACATTCAAAGTTAAAGTATCAAGAATATTAGCATCAGTTAATGATAACTGTAAATTCGGTTGAGTATTAAAATAGAATGGACCATAAGCCATAGTAGATTCTATCGAACACATCAAAGATTGTCTAAAATTCAAATTTCTAGCATCACGTAAAGCGGCTAAAAATGTCTCGGGTAACCCTTTAAGAGTCAAAGGCTTAAAAGTAATTTGTATCATGCCAATATGTAAGAAATTATATTGAAGTTTATATAAGTCAATATCTCGTTTATTTAACAAACGAATAGTCTATTCTGACGAATTTAACGCCAAAGATTCTTCAGTAGTTTTAATCAACTGCTTATTCAAAATTTTATCAAACCAACCATAATTATAAATGGTTTTTATATTAATTTTTGGAATAGTCCATTTGTTTAACAAATCAAGGTTTTGAGTTGTATCTATCTCTTCCAATCTGGTACTTTTAGTACTAGTATCTCCAAGATCCATGAAGACAAAGATCATATCTATGTTGTATACTTCACATCAATCTTATAGTTATCATGAAAGTTCCTAGGCTCTGATACCAACGAAACATTATCTCAAAAGACAGGCAGTAGTCCGCGCGGTCATCTTCAATCTAACTTGTTAATATCCGAATTCAAGGAAGAAATCCGAATTAAAATATATACAAATTTCTATATAGTTTAATAATTGTATGGAAGGATCTAATCCTTTTACCCAAGCAAAAGGTCTGTCGAGATTCAAATACGTATTGTTATTGAGCCCTTATGTCTAGCGGTTCTAACCGGGTATAAGAGCGCCCTTTTCAATTTTTAGAAAGTTATAAAATTTTATATTTTTTAGGATGTGAATTAGTCTGAAGAGCTATTTTACATAATATGCTAGCGATGCAAGAAGAAAATGATCAAAATAGTTGTCCATGTTGTTGAACCGACAATGCAAGAGAAACATAATCAAAATAAATGTTCATGTTAGTGAACATACTAGAAATATAGATACATTTTTAAACATACGTAAACTACCAATGTTCCTCTAGAAAAATGTGTAGATAGATTACGAATGCTCCTCTAGAAGAATAGGCAGATAGATGTCATCATACTACCAATATTATTAGAATTTATTTATACAAAAGACACCCCGATAATAATAATTATAATTTTTATTAATTATCAATGTGAGATTCTTCTAAAAAAATTTAATACCCCACTTACGATCAATTATGGACCTGTGGTGCATGTGCATGAATAATTTTAATTTGAGAGTTCAATATTGGGTGATATGTGTCTAGCTTTGATACAATGTAAAATTAAATTGTCCAAGCTTTATATAAGAAGATGACTTATATCATTAATCATCATGTGAAACAGACGTAAAGCAGCACACCTTAATCCCCAATTTTGAGTTTAGAAATCAAAGTTTACGGCAAATTAAAGGAATTGAATTCAAAATCTCTTTGATTACTTCAATATTTTGCCATTTGGCTTGTACTTAGAGTAGATTGTATATAATATAATTTGACTAGGTTCTACTAGCCAAAACTTTGTTATTTTATTATTACAAATAAACAAAAAATGTATCTCCAAAAACAAGAGTAAACTTCCTTGATAAAACAGAAAGAATTTGGTTACTATAATCATGGACATAATTCATAATTTTATTTTATTTTTTCATTTTATTTTCCATGACGATAAAAGCAAAGAAATAAAAGAAAATGACACTTTTTACAAATATTACATGAATATAAATATTTGCCGGCCAAATGTACAAAGAGAATTCGAACTTCTCTAGCATTTTTTGCCATTTATAGTTATTATCACCACTCATATTATTCCACACAAAACGTTAAAGAATTTTGTGAGATTCGCGTCGTGTAAGGACCATAATGGGTTGTGTAGTAGGCAAGGGTTATAATTTCACTCCGGAGAGACTTGAGAGGATGAAAAATGAGAATGGCTATGTTAAAGGAAATGGAGTTGAAAAACAACGACGACGAGAACAACAACAAAAAATGAGGGATATGGCTCGAATTCGCGATCAAGAAGGGAATCATGTAGTACTTGATCAAGAAGAGAAAAGAAATGGAAATAATGGAGTTAAAATAGGAATAATTGATAATGGTAGGAAAATAGGAGGAGATGATCTATTGGTGGATGGATGGCCTAAATGGCTTGTTGATAATATTCCTAAAGAGGTTTTGCTTGCTTTAGTTCCAAAGACTGCTGATTCATATGAAAAACTTGATAAGGTAAGTTCATTTTCAGTTGGATCCAGAATTTAAACTTTCAACTTTTAAGATTTTTAATATAATATTTCATGCACTTCAGCATTAAATGGAAAACCTAGTGCAAAAAACATCTCGTGGTACATATGAGAAAGGGTTGTCTCACCCCAAGGGATTATGATGTAAACAGTCTACGTATCCTAACACAAATCCAGTGCTAGTTGATTCTACAACTCAAACATGTGACCTATATATGGTCACACGTAAACAAGTTTAGTATGTTACTTCAAGACTCCCCTTCATTATCACTTTGATATTATGAGTTTAATATTTATTGTAATTTTAATTATAAGTTTCACGTAAATATCTACACTTCGTACATAAAACATTAATTGGATTCAGTTGAGCTCACAATGAACTCTTGTTCACTACATAGAGAACTAGGGTTGATTTCTCATATGATCAAGATTCTGACTCAACTAATAGTTATCATTTCATAAAGTCGTTTTTCTTCTTGATTTCAGTTTTCTTTAACAAAGAAAATGACATTCTGAAACCACAACTATTAGTTGAGAAACTCTCTGAGAAATCAACTCAGCAAAAATAATTGGTAATTACCTTAATACATGTTTTTATTTTTGCAGGTAGGACAAGGGACATATAGCAATGTGTATAAAGCTAGAGATAGAAAAAGTGGGAAAATAGTAGCCTTAAAGAAGGTTAAATTTGATACAAGTGAACCAGAAAGTGTGAAATTTATGGCAAGAGAGATTATAATATTGAAGAAACTTGATCATCCAAATATTATAAAGCTTGAAGGATTAGCTACTTCAAGAATGCATTATAGTCTTTATTTGGTTTTTGACTTTATGCAATCTGATTTAACTAAACTTATCAATCACACTCAAGGAATTAGACTCACTCAGCCTCAGGTAAGTAAATTACTTATTTTCCTCATTTTATAATAATTTTTTATTATTATAGAATAGGTCTAATTGCACAATTTTGAGGAATTATATATGTGGTAATATTGAGTGCCTAATTGTTTAATGTTTTTCTTGTATAGTTTGGAACCCGAGATTTTGATTAAGGACGTGAGATCTTACTTTGTAGAGTATAGTTATCACAACTAAGAAACTATCAAAAACCAATCTTATCGATCGGGTTTTAAAAATTTTCTAGCGCCAAAAATAGGAAAATGCAAATCAATCTCCAATCTTATTGGTCGGGTTTTTTCACAAAAATAAAACTAAATTAAAGAGTATAAATAAAATAAACCTAGCCTTAAATCAATAAGCACCAATAGCCTAGCAATAGAAATGCATCTTATCATAGTAGAGATGTGAGTTCAAAGACCATATAGTGAGTGCATTTTATCATTATGTGATAAAAAAACTAACTTTATCGCTACTGTATTTCATATTTTACATCACATAAACTAATAGTAAATAAACTAACTCATAATTTAAGATGAGATTGTCAAATGATAATCAAACATCTTACTTGGTGTACTGAACTTTATATAAAGCAATAAAAGACTATCAATAAACATGATATTAGCTACATCTGTTTTAATATATGAGTAACTCCCCTTTCTAGCCAACAAACAAACGATCCCTAATAATATAATTATTATTTACACAATCAAAATTTATATATAAGATTTTGTTGCAGATAAAATGTTACATGGAGCAATTGTTATGTGGACTTGAACATTGTCATGAAAGAGGAATATTGCATAGAGATATTAAAGGGTCAAATTTGCTAATAGACAAAAATGGGATACTAAAAATAGGTGATTTTGGACTTGCAAATTTTTATGAAACAAAGACAAAGAGACCCCTAACAAGTAGAGTTGTGACACTTTGGTACAGAGCACCAGAATTACTTTTGGGTTCCACAAATTATGGTGTTGGAATTGATCTTTGGAGTGCTGGTTGTGTTTTGGCTGAAATGTTTGTTGGAAGACCTATTTTGCCTGGTAGAAATGAGGTAAAAAAAACAATATTTTCTTTTATGAAAATCGTTTTTATTAGTGAATTGTTAAAACTTTTTTTTTATGTATGTGTGAAAAAGGTTCAAATTTAACCTTATATTATTCGAAGTTGCAATTAGAGGTACAAATGAGCTAGATGTCATTCCTATTATTATTTTTTAATTTTACAGATTGAACAACTTCACAAGATATTCAAGTTATGTGGTTCACCGACAGAAGAATATTGGAAGAAAGTGAAGCCACCAACAACATTTAGACCACCGCAACACAAGCCATGTTTTGGGCAAATTTCCCCCAATTTGCCTCATTCTGCTTTTCCCCTTTTATACACACTTTTGTCTGTTGAGCCTCACTTGCGTGGCACTGCTTCTACTGCCCTTCAAAATGAAGTAAGTTATGATAATTATCTAAATACATATCTTATTTTACTATAATTTCAAAAAATTTCTAAATTTCAAAAATTTTCTCTCAGATACATCACTCTCCTCTGGCTGATACATCCCTATCCCCTCTCGAATACATCCCTCTCCTCTATGATATGTTCCCTTACGTATGTACCTGGATGTTTGCTGATGTATCCAGAAGTCCAGTGATGTATCCGGATATCTTATCCTCTCTGATACATCCCTCACTTATGTATCTGGAAGTCCAGTGATGTATTCGGATATCCTATCCTCTCTGTTACACCCCTCACTTATGTATCTGAAAGTCCAGCGATATATCCAGATATCCTATCCTCTCTGATATATCCCTCACTTATGTATCCGGAAGTCCAGTGATGTATTTGTATATCCTATCCTGTCTGATACATCCTAAATTATGTATCCGAAAGTCCAGTGATGTATCCGAATATCCTATCCTCTCTGATACATCCCTCACTTATGTATCGAAAAGTATCCAAAATCCATAAATTTTAAGGGATTTTTGTAATTTGAAAAAGAGTAGAAAAATAATTATTTGCACCTATATTATTGAGCACTAAAATTTAATTTGTTGAACATTGTGTTAGTTCTTTACAACAAGCCCATTAGCATGTGGGCTCTCTGAATTGCCTGTTTTCAAAGTCGAAGACGATGGGCCGGCCCAATCCATTGATATCACAAGGTATCTTCGATTTTACATGTGCTATTTAAATTAAATTTCGTATTTTTAATTAATGTTTGACAAATTTCAAACAAACTTCATAATTATTGTACAATTAGACTTTCACCATAAACATCTTTAATCTAAGTTCCAACATGTTAATATAAAAATCTTTTTCTTACTTATTGATCGATTTTATCACGAGCTTTCAGAGATTCTAAAATATATAGAATTTAAACTTTTATCTTCACCTTTTTCTTTAGGAACTTTTATATTTACATATTTGTAAATTACTACAATTTTCAAAATGCTATAATTATTAATTACACATATGTGATCATTAAAATGATTATATATCATTGTTCTATATATAGTAGGTATATTGATTATCCTTTTAGACAATAATCATTAATAAAGAGACTTTAGGACCAAGGCAAGTTAGATCATTACACATTAGATGTCACAAAATTAATAATATAGTCACAAGGCTAATAGTGTAATCATAGTCTTTTTGACATAATCTCGTGCAATACAAGATGAGACTCCCTCGGTCTCAATTTATGTGACACTTTTTATTTTTCGAGAGTCAAACAATTTAAGTTTGATTGGAAACTTGCGCATAAAATCTTCAAAAAATTTTAAATGAAATTTGTATATTTGTAAACTATGTTAAAAGTACTATAAGTCACAAATATTGATAATTCAAAATGTTTAAAAGATCTATGAAAAATTTACGATCAAAGTTAGATCGTGAAATTCGAAAAGTGTGAAACAAATAAAACAAATAGAGTAATTATTATATCACGAGCACCAAAGGCCATCATTACATATTTAAAATAAATATAGTATAATATAAAGTTTTTTATTATTTTTTTTCCTTTATTTTTGGGTGGTGTCTGCTTGTGGTCCCTTATTTTTTGTTAAAATCAGGAATTTAATTCTTCGTGATATTCGACAAAAGATATTTGAGTCTTTAAGTAATCTTATTGTATAAATTATGGTCCCTGCAATAATGGCATGCATAAATGTATATTTTTATTTAAACTACTCATATTATAACTAGGGAAAATAGCGATTTTAATTCCTGTGTTATTTATATATATGTATAATATTTTCATACTAATAACTAAATGGTGTGTATTTATTTATATTCTTGTCTTTTGCTATGATGATTAATAAATAATTAAAAAATAAATTGCATCACAGGAAGAGAGCTTCAAAAGGCAAACGGGTTAAGAAAAATAGGGAGGGCTATAAAAAATTGCTCTCCAATATTTCTGAAAACTCAAAAGAGGTAAATTCTTTTTTCTTTTAATTATGTTTTTTTCTCTTGAATTTGTAAGAAAATGTACTCTATTCCTCTCAAATTATTTGTCGTGATTTCTAAATTCAATAATTTCACTTATCTCTATTTTCATCATAAAGCAAAGAGAGAAATATTGAAAATAACTTGAACTTGAAGGAAAATATTAGTTTTGTTCCCAAACTATTAAAAACACTCCTCTACTTGACTAACTAAACTTAGATATACATTGATCTGCTACATAGCATAGCAAGTGGTTTCAACTTTCAAACATTTGTAGGAGCATGAGACTCTTAATGAAAAATCAAGAAAAGTTTTGAAAACATCTCTAAATTTAGCAAGAATTTAGGGGTGTATTTCACTCATGTTACACGATCGGAGAGTTCAGTTAATCAAGTAAAGAAATGTTTCTAAGACTGTCAATAGTTCACAAATAAAACTAAATTTAGAAGTGTTTTCAATACTTTCTCTCAAGCAAAAGAATGATAACATAATTTTTAATCTATCATATTTTTCCATACATCTAATTTTTCACTTTTTATATACAATTACTTACATTTACCCTTTTAATAAACATGACAATATAACATCATTTTATAATACTGTCAGCGTATATAACTCAATCTGATTAAATTTTCCTCAATTTTGATTTAACAGGAAAAGCAAGGGGAGTCAAGTAACCAAAGCCAAGATATGGGTGAAAGTAGTAGTAATTCATTTTCCTTAAACATGATTAATAATAATATTAATCAAAGTCCTCCTCCATCACCAACTCCATTTTTCAAATTTAGAAACATTAATCAATTTTCTAAAACTGAGGCACATCCTAATGCTCTCAAAAACATTAAAAATTATCCAATTTTATTAGCCTCTATTACTGAAGCAGCCAAAAATTATGAAGATAATAGATTAAGTCTTAATCGTAGGTCAATCTCAACCATTGATTTTAGAAATCATCATGATCTAATGGACCACAAAATATCTAAGATATTTAGCTTTGAAGATACTAGTTAATTAGTTATTAGTAAATTCTGATTTTAATAGTTGTGATATCTGACCAAGTGTATTGGACCTTTAATTAATAAATTTAATTGATACACTTAGGTTTTTAATCCTTTTGCTTGTGCTGTTTTTTTAACAAATTTATTGAATTATTAACCGATACATTAATTATTCTGTCTAATGTTGAGTTTGTATTGTTATTCTACATTTGAGAGTAATATAATTCTTAAAATACTTTTAACATATATTTTCTACATAAAGGGACAAAAAATAAAGTTTTTTATTATTATTAAATGGAAGGTTAAATATGTTGAGTTTGATATAATAAGCAACAAAATTGAAGGATTAAAATGCAATCATTCCATTAATTAATTAGTAATGTTGCTCTTTTTTGTTTAATTTAATTGTTTACTCGTGTATTTGGTTCAGAAATACTGTTGATTTTGACTGTGTATTATTTTAGTATGTATTTTTTTTTCACTTTTAAATTTTCTATTTCAATTTATGAAAAATAAATCATATTTACTTTTCTTTTTCTATTTATTGAAGAACCCATTGACTTGCTACAAACAAATTAATAATTTCCAATCTCTTTCAAGATTAAGACGTGATCCCATTAATGTCAACTTAATGCTCAAAGCATTAGTCGGGCAATGGAGACATCGACATGTCCATTTCCAAATAATTAAACTCTATATATGAAATTAAAAAAGTTATATATATAGTCGTATAGTAATTTTATTTGTCTGGTTTTAATTTTACACAGAATTTAAGAAGACTTTTAGACTGAACTATGTAGAATAAATCAAAATTGTCCTCAATCTATTGTATTAAACATGTTACATGGAAAATCAAAATAACAAAGTCGCCAAAAAAGAGAAGCATGTGTTCTTTTTGTAACAAATTAAAAAAAAAGTAAAACAAACAAATTGAAACGTAAGTAATAATATATAGTGAACATTTTTAAAGAAATTCTCAATCTAGAAACACAAATTAGCAATTCAAGCTATGGCTAAACTTCATTTCAAACTAACCAAACAAGTACAAGAAACACACACACATATATATATACACACAATAAGCATGACTTAATTCTTCCCATTCATCACACATACATGATGTTCACATAACCACCATACAAAAAACCTTCAAAAAAAAAACCATTAGTTACATGGCAATATCAAGAAGAAGTAGAGAATCAAATGGGGAAAAATATAAAATCAAGTTTTCCATTTATTAAACACACCACTAATCGTAATAATTATCAGAGAATTTGCTCTTAATCCACTTGAAGCTGTTCATCAAAGATGTTTTAACCTTACCTTCAACGGAATACATGTTATAACTAGCTATTCTTTTCCTCCTTTTCGTCTCTGAATTTCCCCCCACGGGTCCATTGAAGCTAAAAGATTTCGTTCGATCCTCAAAATCAAATCTTGCTTCTTTGTAAGATGCAGAGTGATAAGGGAAAGATTTACTCTTCTCCATGATCAAGAAAAAGAGAAAAAAAAGCTCAAAAAAATGGTATATTAGTTAGAACAAGATGAAGTAAGAAATGTGTATATCTTATGTGTATATATGTTATATTGTACGTTAGTGGGTGTTATGCATGGGCCCAGAAAGTGACTTGGATTTAATATTTTTTAGAAGATTGGGGCTGTTTTTCGAGATTCGTTTTTTTAAAAAAAAAAAATGGATATCATCATTTGATGGGGTTTATTCTTCAAATACGTTGGTCTTTAATTATTATCAGTTAGATAAATTGGTCCGTATCAAATTTGATATCTAGTGTGACATAAGTTTTTTAAGGACAAAACATATAGATATTATGACGAAATAATATAAATTTATGTCCCGCATTATTTATCTTGAGGAAAAAAATCGGAATAAATTAGGGGCAAAGCGCAAATGACCCGGATATTACAAGATAAAACTTTGTATTGCTTTTTCTGTTCCACTTTATGTGGCATTTTTCGAATTCAAGATGCAAACAAGTCTTTCTTTGACTGACATGTCTTTTAATTGTCAATAAATGTGACTTATAATACTTTTTTACTTAGTTTTTGAATATAAAATTTTTATTTTAAAAATTTGATATCTAAATTCACGAATCACGATCTAAACTAAATAATTTGATTTTCAAAATTGAGACTATATTATATTAATTGAAACAAAGGGAGTATTATATAGCTGGATTTGATGGATGTGTGAGTATTTGGCTGTTTTGGGATATGATGAAGAAAAAGTGGTCACTTTGAGAAATTTAAGGCTTATTTTGGTACAAGATAATAAAAGATCATATCAAGAGGTAGTTGAGCCAATCTTGGGTAGTGACTAGTGTCCATAACCTTATTATATACATGTACTAAATAATATTTTTATTCCTAATCTTCTTTCATTAATTGTTATAATATATCAAGAAGGAAAATGATTAGATTGTTCAAAGTTGGGTATATATTCTTGAGAAAGTGTGTAGAAGCCAAATTATTTTAAAGAATTTTGAGGGGTGGGTAAGTGAGTAAGTTCAATTATAAAAAGACAAAAGGATTTGCTCACATGCATCTATTTGTAATTTTAATCATGATTTTGTATTAGCATTTAAATATGTGATTTGGGATCATGAGTTCAGATTCTCCAAAAAATATTATTTGAGCTTTCAAATCACGATTTTACTCAATATGCAAATTTAACTCATAAGTTTATATTTTATAAAAATAGACACATTATTATAGATTTTATATTTTTGAAAAAATCATGCTCAGCATAAAGAGACTATACATACTACGTGAAAAGATTATATTCAAGAATAACTAGTTAATACTATTATTGATTAATAGATCATTATAAAATTACGGGTATTTGAAGGTTCGTGACCACAAATATTCTTTTTTTAAACAACGCGAATAATTATTTATAAAAGGAACATTGATTTTTTTAAAAAAGACAATAAGGTTTGCTCAAATAGTAAACATCATTTATCTTTAATCCTAAAGTTGTATGTAAACATATAATGTGATATTCGTAATTTTGAATCATGATCTTATATCAATGTTTGAACATGTGATTTGAGATCATAATTTCAAATTCTAAAAAAACTATGATTTGATATTTCCAATCATGATTTTATTTTTTTTAAAATGCAAATTTGACTTATAAGTTTATATTTTCTATATATATATATATATATATATATATATATATATATATATATATACACACAATTTATTTATTAAAGAAACACGGATTTTTTTTTTTAATTATTTTTGGTGGGCCATCACCAACTAAGGCAAATGGAGTTATCATAGTCCATATGTATTTGTGGGCGGGCCTAATGGGGGCCCAATGGTTATTCCAAGAGACAAAAAATAACAGTAAGTGGGCATTCCTCTTTCAACATGGCCTACAAACAAGTTTCCTGATTTTAGTTGTAGTTGTGCCCCTTCCTTGTCCCCCAAATATTTATATGAAAAAAAAACTATGTAATATAGTAAATTAAGGATCAATATTTATTTGAAATATAATATTGTTCTAATATATATTATTTACAATGTAATAGGGATAAGAAAGTAAAGCTATTAAAATGTTACAAGAGTAGATATGGAGTACCATGATTATGTTGTATGAGAAAAAGGGAGATATATTAGTGATTTTCCATCAATTTGCCTTAGTGATGGACAAATTGATGCGACATATTCAAGAGAATATGTCCTGGTGTATGCCATTCACAAATGTCATAATATTGACTGATAAGATGTGTGGTGGAGTTAACGATTGGTTGGATGTTTGGAGACAAATTCTGAAATCTATAGGTTTAAGGTTGAGCCGCACTAAGAAACAATACCTTAAATGCAAGTTTAGTGACAAATCGCAAGAAACAATGGTGGAAATAAAGATTGATTCACAAGGCATACGCAAGAAAGAAAGTTTCGAATCATGGGGTCTATAATCAAAGCAAATGAAAAGATTGATGATGATGTTTCTCATCGTATTAGAGAGGGGTGAGTGACTCAAGTTTAGGGTACTATGTGATAAAAATATGTCACCAAAGTTTAAAGGTAAGTTCTACATAGTTTGATTAGACCTATGTTGTTGTATCGAGCAAAGAAATGATATGTTAAGAATGCACGTGTTTAGAGGAGATGAGAATGCTCAGACGTATGTATGAGCATACCAGGAGAAACAATATTAGGAATGAAGTTATACATGAGACGGTGGAAATGGTCTCCATTGAGAATAAATGAGAAAGTGAGACTGATGTGGTTTGTACATATGAAGAAGAGTTGCGCAGAGTAATGAAGTGTGAAAGTTTGACTATAGCAGGTATAGATAAAAAGTAGAGGTAGTCCAAAGAAAAACTAGGGAAAGGTGATTAAACAGGACATGGTATATCTTCAACTTACTGAACACATGATCCTAAATATAAATGTTTGGAGGTCGGATATTAGGGAAGAAGGATAGTAGATAGCCGAGCGTTGTAGTACATTTACATGGGGGAGGCAAAGAGCTCATTTTCTCTTCTTTTTTAGTAGTCTTACCTAGTATTCACATTGTATCTTATCTTTCTATTTTACTATTAGTTTAGTTGTTTGCTTTTGTTTATATTGTTATTCCGCAATCGCTATTTTTCTTTCTACCTAGTTTAGATTACATTTTCTTTGAAGGCGAGGGTATATCGGAAATAACCTCTCTACCCACAAAGGTAGGGATAAGGTTTGCTTACATCCTATTCTCCCCAGATCCCACATGTGAAATTACTATATTTTGAGGTTTTATAGCAAATATATGTTGGTCCACTTATTATCAACATAGATACAATTAGGCAGAAACATTGAACTCTACGAACAGAGCTATCAGGGGAAGCCTTGCATGAAACTTAGCTTCGGTTCAAGAAGAAGCTGAAGTGATGTCCAAATCCTAGGTTGCAAGATGATGTCCTTTTGGAGGTGTCCTACAGGTCATTGAACTTATGGACAAAGCTATGACAGATAATATTGTTGGGGGTTCTATGATGCCTCACACTTTCACTAAGGCCAGTGACATGCCTGACAAGATGACTAAAACAAACAGAGCCTGGGATATCAGAGAGTCTGAGGTTTCAGCTAGCGGCTATGCTAAAGGAATGATCGCAGAACAGCACAGATAAAGCTTCTGGAGATGAATGATGATGACAGAGCAATTAATGTAAACTAATAACAGGAGAACATCAAATGAAGAATATAAGTCAGGAAACTGTATTGACCGATTATGTTACCTAATGACAGAAGGAAATAAATGATAGATAAATACTATCCCCTCTGTCCCAATTTATATGAAGGTGTTTGACTAAGCACAAAATTTAAGAGAAAGAGAAAGATTTATTGAACTTGTGGTCTAAAACAAGCCATTAAAATTTTTGTGGCTTTAAATCATCTCATTAAGGATAAATGAGAAGTTCAAAGTATTTTTATGAGATAAAGAGAGATGTCATTCTTTTTGCCATAATGGTAACTATGATGTCTCAAAACTTGACATTCAATTAAAAACTTCAAATTAGGCCAATTTAAGTCTTACCGCCATCTTTGTTGTGGTCTATAATTGAAGAAGAGTGACTCTGCGAATCAGCATTAGCTTTAGTGCATCTGACTATTGGAACACTATATTTTGAAAGCTCTGATAGCAGGGTTTCAGCAACCATGGATGGAGTGAAATCAAAACCTGAAGAAGAGAGAATTTTTGTCAACACCTTTTTTCTTTCTTCTTTATTATGGAAAAAGAGTCTACTATTGAGTGCATAAAATCCCCAACTTCTTAGAAATAAGACTTAAAGGCGCAAATTGCAATAGAAATCCCAGTGATGGAGAAGATTCACAATCAAGCCTTCAGAAATCACACCAAACAACCAAACGAAATAAAGGAATATAGAAGGTGGGCTGAAGGTTAAATGAGTACAGCGTTGGCAGAAACTCAGAATATTTCCAACATAGCCACCTAATTGTACAAAGACCCATTACAATGAAAAAAGAACAGAAATTAATTGAATTTCAGTGAAAAGTGTCCAGCATAGTAGAATTTCAGACGAATTTCTGAATAATCGCTAAAAGACCCAACCCATAGTTTATAACTAGAAATGATCAACGTCAACTAAACTTCAAGTGAAATAAAGTCCGCAAGTATCAAAGCTCACAACGATTTCTAATAATGACTCGGATAAAATCCATACTTAGCACCCAAGGGAGTGACCTAGTGGTCAATGTAGTGGATTGAAAACCACGAGGTTTCAGGTTTAAGTGCCCATTTGGATTAACTTATTTTTAGCACCCCTATGGCTTTTACCTTTTGACTTATAAGTTACTTTTTATAAGCCCATCTAAACAGGCCCGAAATCCCAGCAGAAATAAAACAGAAGGTGATTTCTTTCCATTTGTCCAATTTTTCTCTTTAAAATTGTCCACACACAGCAGTCCTAAAATTTTGTGACCACTTGCCAATGCAACAAGTGATCTACACCCCCCGCCCCCACCTCACCCCAGGCCTCTTTTTCTCCTTAAGTTCTCAGGAATTACAATTTCTATCCAGAGAATCATATAATCGACCCCAACTATTTCGAGATTGAGGCATGCTTGCTCAGTGATGCCTGACAATCACCAGTTCATGAAGTAGCAGACAGTAGCAGAAAGAAATGCAATCAATATTAGGAAGGCATTGCAGATAACGTGTTGCTTGTGACAAATACAGTGACACCATAACGCCCATTCATCCTTTCCCTTTGAAAAATCTGTTTTAAGTGCAAATATAGGATGAATTATATAATTGTGTGGCTATGTATTATCATAAATTTAGGTAGCTTTTTCAAGAAAGCCATAATTAAGAAGTACAAACTTTCATATACTCCATGAATGGAGGGAAACCTCCTATCGTCATGAATGTCAAAAATCCAAATATGAAAGCTGCACATGCACATCTTGCCCTGCATAATTTCAATTAAAGCAACGGAAAAAATGAGACTTCTTGTAGGAGAAGTTAATCACAAGGGAATGAAGGGTCAAGTTAAGAATCCCACAAAGGAGAAATAAGTTACCTGGATGGAAGTATATTGGTTCCTGCATTAATATTTATGATTTCAATGCAGACGGAGACCATCAAGCAGATCATTATGCTCAGCCAGTAATAGCCAAAGTCTCTTGACATATTAACAAACGAACGTTTGGTTAAGGTGTAGGACTGCATAAAGAGACTAGCCTGGCTATCCTTGGAATCTAGCACTGTTCCTTTTTATTACAAACACACAAAAAAAAAACATTTAATAAGAGAAGAAATTAGATAGATGATGAAGAAATCAAAGATCAAGGTATGGTACATTAAAATGTACAACTTTGGGAAGTTCTTCTACTTGGTAAGTAGCAGTACTGAGAACGGCCATGGAAGTCAACAAGACTTCGAATTGCTTCTGTAGTTGTCATCTTGTTTATAGGATCGTCACCACACTGATCAAACTGATCGAAATAAGAAAAGAATAAGTTAAATGAAGTCAAAGATCTTTCTATCCAAAACCATACTAAATGATAAGAAAATTACCTATATTGTAGAGTAATACTGTTTTTAATGTTATTAGCTTATGAAAAGGGCATTTTTTTATAATGACTATAAATTGGTAAACTTAATATAGCCAGACAAAGAAGTCATCTGACAGCCACTTAAACTACACAAATAGATAAAAAGAAATTGACATATCATTAATAATAATAATATATGAATCCATGCTAATTTTGCTTAAAGAAAGACCAACAGAAAGTGGTCACTTTTTGTTGCAGTTATCAAAACAAAAGGGCATGGTGTGTATTTAAAAGGTTATTCCTGCATCTCGCTGGGCAAACATGCAAACATTTGGAGTTTGATTAGTAACAGGGTGATCTCAAAAGATATACCTTGATTGACCTCTTAGAGTTGCCTCACTTTGTCGAAATAGAGTTAATGCACCAGAGGAAATGATCTGATGTATCATGTATCCAGTCTTTCAACTACATTCATATGAATAGGAAGTAGGGACCTCATATGTGTAGGCATAGTACACATTCAAGTATCACCAGTAATCCCCACATGAGCAAGAGCCGTCTTTGAAATGGTGGAACCGGTTAATATCTCTAATAATGATCTCCCTTGAGACAATTTTACAAATGAACTTGAATGCTGTATGGCAGTCCAAACAAATCCGAAGATTCTTCTTCACTCTAATAGGAGCACCAGGAGGTGTAGCAATCAGCCCAAATGCAACAGCTAGTTTCTCACTATGATAGGAGAGAAGAATCTCCTTTTGTCTCCTCTCTACATCATGGAGATCAATATCTACCATAGGAACATAACCAGCTTTAGCCATTAGCTGTCCCAGTTCCTCCAGTTTGGCATATATATCATCACTTCGCGGATGGCTTCTATCTCCAACTATAAATGTGTAAATACTATCTTTCACTTCAATCCAACTCATACCAGGTTCCTTTTTTACTCTACTGTTCTTCATAAATCTTCTTACTCTTGCGACATCTCCCCACAACCCAACTGATGCATAAATATTTGCAAGGAGAACATGAGTGCCAGATTTCTCTGGTTCAAGGCTAAAAAGCATATCAGCAGCATGTTTTCCTACCTCTACATTCTTGTGGATTCTTGCAGCACCAAGAAGTGCACCCCAGACAGATGCATTAGCTTCAAAAGGCATCTTATTTATGAGCTCAATAGCATCATCTAGTTTTCCTGCTCGGCCCAGGACATCAATCATGCATGCATAATGCTCTTGAGTTGGTTCGATCCTAAACGAGTCTTTCATTGTTTCAAAATACTTCTTGGCTTCTGCAACTAAGCCAGCATGATTACATGCATAAAGGACACTAACTAATGTTATGTGATTTGGAGATACACCATCTTTTAACATCTCACCAAATAAATGAAGCGCCTGTTTCGCATGTCCATGTTGGGCAAGTCCTCCAATCATTGCCGACCATGAAACAATACCTTTCTTAGGAACCTCATGGAAAGCACAGCTAGCATCTTCTATACTTCCACACTTGGCATACATGTTAACTAGAGAGTTACCAGCAAACACATCTGACATGAACCCAAACTTCAACACATGAGCATGTATTTGTTTCCCCTGTTCGTACGCTGATAAATTTGCACATGCATTTAGGAGAGAACTGCAAACAAATGAGTCTGGCTTGAGATCCATGTCTTGTAACTTCACATACAGTTTCATAGCTTCTTCACCTTGACCAAGTAGAGCATAAGCTGTTATGAGAGAGGTAAAAGATGGCAAATCCAGAGTAGGGCACTCGTAAAAAATTCTAGCTGCATCATCCAACTGGGTACATTTTCCATAAGAATCAACAAGACTGTTTATAACAAAGGTGTCACACAGAAATCCCGACTTCACAGAGAGTGCATGCACTTGTTTGCAGACGTTGGCAGCCTGCAAGCCCGCAGCAGAGTTGAGAATGGCAAGTAAGGTTGTCTGATCAAATCCAATTCCTTGGGTGAATGTCTGAGAAAAAAGGTCTAGGCATGCATCGTCTGCCTCATTCTGCGAATAACCAGAGATCATAGCATTCAATGCAATTAAGTACTTCCCAGGCATCAGATCATAGATCAACCTCGCATCCTTGGTTAAATTACACTTGCAATACATATCAATAAGACCAACACTCACAAATGGATCCAAAATTATATCTTTCTTTATCAAAAGAGAGTGCAACCCTTTACCCAACTCAGGGAGCTCTAGCGCAGCACAAGCCTTGAGAGCACTCGATAATGTGAACATGTTTGGCCAAATTCCTGACCTTCTCATCTGATTCAACATATCTATAGCTTGCCATTGGCATTCATGAAGAACACAACCAGCAATAATAGCATTCCATGAAACAATGTCAGGTACCACAATTCCCTCAAAAGCTGTAATTGCATCCTTAAGATCTCCCCCTTTTGCATACATATCGACGAGTGCATTAGAAGAGAACGGATCAGAACCATAGCCAAGCTTCACCAAATACCCATGTATTTTCTTTCCTTCAACAATATCTACTAACCCAGTACAAGCATTCAATATATTAGATAAACTATATTCATCCGGCCTGACTCCACTACCAATCATGTCACGAAACATACACATCGCCTCACTAAAAAAATCATTTTGCGTGTAACAAGAAAACAACGCATTCCAAGAAACAACATTTCTTTCCGGGATTTCCTCAAACAACATCCTAGAATCCACAAACTCGCCACATTTCGCGTACATAACAACCAATGTATTCGCAACAAAAACATCAGAATCGAATCCTGTAACCACAACAACCCCATGAAGCAGCTTACCAAGAAAAAGCTCCTTCTCAATAGAACATGCCTTAAGCACACTAGGAAAAGTAAACTCATTACATCTAAGACCCAAAGAATGCATTTTTAAAAAAACCCATATAGCATCTTTACCAAAACCATTCTGGGAATACCCAGAAATCAAAGATGACCAAGAAACCAAATCTGGTTCAGGACTTTCATCAATCAGTTTCTGTGCATACTGAAAAATACCACATTTTGAATACAAATTAACTAAATGGTTCCTATATTTACTATGATTAGATAACCCAAGTTTGATTAAATGGGCATGGATTTGAAGACCTGGGGTTAAAGACTTAGTTTTGGAAAGGTGTGAAAGGAGGTTTGTGTAGGAAATATAGTTGGATATAGAGGTCGAAAAGAGGCTATTTTGAAACTTGAAAATCGGAGAAGAAAGTGTGAATTGTAGGTGATGAAGAGGACTTCTATAAAGGCGGCAAATTCTTGATTCGAAAACCATTGCCCAATTGGGTTCGTTTTGACCAGCAAGGAGCTTGTCACTGGTGCAAATCTATGTGATGCTGTTTAAGCTGCATGAAGTGTAAGAGAGGACACAAGTACTAAATCACTGTTACACAAATTATTAGTTTTATGCCTAAATTATTGACACTATTACTATACATCCCCAAACGGCCCCATAACATAGCAAGTAATCTCCAATTCTTATAAGAGTATGAGGCTCTTAACAAAAATCGAGAGAAGTGTCGAAAACAATTTTAAACTTGATGAGAATTTAGAAGTGTATTTCACTCATATTGCAAAACTGGAGTATATTTAAATCCAAAAGGTGTTTTTAAGGTTGTTAACAATTTAGGGATAAAACTAATAATTTACACCAAGTTTACGATGTATTCAATACTTTTCGGTTTTCTCTTTAAGAGAATAGACATATTTTTTTTAATTAGTGTAAGTGCAACTATAAATTATCTCATTAAAAATAAATATGTTGGGATCAAAATAATTAGAGTGACCTACAAAAGTTAATAATTACAATTATATAGCGATGATACATTAAATGCCAAAAAATACACTAACATATTACTATTTGATATGATGATTTGATCAATTAACTCACATATCAAAAAGGAAATTTTGAAAGTACAAGCTCTCACAAGACTTGAACAAATGTATTATGGATGTTATTGTGTTGTGGTATGAGAAAAAAGCTCAAAACTTTTCCAACAAGGAATAACCAAATATTGAAAAAATTTATATTTTCAAAAAAACAAAAACAATTATGGTGATACGTTCCGACTTTTCTTTCAGGAAAAAAGTAAAATTCAAATATGATAACAATAGGGGCAAAAATCTAACGAAATGGATACCCTATATAGAGTCCTAAATTTATTTTCTTTATATTTCTTCTTTTCCCTATTTGTCAATGGCAAAGAGCACGCAGACATTCAATTTTAAGAAACAAACTAAATCCAGCATTCTCTAACAGGTGCATCTTAATCTTGATGCAAATAACCTACTTGATATGAAGCATATACATAACACCCATAGTTTTGGATCACTTAGAGCTGATAAGCATGTTACAATGCTAAGTAATATTATAGATCATTGAGCTCAAGTCGATTGCCAGCTGGTTGAGGCAATAGGACTAACAACATGAACATTCCAAGTCCAAACCCCAACAACAAAAAATGGTGTGAGTCGATCTGCTCCAGTCTTGGTAGACGGGATTACCTTGGATACATGTGCCTGTGGGTCAGACAAGATGTCCATTGAATTAGTAGATGTGTGCACAAATTAGGCAAACACCACCAATGTCACAGAAGATTATAGATCATTCAGCAGAATGTTGACTGAAGAAATCAGCTCCACACTCTATGTCATCTGTCTTGCTGCTTCCAGATTGAGCCATCAATATTCTGTAGACTCTCTTTGAACAAATCTCTCCCAATCTTCTATCATCTGACACCATCCCTTCCACTTTCAAATCTTTCAGCAGAAATTCTTTCTCATGCACCTGAAAGTTTTTCAAGAGTGAAAATATGTTAGGATCTCGTTTTATCCCCCCAAAGGATCAACATAATTACAACATGAAATGTATCAACATCCAACCTTCCATTCATTGTTATTTGCTTAGACTAGATAAGTACAACGAAGCAAGTGGAATTGAATTGTATGAACTGAGATGTTACCGTAACATTTCAATTTTTAGTGTAATCTAGCTCTTGTTTGAACTGAATCATATGAATGGCACCTTCCATGACAGTATCCTCATTAACAAGAATGAATGACATTTACCAGAGAATATAGCTCCACAAAGTAGTTTGCCCTCTAGTAAATGACATTTCTTAAGCATACACTCCTCAGTGCTCTCAGATGAACTGAATATAATGCTAATCTAATGTAAGTTTCTGAAGAAATTTTAACCCTCCTTAGAAATGTCTTCATATTATCCAACATCTTAAGCTGAATACACTGGTGAGAGGGAGAGGAATAGTGTAACAAGACCACTGCATCACTACCTTTTCTCTCCCTTAGCCACTGTTGATAGCCAGAATCCTAGTTGGCTAGAAGTTGGACTTACAGATTGTAGCAAGTATTTGCAGTGACACTGGAAGGAAGTACCGTTCTTGATAATATCTACCCATACATACAAGGCCGTAAAAGTAAAATAGTGAATCAGAAGTCATAGCATGATATCAATAAATGAGAAGCCTTTTTCAAGCAGATGGAGGAAATTTTATTGCTTACCGATTTACTTGGATCCATGTAAACAAGCAAAAGAGATTTCATTGTGGGATATTTCTTCCATATGGCAATGGCAAATCGTGGCTGAACCTTTGGAAGAGCCACCAATGCTTTCAACCTGCAAGAGACAACAAATCCAATAATAACGCAATAGCCACCACTACCCTAGGCATCGAAAGTGGGAAAATGGGTAAACGCTTGTAAAAGTGGGTAAGCTTTTAAAGTTAAGTGATAAAGTAGCTTACTTTTACTATTAAACACACAATTAACCATTTTGAAACTAAGATCAAGTAGAATCCTCATAGTAAGGTAGAAACTAGCCAAGACAGAACTAGCTAAATTGGGATCATAACTCAAACATCCTGGTTGGAGTCAAATGGAGCAGGAGAAGACGGTACAATTCAGCAGTAAAGGATGGACATCTATCTAAGTCGATCAGGAGTGGTGATAAAATAAGTATATAGAAAAACAGAAAAACGAGACTTAAGTCAAGATAGTGATACAACAAAACATTAGCAGATTTTGACTAGACTAACTTGGAAAATGTTCCGCGCATATAACTATGTTCTTGCTTGCTTCAATAAGCTTTAAAAGATTAATGCAAGAGCTTACCAACACACCGACAATTCACTTAAGAGGGTTTCTCAAGGCAGTATAGGTTTTAATGAAACCAAAAAGGTAAAAAAAAAATAAGGAAGATTCATTATTACTTAACCAAAAAAAAGTTCTTATTAAGAGAACAATTGAGGCCAAGATAGTGACTGATTCACAGCCTCCAGAGTTCACCAGAAAACTTATGCAGTTTTTGTCCATTACACATGTTTGTGGATATTGAGAGTGTTAGAATAGAAGTAAGTACAATCCTATTAGAATAGGAATATGTTTATACAATCCTATTAGAATAGGAATAGGTTTATACAATCCTATTAGAATAGAAATAGTAATAGAAATAGAAATAGGAATACTAAATAGTATCCTACTTGGTAAAGGATTGTATTATAGGGTCTATAAATAGGGTCTCAATGTAATAATATTTCTCACATGGTATCAGAGCATTGGTGAGAACAAACAAGTCACCGTATGTCTATGTCAATTTCTAGTGACTGTTGGATCTGATTTTGTTATTCTTTTTTTCTTTCTGTGGGTGTTGTGTGAAACTTAACACCATATTTATGTTTAGATTACCTCGATAAGTTAAGGTCGTCCAGCCATTCCGACCAGGCCCATACTGTTTTTGACCAGATCCGATCGCCGGAATTAGGGTTCCGGCTATTTCCAGGTTGTTTCTGGCGACTTTTTTTTTTTTTTTTCCCAACAATCAGATCTCAATAATCAAGTTTTTTTTTTTTTTTTTTTTGTTTCCAAGACGAATTTAGCATAATGTCTTTTGGGTGTGATGTTTTTGGTTCTAAAAATATAGGGATTGGAAGTTCTAGCCCTATAATCACTTCAGAACTTTTATTGGGAAGTTCAAACTATTTATCTTGGGCTTCCTCGGTTGAGCTATGGTGCAAGGGTCAAGGTGTCCAAGATCACTTAACGAACAAGACTTATGTGGAAGATATAAAGGCAAAGACTAGTGAGGAAGATGCAAAAGCCAAAGCACAATGGGAGAAAGTAGATGCTCAATTATGTAGTCTCCTATGGTGTTCTATTGATTCCAAATTGATGCTCTTGTTTCGCCCATTCCAGACGTGTTATACAGTTTGGGAAAAGGCTCGTGCTTTATACACTAATGACATATCTCGATTCTATGATGTGATATCTCGATTGACCAACTTAAAGAAACAAGAATCCGATATGTCTACTTACTTGGGACAGGTACAGGCAGTCATGGAGGAATTCGACACGTTGATGCCAGTTACTACGAATGTGGAAAAACAACAAGAACACAGACAAACATTGTTTCTAGTACTTACTCTTGCTGGACTTCCTCCTGATCATGATTATGTGCGTGATCAGATTTTAGCTAGCCCTATAGTTCCTACAATGGATGAATTATTCTCTCGTCTCCTTCGTCTTGCGGCACCTCCTAGTCACAAAGTAGTTTCATCACCCACTGTTGACTCCTCTATTCTTGCATCTCAAACCTTTGAAAAGCGTACATATCAATCTATGGAGAATCGGCGAGGGGGAGGGCGTTTTGGGAAACCTCGATCCAAGTGTAGTCATTGTCATAAGCTTGGACAGTCATTGTCATAAGCTTGGATACACTCGTGACATACGTTATATTTTGCATGGTCCACCACCCAGTTATGATCCTATTGTTCTAAAGGAATATAATAAGTTCCTTCGAAATCGCGCAAGTAAACAGACATCTCCACCAGTAGCATATGGTGCTCACCCTAATCAACCATCCAATAATGCTCATATTGCTCAGACAGAATATGATGAGTTCCTTCAGTATCATTCAAATAAGCAAATGTCTCCACAAGTAGTTTCGGTTGCACAACCTGATGTGTCTGTTGCGGTAATTCTTTTGCTTGTGTGTCGCAATCTAGTACTCTTGGAACATAGGTCATGGACTCTGGGGCTTCTGATCATATCTCTGGTAATAAATCACTTTTATCCGATATCGTTTATTCACAATCTCTTCCAGCTATTACTTTAGCCAATGGGATCCAAACAAAACCAAAAGGGGTTGGAAAAGCCAAACCCCTATCTTCTGTCACCCTAAACTCTGTTCTTTATGTCCCTGGTTCTCCTTTTAATCTAGCATCTGTTAGTCGTTTGACGAAAGCCCTACATTGTAGCATAACTTTTTTTGATGATTTTTTTCTCATGCAGGACCTCAGTACGAGACAGATGATTGGAACAAGACATGAATCACAAGGCCTTTACTATCTTACCTCTTCAAATTCCTTAACAACATGCTCCGTTACAGATTCCCCATATCTAATTCACAAACGTTTGGGACATCCGAGTCTATCCAAACTGCAAAAGATGGTGCCTAGTTTGTTTAGTTTATCCACATTAGATTGTGAGTCGTGTCAACTTGGGAATCATACTGCTACGCGTTTTCGTAATCGAGGTCATTCAGTCTATTTTCTCATTAGTTCATTCTGATATTTGGGGTCCTAGTAGAGTCAGTTCCACCTTAGGATTTCGTTATTTTGTTAGTTTCATTGATGATTATTCAAGATGTACTTGGGTTTTCTTAAGGAAAGATCGTTCTAAGTTATTTTCTATTTTCAAAAGTTTCTTTGCTGAAATACAAAATCAGTTTGGTGTTTCTATTCGTACTTTTCGTAGTGATAATGCCTTAGAATACTTATCCTCCCAATTTCAGGAGTTTATGACTCACCAAGGCATTATTCACCAGACTACTTGTCCATACACCCCTCAACAAAATGGTGTAGCTGAAAGAAAAAATCGACATCTTATTGAGATCGCTCGTACTCTTCTCCTTGAATCCAATGTTCCGCTGCGTTTTTTGGGAGATGCAGTTCTGATGTCTTGTTATTTGATAAATAGAATGCCCTTTTCTTCTATTCAGAATCAGGTTCCACATTCCATACTGTTTCCTCAGTCACATCTTTATCCTATCCCCCCTCGTGTCTTTGGGAGCATATGCTTTGTTCATAACTTTACCCCAGGAAAAGATAAATTAGCTCCTCGTGCCCTCAAATGTGTCTTTCTTGGTTACTCTCGAGTCAAAAAAGGGTATTGTTGTTATTCACATGATCTTCATCGATATCTTATGTCTGCTAATGTTACATTTGTTGAGTCTCAGCCTTACTATACATCTTCTGATCATCCTGATGTATCTATGGTCTTACCCATACCTCAGGTTTTACCTGTGCCAACCTTTGAGGAATCTACGGTTACTTCTACATCTCCAATTGTAGTGCCACCACTACTAACTTATCATCGTCGTATACGTCCAACCTTAGTTCCAGATGATTCATGTCATGCGCCGGACCCTGCTCATACTGCGGACTTGCCTCCTCCTAGCCAACCGCTTGCACTTCAAAAAGGTATACGATCCACTCGAAATACTAACCCACATTATACCTTCTTAAGTTATCATCGTCTATCATCACCCCATTATGCCTTTGTGTCGTCTTTGTCCTCTATTTCCATTCCTAAGATTACAGGTGAAGCACTTTCTCATTCTGGATGGAGGCAGGCTATGGTTGATGAGATGTCTGCTTTATATAAGAGTGGTACTTGGGAGCTTGTCTCCCTTACTGCAGGTAAATCTATTGTTGGTTGTCATTGGGTTTATGCAGTCAAAATTGGTCCAGACGGTCAGGTTGATCGCCTTAAGGCTCACCTTGTTGCCAAAGGGTATACTCAGTTATTTGGGCTAGATTATAGTGACACTTTCGCTCCTGTGTCTAAAATAGCATCTGTTTGTCTTTTTCTATCTATGGCTGTCGTTCGTCATTGGCCTCTTCATCAGTTGGACATTAAGAATGCTTTTCTGCATGGTGATCTTGCGAAAGAAGTCTATATGGAGCAACCACCTGGTTTTGTTGCTCAGGGGGAGTCTAGCAGCCTTGTATGTCGATTGCGTAGGTCACTCTGTAAATGCAGCAGTCTCGCCGAGCTTGGTTTGGGAAGTTTAGCCTGATTATTCAGGAGTTTGGCATGACTCGTAGTGGAGCTGATCACTCTGTGTTTTATCGGCATTCTGCACCAAGTCGATGTATCCATTTGGTTGTTTACGTTGATGATATTGTTATCACCGGTAATGATCAAGATAGTATCACCGATTTGAAGCAACATCTCTTTAAGCACTTCCAGACTAAAGACCTTGGCAGATTGAAGTATTTTCTATGTATTGAGGTTGCTCAGTCTAGATCAGGTATTGTTATTTCTCAACGCAAGTATGCCTTAGACATTCTTGAGGAGACAGGAATGATGGGATGTAGACCTATTGACACTCCTATGGATCCGAATGTTAAACTCCTTCCAATAATTCTGAAAGGTATAGACGGCTCGTTGGAAAGTTGAATTATCTCACAATGACTAGACCTGACATATCTTTTCCTGTGAGTGTTGTAAGTCAGTTTATGACTTCCCCTTGTGATAGTCATTGGGAAGCAGTTGTTCGTACTCTGCGATATATAAAGTTAGCTCCCGATAAAGGACTACTCTTTGAGGATCAAGGCCATGAGCATATCATTGGATATACAGACGCTGATTGGGCAGGATCACCCTCTGACAGACGTTCGACATCCGGATACTGTGTTTTAGTAGGAGGTAATTTGGTGTCGTGGAAGAGTAAGAAACAGAATGTGGTTGCTCGATCTAGTGCAGAATCAGAATATCGAGCAATGGCGATAAAGAATTTGTGAACTAGTTTGGATCAAACAGTTGCTGGGAGAACTAAAATTTGGCAAAATTGATCAGATGGAACTTGTGTGTGATAATCAAGCGGCTCTTCATATCGCATCAAATCCAATGTTTAATGAAAGGACTAAGCACATTGAGATTGACTATCACTTTGTCAGAGAAAAGATACTCTCGGGAGATATTGTTACGAAATTTGTAAAGTCAAATGATCAGCTTGCAGATATCTTCACCAAGTCCCTCACATGTCCTCGTATTAATTACATCTGTAACAAGCTAGGTACATATGATTTGTATGCCCCAGCTTGAAGGGGAGTGTTAGAATAGAAATAAGTACAATCCTATTAGAATAGGAATATGTTTATACAATCCTATTAGAATAGGAATAGGTTTATACAATCCTATTAAAATAGAAATAGTAATAGAAATAGAAATAAGAATACTAAATAGTATCCTACTTGGTAAAGGATTGTATTATAGGGTCTATAAATAGGGTCTCAATGTAATAATGTACAAAAAACAACAATTCAATAAATATTCTTTTCCTATATTTCTCACAGAGAGAATTTAAACTTCTAAAATGGAAAATAGCATAAGCACTTACCATGGGCTCTTTTTTATCTGGTTCTTGTCAACGCAACCCTTGGGAATAAGAGAACCATTTGCATTAACAGATAGTCTTGTTAACTTGTTTCTGTGGAAAACCAAGAACATCTTAGCAATGACATATGAAACCATAAACAGTAAGAAAATGATAACTTCTTTATCATCTCTATTTAATCTAGGCAGTTGGTTCAGAGAACAGAAGTCCTGAGGCATCTGCATATTGAAATGTCTCAAGCATCACATCTCATTTGAACCAAGAGCAGAAAGGACATAAACGACTTTTTCCATTCAACCGAGTATAGTACTCTCTCTGGCCACATTCCACTAGCAGTGGAGGATCAGTCCCTAGGAAATGAACCAGGACTTGATACTCTTTCATTATAATCTTCAAAAGCATTCGGCTTTGATAAGATATAATATTGCATTCCTTATCCAGCTGTTACTAATATAAGTATATCTATTTCACATTTTACCCCACAGAAAATAACATATAGATGCCCACATAAATTATACCACCACTAATAATACAGAGTTTATCGCTGAACCAACTGTAGCATTAGCTATTGCACAGTTGTAAACAGGAAAACCAAATCTTTTATTAGTTATCCAGGAACATATGTAATGTGGAGTTTCATGTTGCAAACTAAATGTTAAAATAAGTAATCCATAATTTTATGTCAGGTTTATTTTTCCTCAGGCGTCCACCCACCAAAATAATTATGGTGCCATTATTTCTGAGTTTTTCATTTGCTCACTTACATGTCTTATGAATGTGAAACGGTCTATTACCATTTGGTACTGCATTAGTTTAATACTGAATGTCACTGGATATTTAATTGAACTGTATACAACTACAACTCAATCAAAAACTTGTTAGCATAATACCTCGGGACCCCCTGAACTTGGCACCACTTATTCGGTGCACACTTATCTATTTATTTGTCCTAATTAACCCTCTATACTTGGCTATTTGGTAATCTTCACCCCCGTGGACAACCTCAACCCAGGGGGGAGGTGTGATGCACTCGTTGCCATGTGTATATTTTTTGTCCACGTGGTATTGTTAATAATAAGATATATATTTTACCTTTTAAATTCATTATATTTTCAAAAGTAAATAAGCATAAACCAATTCTTGTTTTCAATGAACTACTTTCTCTCTTCACTTTTACTTGTCCACTATTCCCAAAAATAGATTTTCACTTTTGTTTGTCACTTTTAACATATCAAGAGAAGAGAATTATTATTTTTTCATGTTTTACCCTTAACATTAATTACTTACTCCCCAAATCATTTTTCAAGATCTAATACTAAACATCAATTAATAGGGGTAGTGTGGTAAAATAACAATGTCAATCATTGTTTTCTTAATGGGTGTGTCAAGTTCAAATGTGACAAGTAAAAGTGAAAGGAGGGAGTACAAGCTTAGCATTGCTGAATGAAATCATCGTACCACCTGCCCACTCATCCGAAAAGGAAAGGAAAAAATGTGACCAACTATTTTCCTCCTGATTACAGCATACTCACTCCGTTCACTTTTACTTGTCCAATTTGGACGTTGTACACCCCTTGCGAAACAGTGATTAACAGAAGTATCGACTATCATTCCACAATACCCATATTAATTGATGTTTAGTCTTAGAGGGTGTTTGGATTGACTTAAAAGTTGGTCAAACCTACTTTTAAGTCGATTTTTAACTTCTGAAAGTGTTTGACAAATATAAAAAATAACTTAAAATAAGTTAAGAAGTGTTTGGCAATGTAAAAAATGACTTAAAATAAGTCAAAAACCAAAAGTAGGTCTCTCCTACTTTTTATTTTTTGACTTAAATCATTTCAGTTTGACTTTTTATTTTTGACTTAAAAGTTGCTTTTTTTAAGCCAATCCAAATGAGCTCTTAAGCTTTAGGGAAATGATTTAGACAAGAAGTAATTAATGTTAAGGTTAAGACACGGAAAAAAATATATGTTTTTGTCTTGATATGCTAACAGTGACAAGTGAAAATGAAAATCTATTTTTTAGTATAATGGACAGGAAAAAGTGAATAAAGGGAGTAATAAACAAGAGACCCAATCTTTCCTTATTAAGAAGTTTAGTAGACAAAAGGTAGTAGTATACAAAACTCCACAAATTCACAATTCAGTTGGTATTAATCAATAAACTAGCCCAATTTTTTTTATTTCAAATTACTACAAGCCCGACACATTGATATTATATAGATGGTCGCGTATTTGGCAATTGTCCAAAAATACGAATTCACTGAAAAATAACTATGACATACCTAAACTGACAAGAAGCTAAGCTGCAAGTCAGCCCAGCTACATGTTCAGCTAATTCAGCTTCATCGACACAGTGCCTAGAATGCACCTTAACAAAGTTAATTGTTAATTTTGACAGAACCTGCCAAAGAAAAGATGAATTCAATACCCAAGGAATAGCATCAGAATTTCAAGCTTACACTATTAAGATACTTAATTATTTCCAATAATCTATGTTGCTCGGACTCTTCAAAAATGTCGACGGTTGTGTGCCGGATACTCAGAAAGTAGTGTATTTTGGAGAATCTGGCACAAGTGTGGTAACAATTTTGGAGAGTCCGAGCAACATAGCCAATAATTATGAGAATCAGTGTTGCAACAACCTCCTCTATAAGTGGTCGTTTCCAACCAGTATGATTGGCAGGGTCCTTGTATTGTCCTTGTTCCCTATCACCAATGGCAGTAACAGTTATAAGATACTGTAGAAAATTAAATATATTTCTGTTGTCTTAAGCATCTTGAAGCCTTGACCAGTTGTTTCTTTGAGCTATACATGAAATTCATTCGTTTGAAAATAGAGGATTTGGGACAGAAGAAGTGCTTAGAATTGCCAAAATACAATGACAAAAGTAAATATATTCACAAGCCAACCTTTTAGGGGCACACAGAATTCCACCAACAAAAAAGAAAATAAATATATGCCCAAGATTAGAATGCTCTATGTTACATGGATTCCATTACAAGTATCAAATATGCTATGTATGACAATTACGTTCTGTAATCAACAAATAGTTTGTGTATTAAGAAGGATTATGAAATACACATATCCAGGTCATAGCAACTCAACAAGCTCATGTACCAGAGGAGTTGTCTAACAAATCAAATTTGAACTGCTGCATTTCTCTGTATACTTATAAAATAAAGCAAATAAAAATAAACTTCCAGTTAGAATCATTTCAACTAATTTTTTATACCCTGGCTTCAATTAATAAACTAATGTGCTGCTACTTTTTTTTACAACCGAGAAATCCCCGAGGGACTCTGCTACTTATTCTTTCTTTCTTGAAAAAAGAACAATTTGATTCTAAGCACATGGTCTGAAAGCATAACAATAGAAAACCACAAGAAACCTAGAAGGTGCATCGTCATTGTACTTAATACAATTTGCACCTCAAAGCTTTTCATTCATCTTACTTAACTTTTAACAAAAAAATAATTAACAACTAACTATTAAATTCATGATCTGTCACAACTTGATTTCATCTCTCAAGCATGTCACATACGAACAGAAGAACATTGAAAAAGAAAAAGCACCTATAACAGAAAGTTCTATTAATGGAGAACAGATGTAGTCAACAATCCAATGGTTAAATTCAGGATCTTCTGTCATACATGAAGAAAACAAGGTTGAAATAGAAAATTACGGCAACAACAGAGGTCTACAAATGGAGAACAGAGAAGATATATGTGTGTGTGTGTATACATAGCAGAAAAAGAAACACATTCAAGAGAAAATAAATTAACAAACTTAACAATAACAACAACTACACCTCAATCCCAAGCTAGTCAGAAAATTTAATGAACTTAAAGTGAAAAAGAGTTGAGATGAAGGACAAAAATGAAGTTACCGCCAACCTTTTGTTGATATATGCCAAAAGCTTGTTTGTGAGATAACAAACTGTATGAAGAGGATAAAGGCGTTGGACACGGGAAACATGACCCATCAATGATTTGCTATTCACAAGGTTGCAAAACTCTTCGGCCTCAAATATGAATAATACATATGGAACATCGATAACTTCAGATGAGATCTGCACAAAAGTAATGAATCTAATGACCTCAATAAATTGTAAAAGCTAGAAAGGATAGCTATGCTTAGCTTTAGAGAACCAATTCAAAAACTTGATACTGTAGCAGCACAAACATACACATTGCCATCATACACAAGACAAGTAAAAAGCTCAAAGGAATGAAATCAGAGACCAGCAAGACAAACTTTTGCATAGTACAAGAAAAACAATTTGGCACAGTTATCAAAACCTTCACCAGCGCTCTTTCACAGCCCAAATGGACATTCGATATTATTCTTTCGTGTTAGTGTTGAATTATGTAATCACCTCATTTAAAAACTCAATTATTAGAGCAGGGACACTTTTTACTTGTACAGGTCCCCATTCTACACCCACTCACATGCAAGCTTGATTCTTTTACTTGGCCTAGTATATGAAAATATGACATTTGCCTTCAGCTCTAACACTATTTTTTGTTAAATAAGGTGAAGTATTATGTCAAGCTGCTCTTATACCATTTTCCATGTGATCACCTCATTTAAAAACTTTAATTGCTAGATGCAGGTGATAACAGAGAAAGGAAACTTCAATATTTCAAAAATATGGAAGTACTTACAGATATCATGTAAAAAAGTAAGAGACATTAACTTCTACTACTTTATTATCAGATTATTATTATTATAACTACTTCTTCTTTTTTCTTTTTTTTTTTCTTTTTTTTGTGTGTGTGTGTGGGGGGGTGCGGGGGGGTGCATCATACTTATAGAGTGTTGAACTAAAGAATGAGGACAAATCCTTCCCCCACAAGTAAGTTCTTTCAAATAAAGGGGCATGACTTATTTATATTGTTTTGATACTAATGTTGAACTAAAGTTGCTAAGTACCTTGGTTGATATGAGACTTATAAGAATGTTTTAGAATTCCTTATGGTATCAGGTGATTGGCATAGTATTATTGTGTTAAAAATAAATGAATAGTAGAGGATATCACTTATATTGGTGCATTTTCAGCTTACCGAGGACATGACCTTAGATAGGAGGGTATGGAGATCGCAGATAAGGGTAGAAGGTTAGTAGATAGTTAAGAGTGGTCCTATTACAAGCTTTTGCTTGTATTTTCTTATTCGTTATCATTTGTGGTTTACTGTGTTTAGGTGATCGAACCTTGCTGTTGTTGTTGCTAGGATTCCTTGCATATAGTTGTTACTGCTTTGCTGTTTGTTGTCATGTTTCTCCCCACCACCTGTTTTTTTTTTTCATTTTATTAGTGATTTGATTTGCTTGAGCTGAGGGTCTTTCGGAAACAACCTCTCTACCTCGGAGAGGTAGTGGTAAGAATTGCATACACTCTACCCTACCCAGACCCCACTTGGTGGGATTTCACTGTGTATGTTGTTGTTGGTATAGTGGAACATAATTCAATTTCGACATGGAAATATGGACATCCCTATAAGCAAGGGAAACTCTGTCCAGTTTTTTAGAACCCCAGAGAGGCTTGCATTGGTGTCTTACCCCTTAAGGGTCTGTCCCCACCCTAGATTGAGTTGTGACAACTAACACCCAAATATTACCATCGGAAAAAAAACAAACTTTGCAAAGATAATTGACATCCAAATAGATATAGCATAAAAATGTATATATTAGCACTAAATATAGTCTATTATGCATCTATTATTCTACTGAAAGTTAAATGGGTACAGTAGTTAAGTATATGACATTAGAAACAACAATTAAAAGGTGGTCAAGTAGCTTAAGATGATAGGTTAACTGAAATTTGCCAAATTTCTGAAGAATAAGTTACCTTAGATAGTTCCTCTGGGACACTCATTGACCACACAATAGACTTCTCAATTGGATTTGATTTAATTTGGTAGGAAAGACCTTTCTCCGCAAGCCTTGTTAGCAAATGGCCTGACTTGGTAACATTGCCATGTAAGACAAACGTTTATATGCAATAAAGGACACATGGAATGGTGTGGGAAAGAAACAAGCAGAGAAATAAAAATTCTACCTCCAATTGAACCTAGTTCCACAACTTTAGTGTCAATTTGAGCTACAATAGACTTATGTGCGAACTTTCCCTTTTCCCACTTCTGCTTTTCCTTTTCTAGCTTTTTCTGCTCAGCAGCTTCAGCCTTTTCGGTTGCCTTTTGCAATTTCTCTTGCTGAATTATGAACATAAATTAGATTATATGCCATAATTACTTAACCTCCTCCAAATAAATAGGCATTTGTAGGAAGGCTTACCTCTTTCTGATATCTCTTTTCTTCCTTTAGGCGAAGCTGTTCTTCCTTTGACATCCTCATTTTCCCAGTTGCTGCATTCCCGCTGCTTTTGTTACTTCTATTGCCTTTACCTTTGCCTTTTGGTCTTGAGACCTCATCGTTTGGCTCCAAGGAATCATTTTCTTTGTCAGGATGATCATGGTCCTGTAAGCAAATTGCACCATTAAAATTTATATAGAGACAAGCCCTTTTGAGAATTTAGAAAAGCTCTAGAGTCTAGACAAAGATACAAACATTAAGAACATGTCTTAAGCCCTATCCTTCACGCTAATTATTTAGGCACATATGTGAATGGACTTATAATCTTCAAATGCCTTTCCAATTTGGCAGAAAATGCACTCAAGAGTTCTGGACATGAATCAGCTCTCCAGGGTGCACAGATCTCTAATTCAGATTGAAATATTCTTACCCTTCTGATAAAATAAGAAACCGCTAGAGGTTCAAACCATTTTAAAACAGTTTGGATATTCACAATGTATGAGTAGGTGTATTAAAATGAAATGAGTGGTTCACGAACAAAACTCACTCTGCTAATTTAAGCACAACTTGAGTTCATTTATTTAGTACAAACTCAGTTTAGTCAGACCATTTGACTAATGTTGTTCATGAGTAATTTCTTCCATATTTTCTATGGAAAAAGATAAATAGTTGAGCACTTAGGGTTTCCGTTTTCCACCTCAGTTCCTCAATGCTGACCAGCTCTAAGCCTCCTTCTCACTACCTTCTCTCGCCTCTTTTTCAAAGTTCTCCTTTCCCTCTCTCCATCAGTAATTTTCCCTGTCTTTAGGTATTAGGCATCAGGCTTCTCCTTCTCTTTTTCTCCAGTCCAATCTAAGCCGCACCTTCTCATTGATATGGTTGTCTGCCAATTATTCTTTCTTCCAAAACCTTTGAACTCATTTTTAAAATCTCGCTTTACTCAGTACTTCTTTGATTGAACCCTGAGAAATGAGACCAATTTGATAGCATGATCAAGAGTGAATTTGATTGGAACTGATAAGAAACTTAGCAAAGGGTTAAAAACAGTAAAGTTTGTTCTTAATTTAAGCTCGACTTCAAGTTTTTTCTTGAGAACCCAGAAGCAACCGAACAGTAGTTTTAGGTTCCAAAGGTAAGTGAGTAGTGCTGAATTGAATATTCACAACTCTGTCTAGCTCACTTGTTCACATTCCAATCTACAGGAGTATGTAGTTCCACTCCCATATTCCTGAAGCAAGTTACGAGGTATCTTATCAACTTATATAGTTGAACAGGAATAAAATCAATTTATTTTCAGCCAAGTAGTCAGTAGTCGAAGCGTCAGAAAATCCTAAAGTTAACTGAACTTTTCTTTTTATTGTGTTCTTCTTTTGAGGCTATCCGCACGAATCTCACACAAACTTCTGTCAATGATGTGTGTTCCAAGGAATGGTCCTACCATAATGCAACATCCTGATAAAAGCTGGCTTTTCTTTGAGTGGCACACATGCACAAGATGAGGGGTGCTGTGGGGGGTGGGGGGTTTACTCATATTAAGAAGAACAATGGAATGGAAAACAGAGAGCCTATTGTTATGCAAACAAATAAGAAAATGTTGAAAAAATAATAATTAACTTGAACCAGGCAAACACACCAGAGAAGGACCGGCTTCAGTCAAATTTCGATGAGAAACATCCTCTGGCATTCGCATTAAATTGTCAATACCTGTTCAACAGTTTTTCGTCTCAGTTGAAAAGCCTAACAGTTAATTTCAGTCAATGGAAAAATTGATTCTATAATCGTATAAACTAGTAGATTAAACAGCAGTAGCTTACCAAGAGAAAAGGTGGACCCGAAAGGTCTGGAGCTCCATTCTGTCTCCTTAACAACTGCCTCCGTGGAACAAACTTTCTCCTCCTCCTTCCAGGCATCATGATAACCACCATTCTCGGATTCATTATCAGACTCCAAACAAATTACTCCATCAATTCCTGAGTTAAAACAGCCCATTGTGCAAGGAAAGGTGCGAACAAAATTCTGAGGCTAAACGGCAATTTCTTTTCTTAAGTAGTAAAATAAAGTAGTATTATGCCAAGAAAATCGGAAAACCAGAATAGACCACCAAATGAGAAGAATATGCAAGTATGTCAAAGCTAGGTTGTCATTTTCTTATTTGTTCATATAAACCTAGATCGATAAACCAATGTACCCATAATCTTTGGGTTAACAAATACTATAAGGACTAAAATATCTCTTTAACCATCCCTTTTTTGCATCAGAGGAACACGTAATGAGGAGTACACCTAACTAGCTCAAAGTGTTATGGCTGACCTTGAATGAGGCACACGAAGAGCAAACAAAACAAGTGAATCATGTTGAACTAATACTAGAATCTGCCATTGCAGAAAATAACTGAATAATCAAACACAACTCATAGGAGCAGGCAGGGTGATGCAGCACGAAGAGCAAACAAAATATCCACTCATCCAGGTTATAAAAAGTATTACAGAAGTATCCTAGTAGTAGTTCAACATGATGAATGTCCAGGGGAAAGGAAAACACACTAAAAGGGCTGCCCGGTGAGCGAAGCATCCCGCATTCACACAGGGATCAAGGAAGGGCCTGCAGCCCAAGAGGGAGTAATGTAGGCAGCCTACCCTGATGCCAGTATCTGATTCCACAACTCGAACCCGTAACCTATACGTCACGCTGAGACAACTTTACTGTTGCCCAAGGCTCTCATTCGGAAAGACAACACACTGCACAGAGAAAATGGGTTTGATTCCTGAAGGCAAAATGTGATCAGAATATGGTGCACTAATTTTCTGGCTCATTCTAGTAACAGACCAAAGATATTGTAAATGCATTTCATGTTCTTTGTACAGTTAACTACTAAAGTTAAAGAAGCAAAATCATATAAGAATCGTTAAAGAAGGGCCTGGAAATGGTTCATTTAAATAAGCTTAAGCTTCAACTTGCCGTTGTACCGTCTAGAAGGCGAAGCAACTGTAATCACATGCTAAATCAACAAAAGCTACATTCAAACTTATGGAGATGAATGATGATGATGTAAAAGCAATTAATTTATTCTAAAAACAGTGATCATCAAATAAAGACTGTGTCGGGTAACTGAAGTGACCAACCTATAATGTTAACTAATGACAGAAGGAATAAATAATAGATAAATACTATTCCCTCTGTTTGAATATATGTTTGTGCTCCGCACTGCTTTCGTTGTCATGTTTTTATTCACTGTCGTTTTTTTTTCTTTCCATTCCTACTTTGATTTGCTTCACTTGAGCCAAGGGTCTTTACTAAACAGTCTCTCTACCCCCAAGAGATAGAGGTAAGGTTTGCATACACTCTACCCTCGTCCTTAGACCCCTCTTTGTGGGCTTCCACTGGGTATATTGTTGTTTTGTTATACTATTCCCTCCATCCCAATTTATATGAAGGTGTTTGACTAGGCAAGAGTTTAAGAGAAAAAGAAAGAATTTTAAACTTGTGGTCTAAACAAGTTATCAAAAATTGTGGGCTATAAATCATCTCATTAAGGATAAATGAGAAAATAGAAGTTGAATTGCTATTAGATATAGAAAGATATCATTTTTTTGACATAATAATAACTATGATGTCTCAAAACTTGACATTTGGTTGAAAACTTCAAACTAGGCCAGTTTAAAGGCTTACCGCCATCTTTGTTATGGTCTATAATTGAAGAAGAGCAATTCTTTGAATCAGCATTAGCTTTAGTGTATCTGACTATTGGAACACTATATTTTGAAAGCTCTGATGCCGGGGTTTCAGCAACCATGGATGGGGTCAAATCAAGACCTGAAGAAGAGAAAAAAAATTGTCAACTCTTGTTTTCCTCTCTTCTTTTTTATTGTCCAAACTTGCATGTATTCGACATTGTTTTCTGAATTATCACTTATAGACCAAAAACAAATCAAGCTAAATCTCAAGTGGAAGTGTCCCCAGCATTGTTGTGTTTTTGCATAATTCTTAAATAACAGCTTGGATTCCGACGAACCCATAATCCATAGCCAAATAAAAGCACTTAAATAATCAAAGAATGAATTAGTAAAGGTCCAAATGTTGTATAATTCATACTGATTTCTAAGAAATGAGACATCATCTACAGTAAAAAAGACTAACACGCGTAAACCAAACTGTGTGATTTCAGACTAATTTCTGAAAAATCACTCAAATTCAAACTATGATAAAGAAATATGAACTCACATGAAGACTTAGGGTCCGAAATTGAAGAGGAACCCAATGAGCATCTAACAAAGGAGACTTCAGGTTTGGATAAATCAGACATGGGAGTATCAGCCACGAAGGAAGGAGTGGACTTTGAAGGCCTAAACGGCGTATAATCATCATCTTCGATTACCAGAACTGTGGGGTTCCAATTAGTAGACTTTTCGGTTCTTTGCTTCTTCTTGGATGGAATTGTCAGCGGCGTCGATAGATCAATGGTGTCGTTCTGATTGACGGAGTAACCATATCCGCCGTTTCCACCGTCGTCTTCGTCATCGGAGAGAATGTCGACGGAGATCGGCAGAGACATTTTGAGTAGTTGTAATTTGAAGGGTCGAGGATTTTAAGTTTCAGCGTTAGGGCGGGAAAGGAAATAGGCAATGCCAAAGGAGTTGTGTGATTTGGGGTTCAAAATCAAACTATAATCGAATCATAATTATAGTTAATGATTTATTGATATCGAATAGATTATTTAATTTTTTAAGAGAAACTTTCATATATAGCAAACATAAAAATTATATTTGTATGTTATAGTTATAATTTATATAATTGCGCTCCATAGAAAATTTTTTGTTTGCTATGGAGCTTTTGATTTGTATAATTCGCTACAAACATCCATTTTTATACAAATTGTTCAGTTTTGTATAAATTCATTTATACATTATAATTTGTATAATAAGATCTATATTTATATAATTATAAGTATATAGAACGAAAATATATGTATTTGTATTTGTATATACACTTTTCTTTCGCTTTATACAAACACAAACGCATTTTATACACTTTATACCGAAATGTATAAAATGGCTAATTGTATATCGAATCAGATGGCAAAAAAATAGTATGTTTGCTGCGAATTACAATTAAAATATACTATGGCTATAACATTTAATTTGAATTAATAATTTGTTATTTCATACAATTTTTTCATTTTTTTATCGGGTAAATTGTTAATTCATTAAAAATTGTATTTACATATTTTCTATCTATCTCTGTGATTGCTAGAACAAAGTAAAACAAAAAAATGATTAAATGTTAAAGTGGGGCGTGTATGAATAAATTATATTTGAACAGAAAAAGAAAAAGAAAAATATCTATAAGATGAATTGTATTGGCTTAGTCCAAAACGAATAATGCACACATATATGTTAATAATATTTTTGTTTTGGCTTAACTCAACAACAAGTAATATAAGATTTAATGAGATGAGTATGGAGATGACTGAGTGATGATATATAATTTGTTTTACTATCTTTAACAAGTAATATAAGATTTAATAAGATGAGTATGGAGATGACTGAGTGATGATATATGATTTGCTTTACTATCTTTATCATGTCAAAGTAACTTGAAAGATGCACTGGCATATGAAGTAGTTAGCTATGGATTTCGGTGTGTATAAATATTTTATCATACAGGTGACACATTGAATTTCAAAATATTAATAGTATGAACCGTTGTCTACATACATAAAATTAAATTAATTTGAGGAGTGGAACATATTTTGAGGAGCGTGGCAAGGGGGAATTGTTGTATATACGAACAAGGTTCCACATTGGTAGTTGAAAACAAGAAGAAGCTATGTGTGTTCGGTTTGAAGGAAATTGTTTTATGTGGAATTTTTTTTTCTGAAAATAAGTGATTTCTACTTTTATGATGTTCATTAAGTAAAACAAAAAATATTTATCTCAAAATAGCTATATTTAATCTAGGCAAACATTATCGGGTGAAGATGAAGAGTGAGGATGTATTGTGAACTAAACTGTCTACACAAGGGTCAATGGGAGTGGAATGAGACCGATCTAGTTGGGATTATTGGGCAAATTAATTGATTCTTCTATGTGTTATTTCTATTGCAATTTTCTTGTAATTATATATATGTTATTTCTATTGCAATTTTCTTGTAATTATATTTAGTAGTAGTAATACTACAAGTTAGTTTCCTTGTGTGTACAGTTGTCAAAAAAGGGTCAGCTCTACCCCATCCGACCTAAGCCTCGCAGGTCAAGAAATTTGATGGGTTAGGACGGACCGGCCCTGCTGGGGGGCTAGCCTTTCTTTTTTCCTTCTCTTTTCTTTTCAATCGTAAAATTTTGTAACATCAAAAAAATGAGAAAATTTTCAAATCAAATATGGCAAACAATGGTGTTGTTTTTCAATAACACTAGCAAAAAATTTAGTGTGATTAGCATGTATCTAGGATACTAGAAACGCGGAATACATCTATCTGGTGTGATGCATCTTAGATACGCGAGCGAAATAAGAGAGTAACGAGCGAGAAGGAAGGGAGGTGAGGGCGTGGGATTTGTCTATATATTGTAGATACATGTGAATCTACTTGAATAGAGTGTAACATAATTTTGAGTCTATGTATCTCGAGATACATGTATTTGGGACACACCAAAATCTGATAAGATTCGTAGTATTACAACATAACGTGCATCTAAATAATTATCTCATACACTAGTGAAATTTCTATAAGCTATGACACAACTGAAAATCACGAACGTGGAGCACGTCTTTCGTGAGCAAAACAGGGTAGCTGACAGATTAGCAAAAGAAGAGGTGAAGAATGCAGTTTTTGGCTAGCCAACCATTTTTGTGAATGCACCACCATGGGTGCAGGAAGAAGTAAACGCAAATGCAATAGGAACTAACTTTGCTAGAGTTTGTAACGAACCTACTTGCTTTTTTCAGGGTCGGGATGTGGCCCAAAATATTAACATTACGTCGCATTTAGTTGTAGACGGCGAAACTATTGTCACTTGCAACCCTTAATATTTAATATAATTAACCCTTTGATCCAAAAAAAAATTGTTTTGGCTCATGGCCGGCCTCGATTAAGCCTCAAGGGCGAAAGACTTATACGGATTGAACTTATAAACACTAGTTTTAAATGGGTTAGAAAAATTCTATATCAATCTTACCTTAATAACGGGTTGGATTGGGCCGGCCCCGTTGATGAAGCCCATTCTGACGGCCTTGTGTGTATGAACATGTTATCGACTTGTTTCAGTGTCAAATGATGAAGGTGGGAGCTATCATCGGCTATAGGACTGGGTATGTTGGAGAATGGAAAAAAGTGGAACATTATATGATTTTTTCTGCTTCTATAAGAGATGTTATTTGCTTCATTTTTAAAAACTTATTTTCTCATAAAAATGTATTTTAAAAGAAATTTGATCGATCAAACATGAAAATTTAAAATATTTTCTTTTCCTTCATATCAAACCTACATAACGTGAGATCTTTTTATGAAAAAATCTATTTTGCTTCCTAATTCCTAAACATATACCTACACAGATATATGGAATATCTTCTATCAATATCACATATCTCTTTTTTGTTTCAAAAACTACTTGATGCAATTTCAGTTATTGTTCTCATTAAACATCATATTGTTTAACATTATTATTATTATAGAAATATATAGTACATATTTTAAAATAAGCAGAGCATAATGAAAATGAGATTTCTTGTCCATTTCTGAATATAACAGAAGAAAATATCCATTTCAAATCTCTTATAAGTAAAAATAAGATATCTTCTTAAACATAAAGCTAAAAAATAAATTTATAAAAAACTAGAAAAATATTTTTTCCGAATAAACGAATTACATGTACGTTTAATTATATTTGTTTCAATAGTATTGTTCATTTCATTCAACGTGAAGAGAGAATTAGATAGTTGACTTCTCAAACCTTTAATATCCTTCTCTTTAGCCGTAAGCAAAATATAGTATAATTAATTAATTAAGCACGTCTATCTATTCTTTTCATGCATTTATTTATTTTTAATAATTAGGAATATTATTTTATTTTTGACCGTCATGCAGTGGAGGTGGTGTTTTTTTAATATAAAAGTTTATAATCAAAATAACGTTATGTTCACTTTAAATTAAAAAAGATCAACCAAACATCGTTTGGAGGCAAAACTTGGGGAAAGATTAATTAGACAGAATATGACATAATTGTAATCTACTTAGGATCTGATTTTATGTAGTGAGATTTTTTTGAGGTTAGGGATTAAAATAGAAAATTAATAAATATTTGAGTGGTGCCTATTTTTCTTATCAGTATTATTTTTATATGCTTCTGCTATTTTATTCATCAATTTTTTTCTGTCTCATTGGCTTCTGGTGTCATATTAGTTGTTGTTATTACAAGTTCATTGACTTTTCACGAGAATATAACCAAAATGATCTTTAATGTATGAGTAATGCTTTATTTTGGTCTTTAATGTATTTCATTTGATATAATAAGTCCTTAATATATAACAAATGTGTTTATTTTGGTCCTTAATATATTTCACTTGATTGAAATGATCCTTAATGTATGACAAAAAGTGTGCATGTTGGTCCTTTACTCTAAAACTAACAGATTTATTTTTTAAAAAGTGTTCTGGTTCTTTTCCTTAATGTATGAATTATAAAGTTATGTATATACTACCTTTAGTAAACTCCACTCTAGCTAACTCATTTTGAATTATATTGTTATTTTTATTTGGTCAACAAATATACTATGTATTAATTAATATAATTAAAAATACTATCATCATCACAATAGTTGACCTTCATAGTGATCCATATTAATTTGGTCATTACGTAAAAACAGACGATACATAGTGCAGGGGCAATATAAATAATCATACTACAAAATGCGTGTTAAAATATTTTATAAAACTTTCATGTTAATTGTTAAGGGAAATTAAGTAAATACTTCATAAAAACAAATTAATTATAAACATATATTCCTTTATATTCATACCCCACTAAACAATTACAATATATATCCCTAACTAATTTCGTTTAACTGATAGTGTGATGCTAAATCAGTATCATATACTGTATTGGTATAATTAATGTTGATAATTTCATTTTATTGACACTAAATCGATTCTGCATATTATGCATATATTGCCATCTAGCTATTATTTTTAATATTTCTTGTTATCTATTATTCTTGAGTTTTTTCTTTGAATGTTGTCTTTTGCAATTGGTGTTAGGGAAAATGGTCAAAAAATTATTAATGTACTATTCAAAATATAAGTAAATTTGTTTAATTTCTTTTGTTATATTTTTTATCTAGTAATATGTAATTAAAGATACGATATCTAAGTCTGATTCAATCCTAAAAGTTAGTTTGTGCCATATACGTAGATTGTCAGTGTATTTTTCAAACAATGTGAGGCTCTAACTCACTCTAATATAATATTATGATCATCAAAAGAATTAAAAGTCAATTTTTTATTGACTCCTCTCAAAGTTCTAACCCAAAGGCAACAAAAATCATAGTCGAAAGTTGGAGAATAGAGAGTTTTACCTTCTCTTCTCTAAGAAACTAGGGCATGTAGAGTCCACTCATTTTAAGTTAAAGTTTGCAATAAAGGCAACGACAAATATGAGACGGTTTGTTACAAATAAAAATATTAATGAACCATAAGTGAATTTTTATTGATTCCAACTTTAAAAATTTTCAAATAAAATGAATTTTATTTTATTTTCATAGAAAAACAGCCAATTAAATTTTTTAAGGACAATAATTACACTATCAAAGTCAATTTTAAAATTTTTGCAATTTTGATGAACCCCACATTTTTCACCTTAAATAGTTAATAAATTTTATTTCAAAAAAAGGTAGACTATTTCGTAAAAAAGCAAGTAGGGAAACGGAAACTCTTTAATAAAGTATTTGGGACACAAATGTTGACATTTTAACTAATGCTCAGAGATAATTTTTATATTTTGAAAGCCATACTATAGTCTTTATTATTTTGCTTTTTTCCTCAAAGTTTGGCGAAACAAATATCAAAATAGGAAAAGGAAAAAAGGATTGGAGAAACAAGTATGTATGCTTCTATCGGTGGTATAGTAGATAGGGTTGCTTCTTCCTAAATCAGAGGTCTTGGATTCGAGTCTTGAGTATGAAAAAATATTTGATAGGAAGCGCTATCCCTGAACGAGATCCTAGCGATTCTTGAATTAGCCGAACTTTAATGCAGATACCGAATACCAGATAGGAAACCAAAGAAGAAGTATGTATACTCCTTTCTTCTTTTCTTTTGTCTTTTGGTGGTTAAGGAGGGTGTGTGTGTGTGGAGGAGGGGGGGGGGGGGTAATTTTTCGATATTATGCACAAATCATTATATTGTCAAATAACAAGTTTTCCTTCTTTATTTTTTATAAAATACTCGTGTGCCTGAAAGTTTTTGATGATAATATAAATTAAGATTTTTATCATGATTACAATTTTAGAGAGACGCGAAAGCAAAAGTTATATATGGTATCATTTTTGTAACTGAATAATCATTAATGAAAATTGTCTTTATATTGGACGGTGGTATTTTCAATGATTCCTATCTTATTGACGACACCTTATGTTTTTACTAGTCATAAAATACATATAGACATCTTAATTTGGCCTCATGAATTATGACAACTAAATACTCAAACTTTAAAGGATGTATATAATTCGTCTCTGTTGTGTCAGTTTAACACTTTAACCTATACAAAATGATCGTCTAGACACCTTCAAAAGTTTACTTACCATATTAGTATCGATTGTTCACGAGATACAACAAAAGCGAATTGAAGTGTATATATATATGTTTTTAAAGTTAAACTATTTAGTCACTAGGTCAAGGGCCGGACATCAAAATTCCTATGTAAACATAAAATAAATAAAAGAAGATACATATGATCCAAAAAAGAACATCAATTGCATTGAGAAAAGGACATGAAATTGTATCAATTTAATAGTGCAACCTTATAAAATGACAGCATTTTTTTTGTAGTTATCATAAATCAAATAATTAAGATGTTGCCAACCATGACAAAAAAAATGATAAAATGGGCATCATCTCATTGTCTTTCATGTTCCTATTTTTAACTATGACAATGACTTCAATGGTTGTCATTTGCCCTTTTCTCAAACCTCTAAAATTCAGAATTTAAATGTGATTGATTTTGAATTAAAGAATGTATATTATTGAATAGATGCAACGTATATAAAGTAGTAGATTCAAAAATCTTGATAAAAAAATTTAAGAAAATATATGTCTAAATTCTTAATTTTTTTAATTTTCCAAAATATGTCGATAAATATAATGAATTATTCACGTGCAAGCATCCTATTAGGAGCTTGGTATGTCAAACGCTAGAAAAACCTCACCCTCTATTTCATTTTCTTGCCTATATAACCACATGAAAGAACATGAAGACGTAAAAAGAAAAGATCTTATTAATTTGTTTCGATCCTCAATATAAATAATAAAATGATAAAGGGGATTTGAATATTCTTTCAATGAAACCTTCGAAGAAAGACAGGTTTTAATTAATTCAACTTGTTTATTTGACTGAAATGATGACATGTGTTCATATTATTACAAGACACTTGGAGTTGAAAATTAAAGAATTAATTAATTGACCACTTTGAATGAAAGTAGAATCTTCGAAGAATAACAGCACTACTTGAATAATTCATTGGGAGACTAAGTCAATTTTAATATCAATTATCACAACATTATAAAACTTAGTTAGAAAAAAAAGATAAATTAAGAAAATCACTTGTATGCTTAGTGATTAATTATTTCTCAATTAAGATAAACTAGGTTAACATTTCCTCAAGGTAAAACTTGAGAATGGGAAAAATAAATTCACGTTTTATATTTGCAAGTGCATTACTTTATATAAATCTAAATTAATCGAATGAATGTATACTAAACACGGATCAGGTGATAAAACAAAAAAAAATTATGGTAATATAATAACTACTATTGATTGGGAAAAAATGAGAGTAGAATTTTGTATTACATACCTGAGTTGACAACTTTAACCTCAATTAATTCCAAACGAATGAAATTATTGTTTTCACATACTAAAATAATAGTATAATTGAACTAGAATAAGATAAAAATAACAAGATGGATCTGTAATGTGTCAGTTTGATTAATTTTTTAAAGAGGAAAAATGGATTAATTTATATTATTTTCAGATCAGAAAAAGAGCTCAAAACACCAAGAGGAATCTGTACTATTATCTTAATTAATTAATTTACGGGACAAATAAAACTAATAGTAATATTTTAAATTCTCAGATCTCTAAAATGCTTAAATTCACATTCTAACTCAAAAATAAATTTAGGAAAAGAAATCATATTATTAATAAATATTAATTTCAGTTTTATAGAAATTTTAGTCTATAAATAATATATAGAAATAAATTTTCTAGTCAAAGTCAATTCGATTTGCAATTTTATAAATATAAAAATTATTTAAATTTATAAATAAAATATTTTCGAATCGACTAAAGGGAGGCGCAGACAGAAAGTAAAATGCAACTCTTTGCTTGGTCTATGTTTTACTTAGTAGTGCAAAAGATCCAAACTTTTTCCATTGCTTACCAAATTTTCTCTTTTTTTTTATGTATTTATATACGCATTCATGATTCAACCATTTACATATAACAAACTCTTTTTGCATTTTGTCTAAAAACTTTGCAAGGGAGCAGCTTCTGTTCTTGTTTCTCTTTTTGGCGCTTCTTTTTTGGGATTCATTTGGAAGGAAGTATGTATACGTTGTTGTTCTGTTCTTGAATTTGAATTGTGGGTTTCTTTCCTTTTTGTGTTTTATTTGTTGGTTTGTGATTTCTTGGATGTTGGATTTTGTGCATGTGTGGGGGGTGGGGTGGGGTTTTTCTTGGAAGTTTGGATTTTTGGGGGTTTTACTCTTAAATGTTTAGTTTATGATTAGTTGGATGTTGAGTTTGAGGTGTTCTCATTAGTTGGCTTTTGATTTTCTTGAAGTTTGGATTTTTGGGTTTTTTCTCCATTAATGGTTAGGGAAGTTAATAAGTAGTGGGATGTTGGGTTTGTGGGGGTGGGGTTCTTATTAGTTGGTTTTTGATTTTCTTGAAATTTGAACTTTTGGGTTTTTTTCTTTAGTGATTTCATGGATTTTGGAATTGTGTGGTTCTTTCTTTTTGGTGGTTTTTTTTTTTTTTCAATAGTTAGTTTTTTATTTGCTTGGAATTTGGATTCATGAGTTACTATCTTTTAGCATTTGATTCTTGGATTTGGAATGGATTCTGCAGGAATTGGTGTTATGTGATCTTTAGGAGTATTAAAGTGTTTGTTTTTGTGAAGATCTCTTATGTTTGATTGATTTTTCTTTGTTAAGTGTTGGGTTGGGATGTATATGTTGAAGAAATGGAATGAAGTGTGTATTTCACTGGAGATTTCATAGTGGCAGTTGATTTCTGATTTTAAGTTCTTTTTCTTATAGCTCCACTAATGTGCCATAATGACAAACTTTCTGATCTGTAATGTACTAGTTCATACCATCATTTCGCGCGTGTGTGTGAGAGAGATGATAAGCTAATGATGAGTTTCACCCTTCACCTAACGTGGAGTATATTCAAATTTGAATCTGGATTTTCTTGTGGATTAAATTAAGCATCATGTATACATATCTCCAACAATTGATAGTATTTCCTCTCATAATGAACTTCTCTCCAGAATCATTTTTCATGCATAAATATTTAGTTGGATCTGCATCTGTGGTAAATGTAATAGCTTATAGATCGTGATTTTGTTTTGTCTTAGTTATCTCATCTTGATTTTTGCTTGTCAAAATCGTGGGTTTGACTATAGTTCGTTGGAAGGACGTAACTGATTTTGTATATCATGGCTGGACTATTAAATTTTATGGTGGTTGGGATTTCATCAAGAGACAAAAGTATACTTTCCTTTATGAATAATTTTTAAACTAAACTTGTCCATTTTAAAATAAATTGTGGAAGGGATAAACAAGTGTCATCATTTCCTGAAAGTTTACTACTTTTGGCACTAATTGAACTCGAACACATTGCAGTGTAGCTTTGAAAATTGATCTAGCATATATTCCCCACTTTCTCATTTGTGCTTGTTTGTCTTTTCGTCTAGTGATGTATACGTAGCTATGAAAATGGGTTTGATTAGTTCTCCTTGTTTGTTCTCTTTGTTTCCCTTAGCTATCCCTCCTTTAATTGACATCCTTTATTCATATGAAACATTAAAATCTTCTTGGTTAGCCAATATAATCACTAGAAAGGATCATAAGTTTTGTACAAGGATCATAACTCATGGTTTTGTTACATTCTGTTAAAACTTCTTGTTCATTTGTTTGATGTGTTTTTATGCAGAGGAAGCTTGATTCTTGGTGATTATTCCGAAGGGCAAACATCACAAATTTTCTATGCTTTAGATGCGGCCAAAGAAAATGTCCATGGCTGTCAAGGATGAGAAGAAAATGGCTGTTGATGTGGCAGCATGGGCATTCAATATTGTCACTTCAGTTGGAATTATTATTGTTAATAAAGCCTTAATGGCTACATATGGTTTCAGCTTTGGTAAGTTATGGCACTTGTCCTAAAGGTTTATATTTTCCATTTTTTTGGGGAATTTATCTTGGTGAATTTACCATCTACTGCATCTACTCGTGTTAAATGGTCGTTGGTGCATGTTTTGTTTGTGTACGTTTCAATGAGGGTTAATTTTTTGGTTCTGCTGATCATGGATTTTGAAGTCTGAGCACTTTGAAAGAAATCTTACTTATTGAAAAAGATGATTTCAAAGATATCTAATTAATCTTGCTTCTAAGGCAAATCTATGCATAAAGTAGGCTGCTTTTCTGGAAACTATGTACGCATTAACTTTTTTGAGACCAAGCAAATGTATAAGCCGTCTAGGCGAACTATTTTAAATGAATTTTCTCATTCTAATCCTCGAGAGAAGCTGCCATTGCCTCCCTGTACTTCAATATCTAGGTTTAAAGATTTGGTGTTAATGGATTAAGATAAGTCTTTGAGCTTGCCTTAGGAGCATAGTTTCTTCTTCTTAGAAAAACATAGTTTCTTGCTAATCATTTGTAAGCTTTTAGAATGAAATAGCTTGATATTTCTTATGTTATCCTGACTTTGTCTTATTATTCCATCCAATTTGCAGCGACAACCTTAACTGGGATGCATTTTGCTACGACGACATTAATGGCGTTTTTTCTTAAATGGCTTGGGCATATCCAGAATTCCCAACTTCCGTGGTCTGAACGATTGAAATTTGTTTTGTTTGCAAATTTCTCTATTGTTGGAATGAACGTCAGTTTAATGTGGAACTCTGTTGGATTTTATCAGGTAAGTGTGAAGAATCATCAGACATTTATGCTCTACTTGTCTTGAATTTTGATCTCACATCTCTTTTCCTCTTGAACTCTCATCAGATTGCAAAGCTAAGTATGATACCAGTGTCATGCTTTTTGGAAATTGTGCTGGATAACGTGAGATACTCGAGAGACACCAAATTAAGCATTTTGTTGGTCCTACTAGGTGTTGCAATCTGTACTGTTACTGATGTAAGTGTAAATACAAAGGGTTTTATTGCTGCCCTCATCGCGGTCTGGAGCACTGCCCTGCAGCAATATGTAAGTTCTTGATACGAATCTGTGGTATGACTTAACATATGTCAAGATATAGACCAGATTTTCTGGTGCATCTGCAACCTGCTTTTGTATATCTGATGTTAATCAATTGCATTTACTGTCAAGTTAACATTTTAATTTTCTATGCCCTCTATATGTTCCACTGACTTATTATTGTGGCTGATGTTTCTTCTTTCTGATGCAGTATGTACATTATCTTCAGCGTAAATATTCACTGGGATCATTCAACCTGTTGGCGCATACTGCACCAATACAGGCTACATCCCTGCTGTTACTGGGGCCCTTTTGTGACTACTGGTTGACTGATAAGAGGGTCGACGCATATAACTATACCTCAATATCACTTGTAAGTACATCAAAGTCTTCTTTATTTGACATAAAGGAAGTACCCGGTATATCATGGTCACGTAATACAATTTGCTCGAGTTTCTCATGCACTTTGAAAGGATAACGTTTCACCATATAAGATGTGATATTTCTGTTTAGTAATTTTTGTGCTACCATAGTGAGGATTATCAGTTGAAGTTCAATTACCAACTTTCTACTGGTCGTTTACGCTTTTCTTAAAATGTTGCTTATCTTGGCTTAAGACGTTAGACAGCTAGGTGCATCTTTAAGCATTTAAAGGTTGAGACTAGTTCATACTAGACTCAATTGTATGTCGCCTTTGATCTTCGTAGTTTGCAATTATAATAATTCGGATGTTATTTTTTCTCGTTGCAGTTTTTCATCGTCCTATCATGTACAATAGCAATAGGGACGAATCTCAGCCAATTCATCTGCATTGGAAGATTTACAGCAGTGACATTTCAAGTGCTTGGTCATATGAAGACCATTCTTGTCCTGATTTTGGGTTTCCTCTTCTTTGGTAAAGAGGGACTCAATCTACACGTTGTCTTCGGAATGGGTGTGGCCATCATTGGCATGATTTGGTACGGTAACGCTTCCTCACAACCTGGTGGGAAAGAGCGGATACCACCCCCCACTGTCGTCAAACCTGAAAAACACATGTTACTACCAACAGAGCTCGACGAGAAAGTATAGGGAGTCATCTCTCCGAGAAATCGAAGCAGAGTAATTGACAATTTCATACTGCCATATAGTCGCAAAAGTATTTTAGTTCATCATATGATTTTATATTTCACAGTCTAAATCTTTCATGTTCTTTAACAGTGAGATTTTCTTTTGTTTTCCCTAATTTTATGTTGAAATTCATATGTTAAAGACTGCAAAGAGAGTGTCATTTGATAAATATTTTATGAAGCAATGTAGCTTTGATCTTCACTCTTGTTCATTTTTATATTTAGTCATTTTAATAAAGGTTTTAAGTAGGGTAAAAGATCACAAGTGACATTTTGGTGGGATGCAAAAATCGAAGCTAATAATCGCAAACATAAATGACAAAAAATTATACTACAAGAAATGTAATATTATTACATATTTTTAGTCTGTTGGCCTACATATGAAAAGCACTGTGGATGATATTGTGTTGCGCTACAAAAGAAAGGGTCTTCAATTTATACCGAGAAAGTAATAATCAAATATAGAAGAGATAAATATTTTTCTAAAAAATAATTATGGTAATATTTTTATTTTTTTCGATAGAAAGACAGAGTTCAAATATGTTAAGAAAATAAAAGAAAAACCTTAATACATTCCATTTTGATTGTGTCTTTCTCACCTTCCAATCCGCCTCATCTTCACCTCTATCCCAGTTCCCCACTTTTATTGCTCATAATATTTATCTAAATTATATATAAATAATTTAAGAATAATATTTTTTGGTTACTTATGAAAAAAAAAATAAGCAAAGAATTCACTTATTTTTATGAAAAATTATCTACATGCATATAATTAATAGGTATATTCACTTGATGTGAAAAGCTTCACCCAATGAATACTGACATTCATGATTGGTAAAACATTAAATATGATAAATACTTGTATTTTTATTGTTGTAATTATTTAGTGGTCCTTTAAATAAACATGGATGCATGAATTTGACAAGTGATGAAAATAGCCATAAATAAAATAAATATGTATAAGAATCAAATTCTCATTCAATTTATACTCATGTTTTCATTCAAACTGTGATTAATGCTGCCATTTAATGGCTTCTCTTGCATTTCTAGCAGATAGCACACACTCCCTCCCTCTTTGGGAATTTTTTTGAATTTCAATTTTTCACGTGACATGATTTTATATCATAAGATTAAAAGACAATTTTGATACATTTTATATATTTTCAATTTAAGATCACAAGATTTAAAAGTCATCTTTACTTTCTTAGCCTTCGTATCAAGTCAAAACAAATTGAATTGGAGTGAGTGATTCTTCATTAGATATTTTGTTTTTTCTCTATGATATATGAAACATATGTATCAAATTTGAGCTTATTTTACGTGATTGAAATTTAATGCAATTTTTGCATTTAGTTCAAACATGATTATTCAACTTCAAAAGATCACTTGATTACTCCATCTACTTTTAAAATGTACGATTTTTTGCTTAAAATCCATAAAACTATTAAAAATTTCCTTATAAATAAATTGCTTATAATACTATACCAAAAAAAGGAGAACACAAGAAGTTCAAGAAATACTTATACCAATATACAACTTAAAAAGTTCAACTTTTGATTTTTGATTGATTTTAACTTACAAATATTTCGAGTATCACCAACGAAGCTAGAAAGTTTGATCAGCTTATAAAATTAATCGAACGCCACTTAAAATTTATTTGGCGGTCCAAAAAATATCAAATTGCCATTTTCTTCCTAGATGAGATAAATTTGGGCCATAGGATTGCGTTGGGCCTGCCATGTTCTAGGTTTAAGATTTTGGCTATTTCTTGCTCAATCTTCAATAATACGATTCCACCCGTTCATGTTTATTTGTTCATATTTGTCTTCATTTTTACAACTCATGTTTTTAGCAAGTTTAAAAGAGAATGACATATGTTTATATTTAATAATAATTTGACTTTAAGGTATTCATTTACTCTCAGTAAAATGATTTATAGTCAAATAAATATTCATGACTTATTTTAGACTACAAATTCCAGAAGTCATTCTTCCTTTTTTTATGTTTTTTGTCAAGTCAAACAACATACATAAATTGACATGGAGGAAATACAAATTATCTAACTCATTAAGAAATAAAAAATATCTAATGATAAAGATAAAAAAATAATATAAAATGGGTTTTTTTAATTTTTAAAAAATAGAATGAACAAGTAAATATGGACGGAGAAGTATACCATATCTATCCTCTCTTTGTAATTGAGTAGGATTGATGTAAGAAGTCACTGACAATTTTTAGGATGATGTATATAGACTGAACCAACCTTATCTTTTTCTTCTTTATTTTAAAAAAAATCATTTTTTTTCATTTTCCTTGAAATAAATTATTTTATTTTTAGTTTAGATAAAACAATCAAAAGTTTAATCTACTAATTGTTAGATTGAAGAATGTAATATTGCATTTTGTCTTTTGATTCTTGATAATTTTTTATTTTAGTTCTTATAATATATGATTCAATATATTCATTTTTTAATTAATCAGTTGAATATATGTTACTAGTCTCTTTATGTAGAAAAATATTATAGTTGAACTACTTTTAAAAGTATATTATCCCTAAATATTGAAATAATATTACAAGTTTAACATATAATATAAGTAATTAAATAGTAGAACAGTTAATAATTCTAAAAAATTATAAATAGACTAATAAACACATTTCAAATAATTAAAGATTAATATATAATTAATCATATACCACAAAAAATAAATTTAGATATTTATTTATAACGAATCGACCATAACCACTATTAACCCTACATTAAAAGGAAATACAACATATTGCATTGTAGGGACGAGTAGTGCCCGAGTATTCATTCGAATCCCCTCGACAAAAAATTACATTATATATATAAAAGCTCTATCTACACTTTTATTTTTTCAAATTTTTATAATGAAAATTCTGAATTCATCAGTGCTGGCATATCTTATGCATAAGTTTAATCATGAGAAAATGGTTCGGAATATATTCGAACTTTGACCGAAATTACTGTAACAATCCAAATATTGCATCATTATAAATAATTATTGTCCAATTGAACACTTATATATCTTTAAAATACACTATTAAATAGTGTAGGATAATAAATCTTGCTCAAAATTTAAAATTATTACAACAATTTTGATGAAAGTTTAAATATTTTTGAGACCTTTTTTCCTTTAATAGTTTTACTTGAAAATAAGATGGCAATAATTCAGTTATAGAAATGACAAGATAAGTTAGGTGTGGAGGCAAAGACACAAGGGGCTACAGCTGCAAAGGGAGCCCACTTTTTAAATTTTGTTTACATGCATTATATAACAACTAATTTTTAGTGCTTTCTGAAATTCATGGAAAAAGTGATGTAATCAAACTGTCCATTTTTTGCAAAATAATAATTAAAAAAGGACTATTTTTGGCTGTATATTGGTTAAAAGTTAAAACCTAATGCATGCTTTATGATAAGTTATTTTTGACCTATATATATATTTTTTGAAAAGATCCTTTGTTTGTTATCATAGAAGCTAGTTTTCTAGCTCTCTTTAGGTTCTTTCTTATTAGCTTTCTTTTCCATATTTTGTTTATAGACATTTTTGAATTGGTTTTGTTTCCATATGTGACATACAATTCATCCTCTAAATTACTTTTTTCTATTCATAGACTAGTCATTCATCTATGTGTTTCCACATCATGAACAATTATTTGTGAGTGAATGAAAGAGGTTATCTTTTTTTATTTAACCATTCAGGGATCATTTGATAGGAGGTATAAAAATAGTATTTAATGGAGTATTTAATTAGTACTATTGGAAATAATAATATATAGATTAGTTATACTGACATTATTTTTTATCTAATACTCTTTTGATTTGATATATTAAAAATAGTGAATATTATATAATTTTTTAAAGAAATATTTGCTTATAAAAATACCTTCTATACATTCTTTAGATTTATATACTTTCAAATAAAATTATGTCTTTAATCATTTTAATAGATGTATTAACAACCTTGATATTGTGAATATCATAATTTGCTTGAATTTTTGTCAAAGAAAAAGAGTTTTTTTTTAATAAAACCAAATATGAAAGAACAACTAATTAGCTAGAGATAGAAATAATTTCCACTTTAAAGTATTTTTCATATTACTTACCTCATAAATTATCTCAATTTTTACATCATCAATTCACAAAACTTATAGCATACATCTTCAGTTTCAATTTATTTGTTTAGATTTGGCTTGATACACAGTCTCCTTCCTTTTCAATTTGTTTGATTGACTTTGACTTAATACAGAGTTTAAGAAAATAAAAAAAGACTTTTGAATCTTGTGATCTTAAACTAAAAATATGTAGAATGTATCAAATTAGTCATTAATCTTATAGTGTTAAACATGTCATATGAAAAGTTAATAATAAAGAGTTGTCAATAAATAAAAGAGATATTTTTTTAACTAATTAAAAAAAAATAAAACAAATAAATTAAAATAAAGGAGCGATCATAATAAAAAGCTGTGTGAATTTATACAACATTTGAAAGTCAAATATTTTAGGCACTTAAACTTATCTTTAGACTTCAACAACAAATTAGTTGTTATGTTCAACAACTTTTCAATATGAAGTTATATTGTTTGTCTTTTACTCTTATTTCAAAAAATTAGTAGTAACATATTTATTTTATTTTTTAATATAGAAATTCACATATTAGGTAACACGTTAAGTTCCATACATTACCAAACAAATTGAAATAAAATTACTGTTATCACATGTATAATACAGTAATTAAGACTTTTTTAATTTTGGTTGTTTTGTCAAAATATTAGGCCATAAACAGGAGACCTAGTGTTGAATTTAGAAAGAGACAAAAAAAAAATCAAAAAAGAAGAGACAAGAATATCGAATTTACTATAGTCTATCAATCCTGAATTATGTGCCAATAATATATATATATATATATAACTCATAATTTTAAATTTTTGATTCGCCTTTAATGAAATATGAAGAATTCTATGACTAAACACTTGAGCAAAAGATGGCGTAACCAAAAATTAGCCACTAAATGATATATTTGTAACAAAATGATTTTAGTAGTTTTGTTTAGCTACGAATTTTAAATAGTCCATATGTTTTTCTAATTCTGATAAAATTATCTCATTTTTTATTTCACTTATCGAGTTGACCTCATTGAATCGTCTCACACCTGAGTCTCCGTGCCTATTTCTTCCTCTCGGCCTTGTAGTGTGGAGCTTGCAGCCAGTTAGTCTAATAGTAGGGATTCTCTCTTGCTTATTCACCCATCCTAAACAATTACAAAATATGGGATCATCAAGAATTCTTATCACTATCTCACTGACAATGAAGTTACTCAAGTGATAAATACTATTCATCAGCTCCAATTCTAAAATTGTGGCTTCAAGTCACTAAGGAAGCAAAAGAAGACCTCACGGAGAGGAGTAAAAGAAATTGAAAAAAAATCACTAATACATGTATAGTACACACTTAAGTTCAGCCTGAGTTGTATAATAATTGCAACTATAAAATTTTACTCCTTCTCTCCCAATATATATAACAGACTAAAAAAGAATGTTATCTTTCTCTATATGACTTGTTTTACACCGTAAAACAAAAATAACATATTCATTAAAATTCCACAAGTGAGATTTGTGCAGGTATGCAGATTTTATCACTACTTCATAGAGATAGAGAGATTGTTTCAGAAAAACCGTCAATTTAAGTGCTACAATTCTCGATACAAGGAAAATGACAATGAAGAGAAATCGAAACATCATAAATTTCTCAATTTTTTTTTCTTTTTTCAAGCATCATGTTTAGTCAAGCACAGTCAGATAATGTATTTGGAAGAAAAATGGATTAAGTAAAAGTGAGAATATGAAGTTTGATGTTACTTGTAATAAATGGTTATTTAGGTAGTGAGCTGCATACAGGCTGGGCTTTGTTGGTGGGATGCTATTAAAATCATAAACAGGCCTCTCCCGGCCCTGAAAAATAGGACAATGAGTTTCAGTACATGTTCATGTAGGCCCAATATATATGGGCCCAACACCCCGCACCCCCCATCGTTACCCGTAATAATTTATGTGATGTCTTTCGGATTTAGAGACTTAAACAAGACTTTTTATGTTCGATGCTTTTCAAATATGCAAGTTTTCATCTTAAAAAACTTAAAGATTCTATGCTCGAATTAAAGGTCTAACCAGTTTAACTCTCAAAATTTGGATTGTGTTTTGTAAATTGGGACGGAGAGACTATTGAAATTATTTGGTGGGCCCACTAAACTCCTCTCATGTCACTTCTTCTCGTGTGGCATTGATTTTCATTCTCATCTTTATCTTTTGTACTTCCTCTCCAAAAATAAATTATGGCCCACTATAATATAAGCACAAAATTAGTACTAGTAATTATTAATCCTTTTTATTAAACACTACTAATAATATCATCATTAGCTAAATGATCATTTATGATGAAGGTTTTTATATATCATATACTTTTCTTTTTGGTTTTTTCCCCATCTAAAAACCCTACCACCCCTTTTCTTTTGTTCAATATTTTTGGCTGACATATTTTTCCAAATTCAGTAAAAATTATTAACGGAAAATGGTTAAATATATATTTAAACTATGCAAAATTAAGCAAATATATCTGTTGTCAAATACTTTAGTACAATTATGTCTTTGTCGTCAAATATCTGATTCATATATGCTTGTATTTTTACGATTAAATGATTGATAAGCTAAAAATAATGGCTTATTATATTCTTAATGTATGTAAAGTTGAATAGATATTATTGATGGACCACTTCATATAAGCACAAATTTAATTATAAGGTACTTTATTAATTACAACTAATAATATCATCATTAGCTAAATGATCATTTATAATGAAAGTTTTTTATATCATATTCTAGTACTTTTCTTTTTGGCTTTATCCCCATTCTAAAACCCTACCATCCCTTTTCTTATGTTCACAACTATTTTTTTCTTAAATTCAGCAAAAAATAATTAATCAAACTAGTACTCAATTAAGTAGGGCCCAAATTACTTTCTATCTCAATCATATAATTATTTCTTCCTTTCTTATTTGGCTTTTTATTTCTTTTTTCCATTTTCCTCTCTCTAATAATTACATTTTTCTGTAGTTTTATTTTTGGTGATTGAGTTTGTGCACGTGTGATGTTGTTTAAGTTCCATTTATTTCAATTTGGTAATAATGAGTAGTTTTTTGTTTATTTAATTATTTGTTTTTACATACATTTCGCTTGTGTCGCGTATAACTTATTAAAGAAATAAAATGCTTTTTTTTCTTTAAAGAAAAGAATAAAAATTGCACTACTAGAGTTAAGAGCCTGAAATAGACCTTATTTTGTTCGATTTTTAATGATAATAATAACTAGCCTAAGAAAAAATTGATACTTCCTTCGCAGTCATATGAGTATGTTTTTTTTAAAAAAAATATTGGAATGTAAAAAAACTCAATATATTTAATTAATAAAATTACTTTTTCTTATAAATTATGCTCAAATTTTAAAAATGTAAGATTAATTAACAATCTAGTAAAAAAATAGTAATGTTGGACATGATTAGAAAAAAAGGGATAAAAAAGCTCTTATTTTTCTAAAATAATATATATTTTCAAAACAATTTAAGACAAAAGCATATGTTCTCAATTTCCTTTTTCATTCTATTATTATCCTAGAAAATTACAATAAAATAATTTGAGCAAAAAGTGTTTTTTGCTTTGTTCCTTATTTTGCAATATAACAGTTATTCTTCTTTGAACTTATTCATGTTTTGTAAGGATTGTTATTATTTTGTGGTGGTTATTAATTTTTTTTGAATTGTTAGTCTTTAATATTTATTTAATAAGAAAATTGCAGGTCAAAATATATTTAACTAGAATCTAATTATGAAAAACTTTTGTCTTGCGATATAGATATAAGTTATGTAGTATTTAATTCATTATTAAAGAAATAGTTGATAAGAAATCAATTTTTCATGATTAGTTCATCAATTTCTTTTATAATATATTTTTATAATTAGAAAAACAAGTCATTTAAATTCAAGAAAATAACTTTACCTATACGAGAATTTTTTTTTCACTAAAAACATTTCATGCTGATTATCTCTCCTCTTCCCTAGTTACCCCGCATTGCTCCCACCCAAACCCTAACCACACTATCTTACCCCATCATAATATTTATATATAAAAATATTCTTAGAAATGTTTTTCATCAAATATTTTAAAAAATTGTTTAATATTTAGGAAGTTACTTAATTTTTTTCTTTTTCTTGTTCTTTTTTTTTTTTTTTAAAAAACAAACAGGTTCAGAAAAAAGAGAAATTGAAAATAAATAATTTCATCAATAAAATAAAAATTTAGACAGGTAATCAACTAATCTGTTCTGGTTCCCCCTATTACTAAGTAAGTTACACAGGTGTGGAAACAATTAAATAAATAAAATTCGAGGCCTTGAGGTTTTAGGATCTCAAATTTAGCATTTAAAACCAATAGAAGATATTCAAGATTTTAACGTTTTTTTTTTGTTTGAATGTCTTCGTTTTTTATTTATTGAAGACAGTCTTTTCACTTTATAAGTTAAAAATAAAATATGCATACACACTATTCTCTTTCCATCTGGTGGAATTACACTAAATGTATATATTATTGTTATTATTTTTATTTTATTTTTGGTTAGAAATATTATATGTTCAATGCTATTTCAGTATTTTCAATGGTGTTATTTTTATTTTATTTTTTTCAATGGTGTTATAGTTTAGAATTTGTTTACATTTTTTACAGTTTTATTATTGCGTAATTGAAATTAATAACTCCCCTTCATTTTCATTCATACATTTTTTTAAATAAATGGAAAAATAAATTGTTTCATAAAAGAAAACACATAGTATTGGCAATATTCAACCCATATAATAGTGACATTTTGGACTTTGCCGGCGAAGAGGTGTATCAAAATGTTGAACTTCTTAATTATGGGGGGCCAAAATATATTTATCCAACACTTTTTCTTTTTTTTCTTCTTTCACACAATTACTTAATACTGTTTTGAATTCGAGTCCTGAATGTGAAATGTTTTTTGATAGAAAGCGTTACCCTTCAAATGAGATTTTATTCAATACGAATCTAAATTAATCGGACTTCAATATATATAGCAGATATCGAGTGGAAAAACAGAAAAGCAACTTCTGAACACCTTCTTTTCCTTTGAAATTGTGGGGCTAAGGGTATAAATATCCGTTTTTGTGATCGTTATTTTAATTTGTAATTTTATTTTAGAACTTTTTTTTTTGTAAGTTTACTTGTTTGGAGAATAATTTCATACGAACACAATTGAAAAATTGAAACAGATTCTCTATTTTACAAGATGAGAATAAAATTGCACATGTACTACTCTTCTTAAATTTCACTTACGAAATTATATCGAGTATGTTATTACTGTTGAAGTTGGAGATATTTATTGAACGCTTTCTTATTTTTTTTTCTTAGAATTTGTGGACAAAGGCACGTGTAATTTAGGGTTGGTGGAACCTTCAACCCCAAGAAACAAAGAAAATTTGGAATTTCTTTCCCCATATTTACCAGTTTTTCAGTGACCCTGTTTTTAATAAATGCTCTATTAAGTTCATATTATTTGTTTTTTATTTTAATTTAAAATAAATAATATTTTAGATAATTTAAAAAGTATTTTTTTTATTTTAAAAAATCTATCCTTATTTACATATTTTGAAGTAGTGTCTCTCCAATTATATATTTATGAGTATTTTTATTATTTTTCCATAAGCATTTGATATGCATATCGTATTAATAATTATTATAAGTGTATTGATCAAAATCTTTTAAAAAATTAGAAGTAAATAGGTTTTAAAGAAGTTCTTCATTAGGCCTATTTTATTTATCATTTTTTCTTGCATATTTGTTAAAAAATATTAATTAAAAAAGATTGGAATTTATTTTATTTACTTTAATTTGATCGTATTTTAAAGCTATTCTCTTTTTAACCTCATTAACATCTCTCTTCATTTATTTAATAAAAATACAAAAATAATATTTTTTTTAAAAGTTAACTATTATTTTGGATCAGCTATTCATAAATACAACAAACTAATAAAAATATTTTTTGATCAAAGATAGTAGTACTCTCTCCATTTTATTTTACTTGGTTCTTATAATAAAAATAAATATTTTATTTTATTTGTATATTATAACAAATTAAAAATTATTTTTTTTTCATACTATTTATAGTATTAAATAATTATATAAATTAATAATAATAATAAATAATAAATTTAAAAAATTCAAAATATTTACTGATAAAAAATATATTAGATCAACATGATCAAATAATATAAAACAGAAGGAGTGCGATAACAAAGAAATGAACAAAGGGAATGTGTTTAATTAATGTGAACACTCAAGTAGAACATCAAAAAATTCAAAGCTACTCACTCGGGAATTGTTCTGTGGGCCCGCATAATACTCTCTCTGTTCAACAATAATTATCCACAGTACGTTTTTGGAATGTCTAACAATATCTGTCCACTTTATGAAATCAATCGATAATTTTATACATAGTTCCTAATTTACCCTTATCATTAATTATAGTCATTCTCTATTATATTTTTCAAGACGTTTTATTTATTATAGGGTAATACTAAATGGCCAGAAAATTTGGCCAGAATTTTAAAAAATCTTTAATTTTTTTAATTTTAAAATAAATTGATTTTTTTAATTTTTTTTAATTAAAAGGTATTAAAGTTAAAAGGGTAAAAATGTTTAAAAAGGTAAAATAACATAGATAAAATATCATTCTGGCCAAAAAGATTTTTCCTTTATTATATTCAAAGAGCGATATAGTAAAATTATCCATTGATCTTATAAAATGAATAAGTATTGTTTGACATTTCAAAATAATATAGTAGACAAATATTATTGAACGGAGGAAGTATTTAATTGAATGAAAAAAGCAAGATATAAAAGTAGTAAAAAAAAAAAAAAAAAAGACAAGAAAGAGTATGTGTGAGAGACATAAAAACTAAGATGGGAAAAAGTGGGGTAAAAAGAAAAAGGGAAGATTGGTATTAATTGAAATCTAAGAAGAATCTAAGGAAATTGACAGTTTTTTATAAAATATAGGTGACATAATTCACCTTTTATTTAATTTTTTACTAAAAACTTTAGAAAGTAAATATCCAAAATAACTGTAAAAACTAATTAAAACAAGCCCTTCTTTGGAACTAGAGTGGACCCTATGAAATGTACTATCTATGTTACCCTTTCCTTTTTCTTTTCACTTTTTTTTTTTGTGTCCTAACTTTAGTATTCCATGCGTGCAAATTGTAGTATTGGCATTCATCCTCCAATTCTAAAAAGCAATAGAATGATGAAGCCTTGATAGAGATATCTTTGAGGAGGGATGAATATATTTACAATCAATAGATATGGTGTCGTGGATGAAGTTTTTTTCTTAATTAAAAGTTTTGGGTTCGAGCTCTGAGTATGAAAAATTCTTGGTAGGGAGCGTTGATGAAGCCCTATGTGGCACAAATCTGATATAGTCAGGCTCGAATGCAAGTACCTAATATCGAATGGGAAATTAAAAGAAAATATGTACATCTTTATTCATTCAAAATTTCAAATTTGAGTTCTTGAAATGAGAAGTTTTCTCGTTAATGTGCTTTATTCTCAACTAAAATTTAAATTGATCAAATCAATAAATTTTAAATACCAAATGATAAAAAAAGATGTAATTATCTCTTTTGCTCCTAAGTACTAGGTTTAAAATTGTTTGTGACATGAGGTTTAGGAAATAGAGATTTTTTTTTAAAAATGTTGTGATGTTAAACTAACGATATGTAGAATGTATCAAAATGTCTTTTAATCTTGTAATATCATAAGTAAAGTTAGAAATAAAAAGTTATTAGAAAGGAAAAAATACATTTTTTAAAAAACAAACTAAAAAAAGTAAGGTAAACATTGAAACAGAGAAAATACGTATTTAATTGGTCACAAGTTATATCAGATATGCAAATCTTGTTTGTAATGTTCAATTGTTCACAAGTTCTTTTGTAGTTTTTGTGTTTTATAACGATGAAAGTATATTTGTCTCTAATCTTAGTCAGTCTGTAACGCCTTATTAATACATAGTGTTTGTATTGATACTACTCATGCACTAACTTTTGAGTGCAGATCGTGATTCAGAGATGTCTACCAAACCCGGCATATAGTTGAGTTTGCTCCAGATCTTAGGGTGAGCTACTTTCGTTCGAACTGAATAATAGATTTTCTTATTTTCTTATGTCTTTCTTTTCAGTCATTGAGACACCTTATTTATTAGTTGTTACCATTTTTATACTTATTAGTTAGATGTTTTAGTACAATGACTTTCGAATTCTGAATTTCTATGTGTTGTGCCTAATTATTGAATTTAGATGAAGTCTTGTTTTGATTTTTTTTATTTTACTTGATTACTAATTTCTTGATTATATTTAGATTTCAAATTTTAATTAAATTTATTTTCTCAACTTGTGAAAATGATGATTCTTTAGTTGCTGAAAAGTAGTGTACTTCTGAAACTTCACTCTTTTTTCCTTCTAAATTGCTTGTGAAGCATAATTTGATCTCTCTCTTAATGTTCTACTATACTATTCAAATATTTTTGTTATATTAAATGTGTAGTTTAGGAATTTTTATATCAACTCATGATTAATTATGCATTTATTGAATGATTATCTAAAACTGAAAAATATATTTCAATTTTTTTTATTTATATTGTCTTATTGATGCAATTAACTTAATCTGTGACTTGAAACTGCAATATTGGTTTCTCAATATCTTATAAATAGTTTCTCATTTCTAATATATACATAAAATAAGTAATACATAGATATATTCATTATTAATCTGTATATTATTATTATTATGTGTGTATACTTTAACCAGCTAACAAAACACTTTCTGATTTTCAAACAACCACTTGTAAACTATATTATTGGTCTTCACTTGTAAGACATTTTTGCCAATTTTTACCTAATTGAAAACGTTATTCGTTAAGTTTCCAAGTTTGCCTAACTTGGAATTTTGACTTTTTGTGTCTTTTGATTTGTTAGTTTTTATCAACAAATTAAATCTACAGATAACTCATATGGATTTTACATAAATTAAAATTTAGAAGATTATTATTTCCTTTTATTTTTATGTAAGATTTGTACAAAATATATACTTATTTTTTTATCTTAAAACAATTAGCATATATATATAGTAGATACTCCTATCAATAAGTGTTTAATTGCAATGTCAAATTTAATCAATCATTAACAGTTTTTTTTAAATTCAATGACGGACCTAACATGGAGGCTGGTGAGTTCTCAAGCATCTATTGTTTTTGACCGGATTCAATACATTACCCAAAAAATATATAAATATTGAGTGGGCATTTATAACTAAAAATTTTTTTCCCACTTTTTTTAGAATTCTTTCTCTCGGCTATTTATGACTTTAAAATTTTAAATCTCTCACTTTAATATAGGAGATAAAGAAATTATACTTCAAAATTCAAACAAATCAAAAAACTTTTGTTCTTCTGAACATCTGTTATTTTGATTATTAAAAAGAAATAATTTGAGAAAGTTCTATTAGCCAACATTAATGTGCAATCAACTTCTTTATTAGACCATCTCCGACCCACCTCTATTTTACTCTCCATTTTCTATATTTGGAGAGTAAAATAGAGAATGGGCACTCCAAACCCCTTTTTGTTTTAGACTCTCTTCTTCATTTTTAGAGAGTTGAATAGTAGTTTGGAGAATTACTAATCACACTCTCTATTTCACTTTTTTAATATTTTATTATTATTTCTATCATTTTCTAGTTAACATATTATTTTACATATAATGTCATTAATTAAATATCTAATACTCATAATTCTTTTGAAATGTAATATAATATTTTAAAAAATATATTATTTAATATATACTACTTTCATCCCGAATAAAAATATTTTTTTTTCTAATTTTCGTCAATAATATAATTTTATTTTATTATTAATTTTCACTATAAAGAATGCACAAAATTAAAATGATAAGATGAAAATTTTAATTTAAAAATACAATACATAACATAATAATTTAAATACAAGATAAAACACAATACAATACATAACATAATAATTAATTTATCACAACAATAGTTTAGTAATCTGGTAGGCCATTTCCAAACTATTCAAAAATAAAATTTGGGTATGATGGTAGATGAAAATCTCCGATTTGAAATTTTTTTAGCTAGACATAAAAAAATTAATACTCATTTTGAACTCTGTAATGCATTAATAGAATATTTATGGGAGGAATGTAATAACTTTGAAAGTTGAGTGTTTATGTAATTGTATTTCAGTTTTATTTGAATTTGTTCATCAATTTGTATATTATATATTATTTTCTTGAAATTTATGTTATTTAGATTTAAAATAAAATAAATTTTTATATTAAATAAAAAATTTTAAAAATAAAATTTTAATTCACATGAAAATTATATAAAGTAATTATTTGGAGAAAAAAATAAATGACTTATATTATGAAATAAGAAAATAAGAATGAAATAAAAATAATAATATAATATTGAGGAGAGAGAAAAAGATTTTTTTTTAGAAAGTAGAATAGAAAATTGGGTTGGAGTTGATTGTCTGAAAAAAATAGAAAACTCTATATTTGGAGGGTAAAATAGAGTTTAGAGTTGGAGATGCCGTTAGTATGATTTTTTTTGGTAGAAGATTATTTAATATGGATGAACTCTACGGGGGTATGATAATAAAAATTCAACCTTTTTGTCACTTTGGTACTTTAAATACCTTAATAAATCAATTTTAATGATCATCCCTTTTGTTTAATGGACAAGTATTTTATTTTTTTCCTAATCAAATAAATGATTTTAAGTCATTTAGAAACTTCATGCTAGTGCCTAGTGGCCGTGTCCAAGTACAAAAAATTAATTCCTTGATGTAAACAAATAAATTTGGGCATTCATTTGCCTTTTTATTTCTCTATTTGAAATGATTGTTATTCCAAAACTCTATCATTATAAACTATATAAATGACATGCTTTTATTATATTTGTTTTTGGCATATGTACTTTTTTGCCTTTTAGATTATAATTATTTTAATTTTCTTCCTCTACCACTTAGCATTAATGTTCAGAATCTGAATTTTTTTATTAAAAATAAAAAATATATTTATCAATCCAACACAATCTTTGGGCGTTCATTTTTTTCCTTTTCATAAATAAAAACATAAGCTAATATCTCAAAGATTTAATTTCATGATTATTCCCACTATCCTCAAAATACCTTAATTTATTTTTCATGGGGTCATTGAAGTTGCATTGATTCGAAGTATCTAAATGAATTTCAATTTTTAAGATTTTTCAATGATTGGGTATGATTTAACCTACAATATTTTCTTTTTTTTTCTTCTTTATTCTTAAAATACAGGGAAGAACAATAACAACACAAAAAATTCAGTGTAATTTCATTATATAACGACCTATTCATACATTTGAAAAAATAAAAAAATTGTATCCGAAAGACTCTTGATCGCAAAAATAGTGAAAAAGAGACATTAACAACAAATCGGGAAACTAAATAAGGGAGATTTTTGTAAAAAATTGTTGCTCACTAAATATTTATAAAAATATATCTTAAACATATAACTGTTTATATTAAATTTTTTTCTTTTTGAAATGTAATTGGACATAGGAAGGACAAAATAGGAAAATAATTTTAGACAAATAAAATAAATAATTAGATAAAAAGGGCTTTATGAGAACAATGACATGTCCATGAATGTATGTTCGCACGTGTGGGCTAATTTTGGCTGTTTCTTTACCGTTTTCGTACTACCAAAATGACAAAAATAGCCCCACATAAATAGGTATATGTGATAGAACAATAGTTCAAAAATTTTAAAAATCAATTTTTTGTTTATTTTTTATTTTTTATTTTTATTTATTCTATTTCATTCACATTAGTTACTTTACTACTTATTACCAAACAAGAATTATCATGGACCACACTATCCTCAAAAATGGTAAAAATAAATAAACTATGTGCACACCTTTATATTATTATTAAGTAATAAATGAAAGATATTTATAAATTACTTATATAATCATAATTAAGTGGTATATTTTTCTATCTTTATTTATGAATTTTATAATTAGTTTTTAAAAATTAATACAAACATTTTATATATGAGGAAAAGATTTTTTTTTTTAAATTATAGGATGTTTAACTAAGTTTATAAATTGGTCAAACTGACTTATACATATATATATTTTTTCATTATCTACATATTTGGCAAACACCAAAATATATAAGCTAAAATCAACCAAAAATTATAAGTTGATCATTCTTAACTTGCAATTTTTCTGCTTACACGCATTTTTTGGTTCGACAAACTATTCAACTATTTTATCGACACATTTTTTTTACCAAACACATTAATTATTTATTACTGTAGTTTTGATACTTTTATGGAAATACATAATTATTTATAAAATTAATTTCAACACTTAAAAGTATTTATCAACATATAATACTTATCAACTATTTATTATCGAGGCTCTTAATACTTTTTTTTTTGTTAATTATTGTTCATTAAGCAACAATTATGGCAAAAAAAGAAAAGAAAAAAGTAATCACTTCAATAGGTTTAATATTTTATTTTTTGAGATTTTAGATTGTAGATTGCCTATTTTCCTTTTCATAATAATAGCTTTTCTTTTCTACTGCATTTCCTTTTTCCCCTCCTTTTAAACTCAGATTGGTTACGTTGGGAAGCTATCAATATAGAAACTAATTATGAATACACAAATTCCAACTCACATAAAAAATAATAATAATCATGAATATAAACCCCCCAAGCAAGATTGTGGAAAATTCCATTTCAATTCACATTAACTCCATTGCAATTATTGCTCAAAGGAAAAAGAAAGGAAATGCGCAATATTTTTCCTTATAAATACTCCTAAATAAATAAAATCAACTTAACTTTTTAGTTTATTATATGGGGTAAAATCCACACTTGACAAACGGATGAATCAGACTATGATATGTAGTTGAATCTAGATCGAAGAGACAATTGTCTGTGTTTGCTTTGCCTCGAAAAAATTCTGACAAACGGTCAAATCGATCTATGATATGTGGCTGAATCCAAATCAACGAAACGATGGTCCTTTTTACAGCGACCTGAAAGAATCCTGAAATTGTAGTCTCCAACGTGGCTTGAATCCTGAAATCATAGTTTCCAACGTGGCATGAATTTGTATTGCCTCGATACTACCATATGCCATGTAACCATATAAATTATCTTCTTAATTAAAATATTCTTAAAAGGCAAGCAAGAAAATACGCATTTATAACAAATGTTAAAGTGATAGAAAATAAACTGCAATCACAAATAAATATGAAGAAACACAATTTTATTGATTAAACAATATTGGCACAAATCTGTTTGTTCCATGATTCGAGGATCGTAAATAACGTATTTGTCTAATATAAAATGATTGAGATCTCCTTGCGATACAATTGATCTCTAGAAACATCAAACGATGGCTTCAACAAAGACAATATTTAAAGTCTTGATCTCTTTGTGAAGTATATTACTCTTTACATCATCATAATCAGAATTTAGGATAGAATAGCCTCTTATGACCCTAACTGAAATCAAACTCGTCTTGTACAGTTTCACAAAATTTCAATGTCTATAATATGAAAAGTAAAATAAATCGAAACAAGTATAAGAATATTTTTACATTATCAAGTACAATATATTATTACAATTTTTTAATGAATTATTAATTTGAACAATTTCTGAACAGCCATGCCTGTTAGAGAGGGAAACATCCTAGCAGGAACAGAAGGGTCCCACCTATCTATATCTGTACAATTCTCTCATCACAGTTTTTGGTCTTAATCTTATTTTCTATTTTAATTAAAAAGTTTATTAATCACTAATTAATCCATCATCATAAGGACTTAAAAGAGACAATTAATTTCAATTTAATTAATTAATTGAGGCAAATGGAATCTCCTATAATTAATGAATTACAGAGTGATAGATCTACCTTTAATTAATCACACGTACGCGGAAACCTATACAGACAAAACACTTTGTTTTAATAACACAAAATACCTTAAAGAGGTTTTAAAAGAGGCAAAATTCCTAAACAGGAACAAGTTTTTTTTTGAGAAAAATTAATTAGAGGTTAATAAGTCAAAATAACTACTATAAATCTAGAAGGATGAAGGATTAGAGAGATTCAAAAAAAAATTAGGAATAATACAAGATGTATTGTTTTTAAAATTTTGAATTTTTGTAGCAAGTAAAAGAGCTTTTTTAATATATTTTTTTTATATATATGATAGGTAGATCTATTTAACGATCTATTGAAAAATTAAGTTATAAAGGACACTTCTTGGTGTACTAAACTTTTGTTATGTGTGGATTCAGAAAAGAACCTAATAATAGAGGTCTTTGGTAGCTTGTTAGAGTTATGCAGTTATTAGTAAGGAAGGATTTTATGTATTGTTTTATGAATGAATAATTAAATATTCTTCAATTAATGTAAAAATAGAAAAAAAAATTGTTATATTTATGTGATATGTTTGAAATAAATGTTTTCCCTAAAATATTTCTAGACTAAAAAAGTGAATATTCTATTATTAATGCAAATTATTGATAAAGTAGAAGGAAAATAAATTATAACATTTATGTGACATGGTTGAAAATAAGTTTTTTTCCTAAAATATTTCTAGAGTAAAATAAATATTCTGTCATTATTGTAAATCATAAATAAAGTAGAAAGAAAGTAAATTGTACTAACATTTATGTGACATGGTCGAAATAAATCTTTCCTCCAATCCAAACAAAGTATTTATGTTAATATCGTTTGACTTGACACAAATTTTAAAAAGTAAATAATTTTTTTAATTTATGAACTAAAACAAATCTCAGATATTTATGTGAGTAAACAGAATTCTATAATTAAATTATTTCTAATTATAGAAGAATGATAATCCTTTTGGGACAAACTAAAAAATAAAGAGTGTCAGATAAATTAAGACAGTGAAAATATTATACAATATTTTAGTAGCATGATCTCATTTTATCCAATAGTATTATTTGCAACTAACGAATTTAAAAGAAAAAAATTCTTTTGTACATTATTAATAATAAAAAGGGCAGTTTCGGTGCACTATAACTCTTCGTTATGTGTGGGATTCAGAAGACTTTTTTACCACAAGAATTTATAGTACACAATCTAATTTATTTTGCATTTCTACGACAGATAATTTTTATGATTTGAACTCGTGACTTGATGATTACGTAAAGACAACTTTATCAGTTACGTGAAGACTTCCAAACTTTTCAAAAAGACTTGTTCTCAAATTTTAAAAGTTTGGTTTCCCATATAGATAATTTTACACAAGAAAAAGGAAGACCATTAGACACATAAAACCAAACTTCAAATCATACTTTGAGGAGAAAAAAAAAAACACATATTACAGAGAGAAGAGCTGAAAATATGGGTCACATGGCATGTGGTGCACCAGCTGTGTCCACTCTTCTATCTCTCCTCTCCCAATTTCCACCCCACGCCACCCCCCTTCTTACCCCGTACCCACACCCACTCGACCCCCACCCCCACAATCCAAAGCTAGAGTTTGTTCTCAAAATTTCAACTATACATACCCTTCTTACCTTCCTAACTCTGCCTTTTGACTCTCTTCACATTCTACTACTCCTTTCCCTTTCTCTATTTGTCTGTTTAAAACTTCTACTAATCCTATCTTCCTTTTCAGAAAAATATGGAACCCCTTCAAGAACTCAAGCTATAGATTCAAGAAAATCTCCATTTAAGCTATAAAGTTTCAATTTTTGAAGATGAAAGCTCACAAAACTGTGTTTTACCAACACCCTTTAAGCTTAAACAAGCTTTTCTTTGTTCTTCTTATCTTCTTTCTTCCTCCAGCTTCACCAGCTTCTGTTAATGGTCTTTTTAAAGACTCCCAACAGCTTCTTTCCTTTAAAGCTGCACTTCCACCAACCCCAACTCTGTTTCAGAACTGGTTGCCATCTACTGACCCTTGTAGTTTCACTGGTGTTTCATGCAAGAATTCTAGAGTTTCTTCTATAAATCTCAGTAACACTTTTCTAAGTGTGGATTTCAGTTTGGTCACTTCTTATTTGCTTCCCCTTTCTAATTTGGAGTCTTTAGTGTTAAAGAATGCTAATCTTAGTGGTTCTTTAACTTCTGCTGCTAAATCCCAATGTGGGGTTTCTTTAGACTCCATAGATCTAGCTGAAAACACAATTTCAGGACCTATTTCTGATATCTCTAGCTTTGGTGTTTGTTCAAACCTTAAGTCTCTTAATCTTTCTAAGAATTTCTTGGACCCTCCTGGTAAAGAAATACTTAAAGGTGCAACCTTTAGCCTCCAAGTTCTTGATCTTTCTTACAATAATATCTCAGGGTTAAACTTGTTTCCATGGGTTTCATCTATGGGGTTTGGTGAACTTGAGTTCTTTTCTCTCAAGGGTAACAAACTAGCTGGAAGTATTCCTGAATTAGACTTCAAGAATTTGTCATATTTGGATCTTTCTGCCAATAATTTCTCAACTGTTTTTCCTTCATTCAAAGATTGCTCCAATTTGCAGCACTTGGATTTGTCATCCAACAAGTTTTATGGTGATATTGGTTCTTCACTCTCTTCATGTGGGAAGCTCAGTTTTCTCAACCTTACCAATAACCAGTTTGTAGGTTTGGTCCCTAAGCTACAAAGTGAAAGCCTACAGTATTTGTACTTAAGAGGGAATGATTTTCAGGGTGTGTACCCAAACCAGCTTGCTGATTTGTGCAAAACTGTGGTGGAATTGGACTTGTCATACAATAATTTCTCAGGTATGGTTCCTGAGAGCCTTGGTGAATGTTCAAGTTTGGAACTTGTTGATATTTCCAACAATAATTTTTCTGGTAAGTTGCCTGTTGATACTCTCTTGAAGTTGAGTAATATGAAGACTATGGTCTTATCATTCAACAAATTTGTTGGTGTTTTGCCTGATTCTTTCTCTAATTTGCTGAAATTGGAGACTTTGGATGTGAGTTCTAATAATCTCACAGGGGTTATTCCATCTGGGATTTGCAAAGATCCTATGAATAACTTAAAAGTGTTGTACCTTCAGAATAACTTGTTTGCTGGCCCTATACCTGACAGTCTAAGCAACTGTTCACAGCTGGTGTCACTTGATCTTAGCTTTAATTACTTGACTGGGAGAATACCATCTAGTTTGGGGTCATTGTCAAAGCTGAAGGATCTCATCCTTTGGTTGAATCAGCTTTCAGGGGAAATCCCACAGGAGTTGATGTACTTGCAGGCTTTAGAGAATTTGATTCTTGATTTTAATGACTTAACTGGACCAATACCTGCAAGTCTTAGCAACTGTACCAAGTTGAATTGGATTTCATTGTCAAATAACCAATTGAGTGGTGAGATACCGGCTTCTCTTGGTCGTTTGTCGAATCTAGCTATTCTTAAGCTTGGAAACAACTCAATCTCAGGGAATATACCTGCTGAGTTGGGTAATTGCCAGAGCTTGATATGGTTGGATCTCAATACTAATTTCCTGAATGGCTCCATTCCACCGCCTTTGTTCAAGCAATCTGGAAATATTGCAGTGGCATTGCTGACCGGAAAGCGATACGTGTATATCAAGAATGATGGGAGTAAGGAGTGCCATGGAGCAGGGAATTTGCTGGAGTTTGGAGGGATTAGACAAGAACAGCTGGATAGAATCTCAACAAGGCATCCTTGCAATTTCACAAGAGTTTATAGAGGTATCACTCAGCCAACATTTAACCACAATGGCTCTATGATATTTCTTGATTTATCTTATAATAAGTTGGAAGGTAGTATCCCAAAGGAATTAGGGACCATGTACTATCTGTCTATATTGAATTTGGGGCATAATGATCTGTCTGGTATGATTCCTCAAGATCTTGGAGGCTTGAAGAATGTTGCAATTCTTGATCTGTCATATAATAGGTTCAATGGCCCGATCCCGAATTCCCTCACCAGTCTTACATTGCTTGGAGAGATTGACCTGTCAAACAATAATCTCAGTGGAATGATTCCTGAATCTGCACCATTTGATACATTCCCTGATTATAGGTTTGCAAATAATTCTCTCTGTGGGTATCCTCTCCCCCTACCTTGTAGCTCGGGGCCGAAATCGGATGCAAATCAGCATCAGAAATCTCACCGCAGACAAGCATCGTTGGCAGGGAGTGTGGCGATGGGTTTGTTATTTTCCCTCTTTTGCATCTTTGGTTTGATTATTGTTGCCATAGAGACGAAGAAGAGGAGGAAGAAGAAGGAGGCTGCTCTTGAAGCTTATATGGATGGTCATTCACATTCTGCAACTGCAAACAGTGCCTGGAAGTTTACGAGTGCTCGTGAGGCGTTAAGCATTAACCTCGCAGCATTTGAGAAGCCTCTCAGGAAGCTCACATTTGCTGATCTTCTCGAAGCCACCAATGGTTTCCACAACGACAGTCTTGTAGGCTCTGGTGGTTTTGGTGATGTCTACAAAGCTCAGTTGAAGGATGGGAGTGTTGTAGCTATTAAGAAGTTGATCCACGTCAGCGGACAGGGTGATCGAGAATTCACTGCTGAAATGGAAACCATAGGGAAGATCAAGCACCGGAACCTTGTCCCTCTTTTGGGCTACTGCAAAGTAGGGGAAGAAAGACTACTGGTTTACGAATACATGAAATATGGAAGTCTTGAAGATGTCCTGCACGATCGGAAGAAAATCGGGATCAAGCTGAATTGGCCTGCAAGAAGGAAAATCGCCATTGGAGCTGCGAGAGGGTTGGCTTTCCTACACCATAACTGCATTCCACACATAATTCACCGGGACATGAAATCAAGTAATGTCTTGCTTGATGAAAATTTGGAAGCCAGAGTATCTGATTTCGGAATGGCAAGGTTAATGAGTGCTATGGACACTCATTTGAGTGTCAGCACTCTTGCAGGCACTCCCGGATATGTTCCTCCTGAATATTACCAAAGCTTTAGATGTTCAACAAAAGGAGACGTTTATAGTTATGGTGTCGTATTACTTGAGCTTCTAACCGGCAAACAGCCAACAGATTCAGCTGATTTTGGTGACAACAATCTTGTCGGATGGGTAAAGCTTCACGCTAAAGGAAAAATAACTGATGTCTTCGATCGAGAGCTATTGAAAGAGGATCCAAGCATTGAGATTGAACTTCTACAACACTTAAAGGTAGCTTGTGCTTGCTTAGATGATCGACATTGGAAACGTCCCACGATGATACAAGTTATGGCTATGTTCAAGGAGATTCAAGCAGGGTCAGGCATGGATTCGACATCCACAATCGGAGCTGATGATGTCAATTTTAGTGCCGTTGAAGGAGGGATAGAAATGGGGATAAATGAAAGTATAAAAGAAGGCAATGAGCTAAGCAAACACCTTTGAATGCACTAAATCAAGAGTTTGTTGAAAGCTCACAAATTTTCCAAAATCATATGCAAAGAATTGCTGGTGTAATTTTTAGCCAATTATTGTATGTACCACTAGTTCCCATCCATAAAATCTTGTGTTATTATACATAAAAGGAAGGTTGTTTTTCTTTTTTAAAACATGTAACAGTGTTGTATATAAATAGTGTATGAGTTTGTTTTTGCTACTTTTAGCTTTTTGTTGAATTTTGCTTCTTTTTTATTTGTTGAGATACATTAGCATTAGATTCAGATCTATCTAATCCTTAAAAGCAACTGTTAGACTTCTGACCTCATTGATGGTGACTAAGTTGAGACTAGTTTTGGCCCTTTCTTCATCATGTGTTTCCTCTTTTTCTTCATCTTACTCTTCTGTTCGTCTCAATTTATGCGGCATAAAAGAAGGAAAAAGGATCAACATGCCCTTAAATTATGTGAAAGGAATAAAAATGTACACCGTTCATAGTTTGGCTCAAAAATGTCTTTTTCGTCAATATTTTGGTTCAAAAATATTCCTATTGTTATTTAATTGGTCAAAAATACTCATTTTTTAAATAAATATATTGTTTATTTTCTTTTTAACACATTTTTTTTCTAATAATATTTTTTTAAACAATATATTTATTTGAATAATGAGTATTTTTGACCCATTAAATAACAATAAGGACATTTTTGAATCAAACTATTGACGCAGTACATTCATTTTTGGACCAAACTATAATAGGAGGACATTTTTGACCCTTTTCTCATAAAAGAATGATATATCTTTTACTTTTAATGCAATGATTTATAGGTCTAAAATTCATTTTGGATCACAAATTGCAAATAGTGTCCTATATAATTGGGACAAAGAGTCTTTTACTTTTAAAAATGACTTAATGCATACTCATGAACTTGTTAAACTTGTCGAGGTATTTCATTTAGATACTTGAATTAAGATTTGTTCTAATAACATCTTAGTTTTTAATATTAAGTGTTTTAATTTTTGATTTATTATTTTTATATGTCATCTCATTCGTCTGTTAAATAGTTAAGTTTACCATATAAAATATGTCAGCTCCTTTAATTATACACATTCACCTCAATAAATCGTAAAATTTCAGGCATTTTCTACTTAAGCTTGTGGTGGATGGAATTGTTATTCCTAGACTCCATGTATTCTCCTTTTGGTTGCTAATATTCATGTAGGGGTCTTGCCTAGCCCCATACTACCTAATAAACGAATGAAATACTATCTAATAAATGAATGAAAACACACATAAAAGTTCTTTCGATATTTAAATATTTTTTAGGAGTTGAAACGATCAGAATTGAAATATGACTTAATTTGAACGTGTACTTGAAATATTGAGATAAAATTTGAAAGGTTGGCTATATATTATGCCTTAAAAAATTGTAGCATGTCAATGCATGTCTCTTGTTCTGCGTGTGTGCAGTTATGACATCAGATCCTTCATTCAACTACAGGTTTTGTAGGGCCATTTAGGCTCTTCTTGCCACCTTCCTAACTTTGAGAGTTTTCTTTAAATTTTTTATTTTCTTTAATAATAATTATAGTTAATCATTTAATAAAAGTCAAATTTGTAATCTAAGAAAATAAATTAAAATATGTTGTAGCAAGTTAAAATATACTATTAATATTCTAGATTATTCAAATTCTTCAAAAAAATATTGCAGCATTCGTGTCAGATTCTTCAAAAATGTGTTACTTGGAAAAAATTCAATATGCCCATTGATATTTTTGAAAAGTTCATGTAAAATAGACGATTCAATACTGCTCTTTCTTTCCTCGTTAGATATCTGGTACGAAGAAAAACATTTTTCAGCAACCAAATATCAATAAATATTTTAGCTGAAAAATATTTCTTTTTTTTTTTTAAAAAATAATCTAGAAATACACCCTTTTTTTTTTCAAAATTTGCTCTCCAATAATTAAGGGTCTATATAAAATTGAAAATAATATTTCCATAATACAGACAGCTAGCAATGCTTTGACCATTCAACTAACGTATTTCTCCATCACATGATTGAATAGTTTATCTTTATCACAAGAAAATTGGAAAATTATTTGCATTTACCACCTACTCCCCCCGCCCCCCTCCGCTCCCCGCCACTCCACAGACAAGGTTGAATTTATAATTAGTTATAGATTCAGAAGATACTGATAATTTTGATTTAAATTTATATTTGTATATATATAAATATATTTTGAATTTAGTAAGTTATTGTTATTCAGCGGTCAAAATATATTTAAATAAAGAAAAAAATAATCGGAGAAAAAATAGAGTTCCAAATTCATAGAAAAATTGTGTCTTCTTGAAGAATTTAATTCTCTCCGACCTGCTAAAGGTTTAGATTAATTTTTCTCAAAATATAATGGAACACTGTTCTACAATATAGGCAATCAAAATTGCAGAGCTTCAGCGAAATTTGATGATATTAATATTTATTAGTATATGGGGGCAAAATTTGAATCTCCAGTCAGCAACAATTTTATTTTATTTTTTTGACCTATTAAACGGAGAATAAAAGATATTAAAAATCCCCAAAAACTTTGGATTAATCATTTTGTTATCATCATTCCGTTAGAATTCCTATGGAGAAGGCCTTGAAGCCTCCCCATGTACTATTCCTCTTCGTTTGTACTTGTTACTTTCTTTGTACAATTTTTACTATTAAACAAATTAATAAAGTTGTTTTTGTGTGAGCCACACAAGTCCTCATTGATATTTGTGTTAACATAAACTTAGTGTTTTGTCTCGATTTTCTTATTTTATTTGAAATTTATTTTTCTCTTAAAAGAAAATCAAAGTATTAGCATAAATGTTTTACCTTTTCCTGAAAGAAAAATATAATTTTCTTTCATATTTGGTTTATTCTTTCCTTAGAGGAAAAATTTGGAAATATATAAATTGAAGATTCTATACTCATAATATAACACAATAGCATCCACAATGTACCCGATTTTTAGTTTATGGTGAGATTATACTCCCAATAAAATTTATGTTTTCAATTTTAGTTTTTAATATGTAGGTTGATTGATCAAACCATATTAATAATATGTCTTTAATATACTTTTAATTGTTGTCTGATTTGTCAATCATATGATTTGCAATTGTAAGTTTTCGCATAACGCTTCAATCACTTTCGAACCCAACATTACATATTAAAAGATGAGACTTTTTCCCGAACCTTGCTAGCACATGAGATGCTTTATGCACTAGACGGTGTAGTAGTGCAAACAAATTTAACCCTTCATTCTTTTCCATAATGAAGCACAATTTTTTTAACTATAAATATTCATTTTGATTATAATTCCCAATTATCAATGAAGTCTTGAATTGCACAAGTGGCACTTTCACTAAGATAGTTACAATCAGTACTCATATTTAAATGTGATTTGTGACATTGTAATCTTAAATTCTACTTTTAAGATGACTAAATAGACCTCTCATTTCATTAATTAATTTTTTTTGCCTTTGCACGCTTCATGTAATGTGTGCATGTGCACGTGTACTCTTTGCTTGAAGACTATGCAATTCGCATAATACAAGCAAGAAAAAAAGGATAGATTTTGCAACATGTCCAAAGTGGTCCTTTTTGCAAAAATTGTTGAAAACCTACCAAAATTATAGGTCCTATTTTCAAGATTTGGATCGAAAAACAAATGTAATTTGGTCCCTTCATTAAAAAAAAAAAAGATTTGGTAAGCTAGTCAAATCAGCTTATAAATGTTTTTTTTTTTTTTGTCTGGATTTAATTTTTATTGTCGGTTTAGTTCAAGAAGTTTGTCCCAATATTGCTGTAAGATTAGAATTTCAAAATTAAAGTTGATAATTGTTTTTAACCATACTTTTGATAGTAATGAAGTATGCACAATATTGAAGAGGAAAATCAATCAATCTTTATTTAATAGGAATTCTCAGTAAATTATACCTTACATTTATTATTTCTTAATAAATATGAAACAAACGGATGATATACTTTTAAATAAGTTTATTAACTAATCAACTATCCTAAATGACTACTTAGACTATCTTTACATAAACACACAAATTATGTTATCAATTTCAACACATTCATATAAATACACAATTACTTATTTATAAAATCAGGTTCAACACTTTTGACAATATTTTTTTATATTTGATATTTATCAACTATTACTACTTTTAATCAAATATCCTAAATGGCTATTTAGACCATCTTTACATAGCTAGACAAATTATGTCATAAATTTTTAACACTTTCATATAAACACAATATGATTACTTATTTTTAAAATCAGATTCAACACTTTGACAATATTTTCAAGATACTTATCAATTCCTACTACTTTTAATCAACTATCCTAAATGACTACTTAGACTATCTTTACATAAACACACAAATTATGTTCAGATTCACCACTTTCATATAAACATACGATCACTTATTTATAAAATCAGATTCAACACTTTAACAATATTATACTTACTAATTACTACTACCTTTAAAACTAATAATTATACTACTACCTCCAACACGCACAGCTTCTCCCTACCCATATAACAAGAATATATAAAAAGTAGAGGTATTGAATTCCAAGGGTGGACCAAACAAAAAAAGGGTCCCATTATTATAAATTCCGATGCATGCACGCAAAACCAATTGGATGTTTATAAATATCACTTGGATTATAAAGTTTCACCTTATTTTAATTTAATAAATAGATGAAATTCAAAATTTGTCCCCTTCTTATGGACAACTTGCCATCACATATGCTTAATGTTATGTGCTTTGTGTGTTTCTGTGTGCTCTAAAAACTTAAAATATGTTCAATTTATATATCGCTAAATCTCTTTATAACGAAGATAACAATTGTCAAAATATTTTCTAATTATTAATAATGAAACGTTGTTATAAAAATAATATATTTTGTTATATAATATGAAAAATTGTTATGAAAAAAAATGTGTCATTACAATGATGAAATATACATTTTTTGCAAGCTAAAAGTGTTATTTTTGAAATCTGAAATTGATTAGAAAACGTGTTTAACTCAATTTTTTTGAGATAAATAGTTTTATAAGGACGATAAATATTTAGAGACTAGAGTTATTTTGAGATAAATAGTTTTATAAGAACAATAAATATTTAGAGATTAGAGTTATTTTTAGACTTTATAGAGCTATTAAAATAACTACTTATAAATAGAAGGAGTTGTCTTCCTTTTTTTTAATTATTATTTTCTTTTGGCTCGTAGAGTGTGGGGGTAACGTACATAAGTACTTCCTTTGTCGAATAATAGTTGTTCACTATACTATTTTAGTATGTTCAACAATATTTGTCTACTTTATAAAATTAATGGATAATTTTTTTTAATTTTTTTTATGAAATCAATAGATAATTTTTTTCTTAGTTTCTAGTTTACACTTATCATTAATTATAGTCATTTTCCTATTAGATTTTTCAAGACATTGAGTGTATTATATTCAAAAGGTGATATAGTAAAATTATCCTTTTATTTATAGTTATCTAAGAAGTGTGCAAAATCAATAGTGGACAAATATTATTGGACAACTAGAGTACTTAAAAAAATATATTAATACATTTCCCAAGGTTTTTATATCTTTTGGGAGTAAAAACCTTGACTCTTCTAAAACAGTCAGTACGTATTATATTAATAACAAATACGTAAGCTAAAGGATTAAAGTATTTCATTCAACAAAAATCGATGTGTTTTATATTACTAGTGTTCACATGCACGTAAACTTCACTTTTAATTAAAAAAAAAATTGAAATAAATAAATAAACTTTGTCCCCAGAAGTTGCATTATGCGTGCTTTTAAAGGTTGTATTTAAGACAAAATACCCAAATAGTTTTGACTTGAAATGTAAATATTATATTTATATGTTAGTATTATCTTTTTGAGGTTTCACTCTGTATCGAATATTATTAATTCAAATTTATACCATATAAAATCCATTAAATAGATAAATTCTCCCTATTAAAGTGTCTTCACTCTCACAAGATACGAATCTCTAAGACATCTAGTTAAGCATGCCACAAAGGATTGTGGCATCTTCAATCAATAATATATGCCTATTATGATTTTAAATACATCTTAAAAGGATAATGCCTTTATTCACAAGAGTAATTTGTTATTTCATGTATTCATATTGGCAAATCAAAAATAATAAAAGATGAAAAGAAAAAGAAAAGAATTTATTCGAATCCACAAAATTCACTGTGTGTTATTAAGAAATTTAATTCCCTGAGGTATCCGACGTTGTAGATTAATTCTTCCCAAGATAAAATGGATTAACCATTAAAGAAGTAGTGGTACCTCAAACTTCTATAATTTCAACGAACTCAAAAAGACAACAACGAGATACACACACAGATACGATCGAGCGATTTTGTTTTGTAAGAAATGTATGCAAAAGCACGGAAGAATTTGAGGCAGAAAAATGAGAGAAAATTTCTCTATTTATAGCCAACAAAGGGTAAAGGTCACACTTTTTTGAAAAAAGACAACCTTTCAGAAAGGTAACAACCCTTTGGAAAGGATACAACCTTTAAAACGGTCACAACCCTTTAGAAAGGGCACAATCTTTCATAAAGGTCACAATCCTTCGGCAAAGTCACAACCTTTCAGGAAAGCCACAATCTTTCATTTCCTGTTCACACATTTAAAACCCAACATAATTATCTAATTATCCTTCTTTTATCTTAAAAAATTCCATTAGTTTTTAGAAAAATAAATAAATTATATACACTTTTTTTTCTTAAGCCATTATATACATTTGGATGAATTAAATTTTCCGAAATTATTCATATTAGGGATCGGTGAATCAATTACACTATTTTTTTTTTTTTTAATATTTTAAATTATTAACTATTGCTAACACAAACGAAATTAACTTTCTTTGACAGAGATGCATCCAAACACCTTCAACGTGCAATATTCTTGTTTGACCAAACAAAGAAGAAATGACAAATTGTTTTATTTGTTTTTAAACAAATTCAATGAATTCAACCATGAAAATCCCAAATCTTAAAAACAACTGTTGTTCAAATTAAGACATCTCACCCTCAATCACAGTTACACGAAGAAAGAATAAAAAATCAGATAAACGAAATTTATTTTCTAATCATTCGATATTTAAAATTTATTTTTCTCTGATTATTTTTTTATTATTCTACATTACCAAATCTTATTACTTTTCTAATTAATTTAAATTGATATCGAATAAATGTTAAAGTGCATAAGAGTGAAGAGATCTCAATCACACTTGTTAATGTTAATTTTTTTGTTACGTAATTTAGAAATAATGTCTCTAATATAAACATAGGTTGAGTTCTTAAATATATTCGTACATAAATGTACAGTCTTCATATGACTAGTTTTTTATAACATTTTGAGTTAAAACATCTATCGAAAATCGTCTCTCTGCTCACTACGAAGGAAAACAATTTATATTTTTCAATCTAGCTCACTGACAGCTAATATAAACCTACTTACCAACATATTTAATTAATGAGATTATTATTATTATTATTATTATTATTAACTCAAGTTGTTTTTTTGTTAAAAAATAAACAAAACTTTTATTCAAGCATGCCACGCGGCTATTTATTGTCGCGAAAAAAGGACATGAAATTAATTTTGAGAGTGAGTCATGTGTGTTTGTTTTTGTCTAATCACGTGGATTACAACTTAATTAACTTTAGTTAATTAGTTCATTCATTAAATTAATTTAAGATTAATTAGTTATCTGTCAATTGAATGTCCTTGTAAACGTACGAACAAAAATAGTACAATTTGTTCGATTTTTTTCGTAATTAACATTAATAATTATAAAGAAAATGCCTTATAATTAGTGATAACAACTATTACTATTTAATTAAAATTTCGTACTAATTGTTGTCCCTAGCCACACAAATGATCCAGGAGTGTTTTAGATCATAAATTTCAAAATTCTTCCGTTTGTTTTGAATTTTTTTTTATGTCAAGTTAAGTACCACATAAAATATTTAAGAAGTTACTATAAAGTACAATTACAAGTCTAAATCTCATGATATATATAATTGTTTAATAAGACTTTCCTTATTATTTTTTTTACTAATTATATATATAAGAATATATAATGATAAATAAATCATTATAAACGTTCATTCCTTTTTCAGTTGACGTGAAACTCTTTAATATCTCACCTCTTAATAAGGATAGATATGCCTCATAATTTGGACGGAACATTGATGTGTGTACAATTTAATAGAAGAACCCAATAAATGAACCATGGCAAGTAGCCTTTAGACTCAAATAGGCCAATTTCAACTTAATTGTCACATCCAAATTGTTCACCATTGAACTTAAACTATACTATATGTTAAAGCAATTTCCTTTTTTTGTCACATAGCATATATATATAGTTAAAAGAGAAGAAGGCTTTATTTATGCATTTTTTTTCCAATGTCAAGAAATCTTTGCTTATTTTGAGGGATATAGTAGCCTATTTTCAAAGATTTTGCTCACACCATTTATTGTCTCTATATAACGCAACTTCTATCTAATTGGTGAATTATTAAGGGAAGTGCTAAATGGCCAAAGAATTTGGCCAAAATTTGGTCAGAAAATTAAAAAAGCTATAATATTTCATTTATTTAAAACAAACTAATCTTTTTTTTATTTTTAGTTAAAAAATAAAAATATTTTAAAAATAAAATAATATAGATAAAATATCATTTTGATCAAATTTTCTCGTCAAATTTTTTTTTTCCTATAACTTTAGCTCTACGAAATGGAAATTGACTTTTGCTAATACTTGCAATTATTTTGAACAAATTGAAATAAATGAAAGGAATAAAATATATGCACACACACGTGCACACAAATAATTATATTGCCAGAATTAATTAGACAGCTATGTACTCTACTTGTTATTCTCATAAGACGTATCTTAGATGTTCCTAATATTTGTTATTTTAAAAATTTAAGAGATTCGTTATAAATATAAAGAAATATTAATATAGTACAAAAAAATAAAAAATATTAAATAAAGAGAAGTGATAAATAAAAATAATTTAATCAAATCATCTTCTAGTTAGTATTTCTTTCGTATAAACATATAGTTCCTCTGTCCTAATTTATGTGACTTACTTTTCTTTTTAGTCAGTTCTAAAAAAAAGACACATTTTTATATCAAGTAATAATTTAACTATAAGATGTCTATGTTACCCTTAATGAAATGATTTACAGCCACACAAATTTCTATCATTCATTTTGGATCACAAGTTTTAAAAGTCTTTTTTTCTTTCTTAAACTCTGTGCCAAATCAAAGTACCTCACATAAAATAGAACGAAGAAAGTATAAAATAAAACATGACAAATATTTAAAAACGGAGGAAGCAACACCTAATTTTAAGATAAATACAGCTGGAAGCTTACTCATAATTAAAGATATAATCTTGATATCTCGTAGGACTTAGACTTTTCCATGTGGACACAATAATAATATTGCTTTGTCTCAAATTATTAGTCATGATTTTAAAAATTATATATCTCAAATTAATGTCATTTAAAAGTTAAAAACAAAATTAGTTATATATATTTTTTTATATATTTTATCATTATAAATAATAAAAGTTTATGAAAACTACTAAGAACTCATCATTGAGGAATGACGACTAACACATAAATAATGAAAATATACAACAAATGGAGTATATGTTATGATATAAAACATTATTTTTGTACCTACGATAATAATTATTTTGAAACGAAAAAAATTACTAGTCTAACTACGTTATACCACTAACAAGGGCGTCGGGTAAATATATGGCAAACCTACACCATAAGTTACAAATTATTCGAAAAGATGAGTAATTTTAACTCATATTTTGTACTTGTGATAAATTTATTCAATATATATAAAAGAACTCGCTACAAATAGTCGCTTTTGTGGCCTTATCTTTTTAGGAGTTGACCATATTTTACAAAGTTAGACCACTAAACTCTAATGTTTCAGAAACAATCAATTGATTTAAAGTTTAAAATTAAAGATCAATATTTAGATGATCGATCTAACTTTGAAAAAGTGGTCAACTTCTAATTCTAGAGTGGCAAAAGTGATCATCTCTTGTAAATAACACCCTTTAGATTAAAAAAAAAACATTTTATCCTCAATTCAAAATTAATCAGATCAGTAACTTCTGAATACGAGGTCCAAAGAAAAAACTTTAGAGGTGGGGTGGGGAGAGACAAACAAAACCACATGGGGACATAGTTGTGTGGTTGAATGGAAGAAGAAGAGTGAGAGGGGTAGGGATTAGCGTTGGATTGGGTTTTATCCCAAACACATGGGCCAATGTCATTGCTGGTTTTGTCTCCTCTTATTTTGCTCTCTATCCTACATCACAATATGCCAAACCTACAACTACCATACATTTCTAATTTCTATAATTGATGATACACACAAACATACCTCACTAAAAAAACTAGAATTTTAGACCAATTAATGTAAAGGGTCATTGTACTAAGTGTTGTTGTTTGGCTTGACATGAATTTATGAAATAAATAAAAGCTTTTGAATTTTGTGTATAAAACAAGTCATATATGTTTGTGTGACTGCAAATTATCTCACTAAGGATATAATTGACATTCTAAAGCTAAATTGTTACGAACTATAAAAATACGATATTCTATTTGAAAATGACTAAAAAGAAAAAATGTATCACATAAATTGAGACAGAGTGAGTACTACTTTTTTTCATAATACTAATCTGTATATGTGTCATAGTTTCTTTTCTAACTTGTTTTAAAAGGGATTTTATCACCTTTTATATTTAGCTATAGCTTTTTTAATTCCAATTTCTCAATTTTATTTTTAATGACATTTCCTTGTAAAAAGAGAATTCTATTTTACTCTCTTAGTCTTTTGGATTTGTGAAAAAAATATTCCTTTTACATTTTAAATGGATAATAAACTCTCTCAATTCTAAATCTAAGTAATTAGAAATGAATTGGATCAATCCATGTAAAGAACCAAAATTTAAACTTCTTATTAGCTATTGTGAGCCAAAAGAAAATCCCAAAAAAAACCTATTCATCTTATAAAGAAGAAGTATTGAAAACACTCCAGAATTTGATGCAAAATATTAGTTTCATCCCCGAACTATTGAAAGCCTTAAAAATATTCCCTCTACTTGATTAACTAAAACTTAGATACACCCCTAATATGCCTCAGATCTGCTACATGACTTAAGGAAGTGGTCTCAACCTCTTGTAAGAGCATGAAACTCTTTATAAAAAATAAAGAGAAGTGTCAAAAACACCCCTTATATTTAGCGAGAATTTAGCAGTGTATTTCAGTCATGTTGTAAAATCAAAATTTTATTTAAGTTCAGTTAATCAAGTAAATAGATGTTTTTAAAACTATTAATAGTTCAGAAATATAAACTAATAGGCATAATACATAAACATGACCCTTAACTTGACTTTAGCGGATAATTATGCCCTACAACTTTGTATATACACAAGTAGGCACTTAAACTTTTATAAAATTGCACAAGTAGACACACATATCCTACATGACATAATACACATAAAACGTCATGTAGGACACAAAATTGCAATGTAGGGTACCATGTAGGAAGAATGTGTCTATTTGTTCAATTTATACAAGTTTAAGTGTCTACTTGTACACACCCAAAATTAAAAATCATAATTGCTAGCTGACTACGGGCTGTTTTTTTATTCTTTGTTACTTTTTCACTTGATTTTTTCACCTTTGCAAACCTTTAGTACAAAAAATAGATCGTCATTTGTCATCAAACCCAAAATATATACCAAACAGTATCCAATAGTAAATATGGACCCCACATAATTTTACATGTATGACGTGGACAGTCAGTGATTGCCATGTCATCAAAGTCAAATGATGTCAGATGTTTGACACGTAAGCAGCATCTTTTGCATGGGCCCCACGTCAGCATCCTTTGATGTTAAAATGACAAGAATAACCTTAGAAATTGTCAGCTAATTTGATGTAATATATACTGAATTTTCAACCTTATTACTTCAGCTAATATGGGGTTTTGGCGGCTGGCTTAGATTTCAAGAATAATTTTGACGTCATAATAGTTTATTTTTATAAATAAATAATTGAATATTTGAATTTCATGCAAGTGGACAAAATGGTCAATTTGGTGGTGAAGGGCAAATATGTCATTTGTTGGAAAAAACAAATTCCAAAAAAGGTCGATTTTTCAAATAAGTTATGTTTATTTCTTTTTGTTTTATATTTGACCTATTTGAGTGAGAAAATAATTTTAGAAATAAATAAAATCAAAATTTATGATGATTAAGCATGTCATTATATATAAATAAAAGTATATTAACAATATTGTGAAATGAATGACTAAACAAGGATTTAATAAAAATAATATCAACAAATTCATAGTAACTCTATAATAGAATTTGATAAAAACATAATATTGTTCGCGAACATTACCCCTACAATTACAATTGTTGAATTTGATGCGCACAAATAGAGTATCACTTAGTTTTATCTAAAAGTAGGAATACAAATTTAAATTTAAATACACATCGTGAGGAATATTAATATGAATATATGATACACCTTATTAGAATATATTTAACAAAGATTATTAAATAAAACTTAAGCGTTGAGTCAAACTAATAAATGTAATTATGTATTTCATTTACGTAATACTCTTAACAATAAATAACAAAAATATATAACAAAACTTATGAGTTGGGCCAAAAGAATAAAGCGCTGAAACTTTTTTCCTAAAGAAACAAACATAAACAATATTTTTATTATGCTTTACGCACATTTATTTTGATTTTGATTTTTATTCGGCGTTTGATATTTATATTGGAGTACGACTACTTAGAATTCACGTTAGGCAGGGGCCCATTGAAAGGGTGGTGACGCTTCCTATCAAAAAAAATTATATTCAGAATTCAGACCCAGGACTTCTTATTAAAGAAGAAACAACTTCATCTACTGCATCACATCCATTGGTGGTTTATTATGATTTTTTTTGTTTTTCATCCGATGTCTGGTACCCACATTAAATTTCGACTAAATCTAAATTTACATCGAAAAGTGCCACATCAGGGGATAAACTGTTCCCTAACAAAGGCGACTCTTTACCCGATGAGTTACAATAATCGCTACTTATTATACTAATAAATAATTAATAATTCACCTAATAATAATTTATTAATAATTGAATAAACTTACTTTCAACATCTTGATATAATTCGAATTATGAGAGTTGAACTTCTTTATTTTTATTGTGAATTTACATATATATTTTTCTTTCTTACACATTTAAGAATTACATAATTAAAAGTATTAAAGTCATAAAAATTAACAATTTAAAATATTTAATGGGCATATAATAAATTACAATCAATGATATTTTTGTTTGACTTTTGAAATCTGAACTCTATCGTATTTTATCCCCGCCTCATTCCAACAGGAGGATTGATAGTATTTGCACTAATTCTTTAGCGTGACTCAAATCTTCAACACGAATTAGGTCATATAAATTGGAACATAGTATAATACTTTTATGCATGAACAATGAATCATGCAAGCAGGACGTGGGCTGCCATTTTATTGGTCAAACATAGACAACCAATTTTTTTACTAGAATATATTTCGGAGAATAATAATAATATATTCACTTGCATGAATTAAGTCACATTCTGTATTTTTTGGTTCAATGAAAGAACGTCTAATATTTATTATTTTTTAAAAAATAGAATGATCTAATCTTTCTTAAATATATAAAAATCAATTATTTATTCATTTAACTTCTTTAAAAATAAATTGAATAATTGGGTAGGTTGAGGTGCATTTCAACAGGTAAAGTTTATGTTTAGGAAAATATATAAAATAAAAGAAATATGTACATATATTTTTCTCAAATGATGAGAGGTGAAGAAATAATCTAAAATTCTTCCTAAATTCAGAATGAATGTAATCTTATGATACGTATATATTTCAAATTTGTTCTTATATATGTTTAGGTTGTTCGAGTTTTTGCCTGTATTGTGAACATTTAACAAATCACAACAATCATTATTTAAGCATCAATAAATTCCCTTATTTATTAAGTTTTAGACTCTAGCGAATGATGAATATGATTAAAAAAAATACCATTTCATTCTCAAATTATTATTCATTCATTCTTGTAATGAACATTGTAGGTGTGTTCAATTTCAATTCAGATTTTTGGAGGTACTCAACCCTAAATACTAGTTCATGTCTATATAAATAGTACAAAATATATTTCTGCATCTCGAATATTTTACAAATTCATGTAATATTAGTGATCAAATCCGAATCATCATAGTTCGAGAAATACTTTCAAACCATGGATAAAATCGTATGAGAGAAGAATTAAGGGATAAACAAATTTGTAACCACAATGTTTATCAATAAATTTTGTTTCTCATATTTTATTTGTGATTATAATTTAGTTTTGGAAGAAAAAGTGAGCATATAAATAATGCATATAATGCATTTTCCTTTAATTTCATTTTCTCAAAATGAGCAATAAATAAATAATGTTTTTTTTAAATTAAAAAAAAAGCATATTTTTAAAATTTTAATGTTTAGCATCAATGAAAGGCAATAGACAAAAGAGACACGCGTGGAGTTGGTGATGCGAACATAATTGCTGAGGTTGACCGCGCACGTGGGGAAGTGACCGGAAGAGTTACGGGCAGCAGACAGCTGATGGGCAGTGTATGGACATCGATAACGATTTTTCTATAGGATAATGCTAAATGGCCAGAAAATTTTAAAATTATTATATTTTTTATTTTAAAATAAATTGATTTTTTTTTATTTTTTAGTTAAAATGTATTAAAGTTAAAAAGGTAAAAATATTTTAAAAATTAAATTAAAATAGCTAAAATATCATTCTGATCAAATTTTCTAGCCAATTCTTTTTTTCCTTTTTTATATACAAAAATAAAAATATACTGTATTATATTTTTAACAGTTTGAAATTTGTTTTTGCAGATTAACCGATAAACTCATAGTAAATTAATAAATTATGATTATACTTTTTTTTATATAAAGTAACTTTCATTTTTAACTGTTTCTAACTCTAGACTATTCTACAGTTCACTAGTTACTATTAATTCATGTGCATGATTCATTTAATTTGTCATCTTAATTTTAAGTAATTTTTTTTATTTTTTTAATGAAATTATAATGTTAATTCGATAAAGATCAATAACTGATATTTTAATGATTCTATAACCATTTAACATATTTATAAATTGATAAATAATAAGTTATATCGATCAATGAATTAAATCGAATCAACTAATCTACGGAATACAATTTCATGTCAATTCAAATAAGATAAACAAATTAAAATGGTGAACACAAAAAATGAATGAAAACAAAAACAAAAGAGAAGTTGATTTTAGGCCACGTGAACTAACATAATCTATGGGTCCCGCAACCATGTATCAACGTGTATTACTATATAAAAAATAATTTTTAGTGATAATTAATTAACGGCAATAGCTCAATTAAGATTAAATATATATTTTTAGCGGCAATTAACACTCTTTGTTAATATGTATATTTTTTGCCGCTCAAAATTATTTTAGTTTATTGTACGTGCAAGATTGTTTCTTAACCGGAATTGTATGAATAGAGAATCTGATTTTAGTTGCATGTGTTCTTTAAGTAGAAACTGAATATATGCGAAGACAACAATTGAATAAGTGTTCAATTGATTAAATATATATGTTTCAAAATATATTGCATGAGAGGAGTAAATTTTAGAAATATCAAACATACAAATCATATTGCCTTCTATACTTACAGCATTATTATTTGCGCTTCATAGGCAAATTATATTTATTCTGGAGCATTTGATTTGTATAAATCGCAGCGATTTGTATGAATATTGTGTTTGCATATATATATGTTTTTTGTGTTAGGCTAGAGTAATGAGCGAGAATGGGAGAGAGAGGAGAGAGGTGAGCGAGAGTGGGCAGAGAGTGCAGAGATGTGAATTGTATATGTATATCGGTTAAATAATTGTATATATGTAACTATTATGTATATGTATCAATGATTGTGTTTGTATATCTACATAAAATTAGAATTCGTATATAATTGAATCGAGTTAAAACATTTGTATTTGTATATAAAATCTCTCTCTCTCGCTTTATACAAACACAAATTATATATTGTATTTTGTATAATTTGTGTTTGTATAAAGCGAGGAGGAGAGAAAGGCAAAAGAGAGCTGGGTAAGGGAAGATTTATATTTGTATAATTATAAGTGTATAGGATAGAGAGATATGTATTGGTGGACATTTCATGACATGCAATTGACAAAGATAAAACATGACATAAATGGGCTAAAAGCATAAGTGATAAAACATGGTCAATGCAAGCTAACATCATTTAAAACCTTTGAACCTTTATATATACAGTCTCTCTCGCTTTATACAAGCACAAACAAAAATTATACAATTGTGTTTGTATAAAGTGAGAAAGGCGATTGGGAGGGCTGAAAAAGAGGAGAGTGGCGAACAAGACTTCAAAGAGAGGGGAGAGAGGGGAATGGCAAGAAACTTGTTGCGAATTGAAATTAAATTAAATTGTAGTCATAACATTTATTTTGAATTAATAATTTGCTATAATGCACAATTTTCTCTTTTTTAAATTATAGTGCCAAAAATTGGTTAGATTGGGCTATTTCTAGTTAGTTGAGGAGCTTAAGGAAAGCCCAATTACAAGTTGCAGGTAGTGGTCCAACATGACAAAGAGGCCTAGAGTTTATGAGCCCAAGTTTAATTTTCTGTGTTGATGATCTATTTTTTTCAAGGAAGAATTATCTAATTACATAAATATTTCTATAGTACGTATTAATTCGTTCTGTAATTTGAAATAATTATATATTATCTCACTAATTAGTAATTTTGTATAAGATTACAAGTGATCAAATACATGTATCATAGATACTAGATATATGTATCTTTGATACCAAATACATTTTGAAATACAAGTACATATAGAGGTGAGCGAGAGAAGGAAGAGGCGTGCGATAGAAAAGAGAGGCGAGCTAGAGAATCAGCATGTATCTTTGATACAAGATATATTCTGAAATACATATACATAGGAAGAGAGGCGAGAGACGGGGAGAAAGGCGAGTCGAATGAGACAGAGAGAATCACTGTATCTTACGTGCAAATCACACTTGGATACAATGATACAGAAAGTAATTTCAAAAACTAAAGTAAAGGCACATAATTAAGACCTAAACTAGTGAGATTTGTGTTGTTTGTTTTTCTTACTATTTTTGCATTGTGAACACAAATATCTTTGGATATCAATTTGTCTTTGTTTGAAAACGTTTTATCTTCTAATGTAAAAAATTTCAGCACAAAGCTGAATTTAGTGTAATTTCAATATGAATACTGAACACTAAATGAAAAATTCAAAAAAGAAAAATCCCAATACCGAACACAAGAGGTCATTTTTCTGAATTCTTACTTAAATGTTTAAATATTTATTTGAACCCGATAAATTCAAATTTATGCTAAAAAAAATTCAATTTTTAAAAGGTATAACATCTCCTTATCAAAGGAGAAAATAATAACATTAGAATTTCCTTGAAAGGGGCCTCTTAACATTCACATAGCAAACATATACTACCATCTATCTTCATCACTAAACATTATTATAATTTGATTTATTTGTCGTATCAAAACATTTACTTGTAGTCACTAACATGAACACTTTGGAACCTATATATCCAAAAATAATAGTCAAGACTTGTGATAGCTACGTACCATTATTAATAATAACTTTTTTCATACTAAAAAAATCTTTTGAATTTTTGGTTCAATTTTAATTTTTCCGGATAGCACTTAAGTAACTATTGTTGGTCCTTTTAGATTATACATCCAAACGTACTAATACAAATTATTAATTCACTTACTTATTTAAAAGTTGATTTGATTTGTTTTTTTCTATTCTGGTTGATAGAAATTCATATCTTTTGTATTAGTTTGTCGAATGTCGTGTAGCTCATTCATACATCTCTTATATCTTTTTTGAAAAAAATAATTTTTCTTGAGCTGTTAGGGTCTATCAAAAATAGTTTTTCTATACACCCAAACTTAGCTCTCTAGACTTCACATATAAGACTACACTAAGTATATTATTGTTGTTGTCGTCGTCATCACCCAGCTCATTCATCCTAAGGGTGTGTTTGGTATGAAGGAAAATGTTTTCCATGGAATATGTTTTCCTAGAAAATGTTTTCCTGGAAAACAAGTACACTTTTGACTTATTTTTTCATGTTTGGTTGGTGAGTATAAAATATTTTCCGAAAAAGATCTTTTAGTGTTTGATTTATGAATGAAAATTATTTTTGAGAAAATATCTCTTTTTTTACTAGAGAGTAGAAAATAATTTTTGAATTGAAATTGAAAATATTTATTAAAAATAAACTTAAATTTGTTTGGGGGGTGGGGCTGGAGGTAGGGGGTAGGGGGTGGGGTGAAAAAATAAAAATTTAAAATTGGAAATATTTTTCAAAAACAAACTTTTATTTATTTTTTTTTGGGGTGGGGGGAGGGGGGGCTGGCCCGGGGGGGGGTGAAAAAATAAAAAAATGAAATTGGAAATATTTTTTAAAAACAAACTTTTTTTTTGGGGGGGTGGGGGTGGGGGTGGGTGGTAGAGGGGCTGGCTGGGGGGGTGAGGCGTAGGGGTAGGGTAAAAAAAAAATTGAAATTGAAAATATTTTTTAAAAACAATCTTTAATTTTTTTTGGGGGGGGGGGGGGGGGGGTAGTGGGGAGGGGTCGGGGGTGGGGTGAGGGTGAAATAATAAAAAATTGAAATTAGAAATATATTTTGAAAAACAAACTTTAATTTTTTTTATTTTGGGGGTGAAAAATAAAAATTGAAAATATTTTTTAAATACCAACTTTAATATTTTTTTGGGGGGAGGGGCTGGCTTGGAGGGGGGGGGGGCGTGAAAAACAAAATTTGACATTGAAAGTAAATTTTATAAAACAAACTTTAAATTTATTATTTTTTTTTGGGGGGGGGGGTCGAGGGTAGGGATAGGGTGAAAATAAAATTTTGAAATTGAAACTATTTTTCAAAAACAAACATTAAATTTTTTTTGGGCGTGGGGGTGGGGTGGGGTGGGGTGCGGGGGTCGGAGTGAGGGTGGGTAAAAAAATAAAAAAATTGAAGTTGAAAATGTTTTTTTAAAAATAAGCTTTAAATTTAATTTTTTCAACAAAAAAATTGTAATATGAAGTTGGAGGAAAGTTTTGGAAAATGTTTTCCTTAAGTTTTGAAGGGAAGTCATTTTCCTTGAATTTGAGGAAAATAAGTTGATTTGAAAAAATATTTTCCTAAATATTTTACCCAACCAAACATGAGAAAATTAAAAAATATTTTTCAAAAAATGTTTTCCTTCATACCAAGCACACCCTAAATGTGTATGGTTTTATAACAACTTTTGGGTGATAAAGGTAAAGGGGCTCTTCCTAGAAAACTAAATCACGGGGTAGTTTAAAGCATTATCTATATATTTAGAAAAAAAAATTTCATGATTTAAATTATTTGAAGTGAAAAAGATGAATATTTCTTTTTGTTGTTTCTCAAATTCATAAAAATTTTGAAACTCAACGTCAATTTGAATTTAAGAAGTTTATGACCCAACATATTGAATTTGAAGTTCAATTTCGGAAAAAGTGAAAAATATCACGGTCAAACGTTTCTAGAAAAGAATTGAAGTACTAAAACTTAACCTAGAAATTAGCGTTTTGAACGTGCCTGTCACGAGGCACCACGTGGTGGTTCGACAAAGTGGTCCCCACGTGGGGTACATACAAGGAAAACACTGTGATAATTTTCCCATGTGGACCCCACTCTTTTTAAAAAAGATATTTTTTTTTGGAATTTTCACTTTGATTATTTTATTAACTTTCTAAAAATTACATTTTTTAAAGTATTACTTAATTTTTTTTAAAAAAAAGATAATATAGTTAAAAAGAGGATTATTTTTGGAAGTGTGTATGAGAAGCCCCATAATTTTGATTAAGACAAATGGAGAGATTAGTAGGACTCACGTGCTAATCTTTAGACTTTCTTAAAATAAGATTCTTTTTAATAATTTAATTTAAATATGAACCTAAGTATGAGACTTACTTATTTAATTAAATTCATTATTCATTCAATGGATAAGAACATACGTTTTAGCTAGCATCTGGTCATATATTTTGAATTAATTTTGAATATTTGTCTTCAAATATCCGTTTGATCATAAATTTTGAATCATTTTTTGAGTTCTTACCTTTAAATATTTTTTGATGATAAATTTTGGATGAGATTTTGCAAATCTATCTTCAAAAAAATTTCAAGTTAAAAAATGGATACAAATTAGTTTTTGGGTTTTGAAACTTCCGCTCACAATTTTTTAAAAAAAAATTAAAGTAAAATGCATTCATGAACTCAATTTCAACTACTCATCAAATTCTAAACTTCAAAATTTATGATCAAATTAATGTAATTATTAATCAAGTTCGAATTGATGATTTGTATAAACTATCTTATAAGATACTTATAATTAAATCAATGCACGTGTCAGTTTAACTAAACTCAAAAACTTATACAAGTACGGCTTAAAAATGCAAATTAATATAGTAACTTATAAATAGTTTTTATTTATAAGTAACACCAATATTAAGTTGACAAATAATAAGAAACAACAAAATAAGTATTCTATATATACAATTAAAAAATCGTGTTTTAGAACACATTTACCTAAAAAATCCACGAGTAAAAAGTTACGACAAAATATTAAAGAAAGAAAGAAAAATTCTATTACAACACCATAGACATTCTTAACCAAACTTTATATGTTAAACATTAATAAAACATGTTTCTCCATGGTATATATAATTCTCAAGTTTTTCTTTTTCATAATAACGTATTATTATATATAATATGTGATCTTATTTTGGTTTAGAATAGTAACAAACAATGAGACATGATGTCGATAGATACTTCTCTAAACACAAGAAACATTTCTTACAATACTATCAACTTTTATTAAAAGTTCCTACTTTAGACTATATATAGTTATTATTGTCTATATTATATATATATATATATTATAGTATTATATGGTACATAATATTTTGGACAGAGTGAAAGGTATCTTCCTTGGATTCCCCGTACATATATATATATATCTACGTACACTCTTTTCTTACAAACTTGAATGAATGTCAACTAAAGAGCATGCATCTTTGATATTCATCGATCACCTAAAATATAATGGTTGTGAAGCAAGGATTGAGGTAGCTCTTTGCTAAGGGGAAAAAGTTTTTACCTCAATGTAATTATTAGAAGCATTTTCGACAAGTCAATTTTGATAAAGCATATTGTACACTTATTTCTTACCAACTTGAATGTCCACTTTTTTTTCATCTCAATTCAATAAAGAGGTCAGTTGGTTACTTATTATTAATGGGAAAATTATATGGTTAAGCAAACATATACTAGTTAATTAATCATTATAGTTATAGTTTTAGTTAATTATCACTTCCGACCAACATATGATAATTATGTGGACTGGGGTTTCGAGTTTGTATAATTTGAATTTTGTATAATGTAATTTTGTATAATATAATTTGTATAAGTGTTTAAAGTTCAGATGTTTGTGTTTGTATAAATTCTTTATTTTGAGTTTATACAAAAATAGCTCAATTATTCAAACGTATCCGCGAATTATACAAACGAGACAACTTAAACTGTAGCTACAACCCGTAAATATGCAAACTATAGCTATGAAGCATAATTAAGTTTATTACAGTAGGTATTTGCGAAAATTCCCCATTATTAATTAAACCTTTGGGTTTGGTAAAGGCTTATTTCTCTTCTTATGTTCAGTCAGAGTATTGGGTTTCTTTTGGGCCTTAAAATTGAAATTGATCTCTGTAATTGATATATTAAGGGTAAATTGGCACCCTATGTCAAGTGGACTTACTAAATGATATCAAATAAAGGAAAATTGCATGATATAATGACTTATGTTCACTAATTAATTTATTTAGCAATATTTGGGCTGTTTAAGAAACTTAAATTGAAGCTTATTTGTTAATTGAAATCATCACTAAAGTACTATTTGTGTTGGACTGATTTTCAGAGGATGTTCAAAAATGAGGTTTTGAGGCCCAAAAGAAACCGTATACATTTTATTGTATATTTGTGTAAATCTTTCATGTATCTTTGTATACCACGTGTATAACAGTTATATATCCTTAAAAATCTTTTTGAAACATACATTTTTGCAATGAAATAATTTCATTGTCGATTTCAACTCTAAATATTGACTCTAAAGTGATTCAAATTACTTTCACCATTCCTCAAATTATGGTTTATTGCATGGTTACTATAGTTAAAATCTCATAATAATAATAATAATAATAATAATAATAATAATAATAATACTTATTTGAAAATTGTATGGTTATTCTAGTGAGATGGTGTTAAATATGTATATTAGTTCTTTCGCCCAAATCCCACAATAGAACCATGAAATATATAATTGAGTTACTTGAAATTAGCTTGTTGGATATGCAACCACAATTGAAGGAAGGGAGGAAGAAAGACTAAGAGGGCGTTTGGACTTCTCGAAGTGTTTGGCAAATATAATAAAAAAACTTAAAATAAGTTAGGAAGTGTTTGACAAGGTTAAAAATGACTTTAAATAAGTCAAAAACCAAAAGTAGGTCTCCTCCTACTTTTTATTTTGTAACTTAAAAAGTCATTTCAATTTGATTTCTTATTTTTAACTTAAAAGTTATTTTTTTTAAAGTCAATCCAAGCGGGCTCTAAAAGCATAAAAGAGAAAACGAGGAACAAGAATCGAATTAGATCAATTCCGATAATTTTTGAAAACTAAGCCAATTTTCTCGTAAAGTAAATGCCCGAATAGCCCCTTGCCTAATTTTCCCTTATTTATTATGTTTTTAAATTAAAATTACCAATTAACTCTTCATAAAAATTTGTGTAATTTCAACCCCCCTCCTTTTTTTTTCGCAGAAGAATATTCAAACAGAACTGATTAAAAAACAGGCATTACCCTCCTCCTTTACACTCTGTTTCGATAATTGTTATCCATTGTTTCATAATGTATTGTACTCTATTGTACTTATCAGATCTGATACAACGTTTCAGAAATTTGTATTGTTTGTTGTTGTTTAATAACTTTTTAATTGTTTGGTTTGATTGTATCGTACTGTATTGTAATTTATAAATTTACTAAACTATCCTTAATCATTCTAGGGTAGGAGGTTTGACTAGAATTAAATAATATAAGGTAAAGGGCAAAATAGTATTTTGAAATATTATGTAAAGATAAAATTGGAAAAAGAAATTAAGTAATAATGGGAACACACAAAATCAGTTGTTTCATAAAATAGGAGTTTTCATTGTTACGTAACAACGAAATTTAACAATACAATATAATACAATTTAAGTAACAATCAAAACAAATATTGTAGGTATAGTAACAATACAATACAATGGATAACAATGATCCAAACAGAGTGTTAGTGTTCAAGTGGTGTGCTAACAATAACAACAATAATTATTTGGTCTACAATAAACAAGCATATTCGAATTATTTGCTATAGAATCCAAAATTAAAAAAAAAGGATGATATCATCATATAATTTCTTAAATAAAACAAGCTAGCATAATGAAATATAAGACCACAAATTCAGTTCTCATTTTTTGCCATCAAACTTTACAATATAGTAAGAGGCATGAGGCCCAACAAAGTAAAAAGCCGAGTCTAGTAGTGGTCCACATAACAAATTACACATTGGACTTTATAGTTAATAAGCATCCATCATTAGTAAAACTAGGAAATTAATGAAACCTAATTTCCATTACATTAAAAAACCAAAGAGGGTTAATATTAAAACTTAGTATATTATATGAAAAAAACTTAGCCATATATATATTTTTTAAACTACCATAAGAGATTATTAAGTTGTGATGAAGCTTGTGAATCCTCTTCATCTTGTGATGGAGAATGAACATGTCTCCCTTCATATGTTGTAATCACCATTCTTGGATCTTCTGCTAATCTTTCCACTCGTTTCTTAACTCTACAATTATCTTGTGTACATCGATAATAGCTCCTACAAGACAAAATATTTCTCGTTAGTGGTGGCAGAGTCAGAAATTTTCGAACTATATACCTTTACTACTATAAGGAAATTCAAAAGTTATAAAAAAACAAAAGAAACTTATTTGTACATTATTTGCAATTAGCACATTACAATTTAAGGGTGGAGGTAGAGTACTGCAAAAGGGGTTCAGATGAATTTAGTAGTTGTTACGTAGTAACAACATATCAAACATGTAAAAATATTTAAACGAGCAATGAGATTGATGCTAGTTTAGAATTTATAAACTTTAAATGTTAATTTTGTCTTTGTCTTTCTCGATTGTGGCTTTGTCTATCGTACCGTAAACAAATAACCTTAACAAACATAAAATTGCCGAAGAAAGATATTTAATGGGTTTTTTTCCATCTAAATAAGTCATTAGTCGATATATGTGTTGATAATAAATAATAACGTATACTCTACGAAACAGTTGAGGTACGCAAAAGCTGATCGAGACCAAGACCTAGATGGTTCAAATATTGTCAGATTTGACTGAAAATGTTGCAACACAAACTTATTGGAAATAATGAATAGGCAGGCATAGACAGGAAATATCATTAGTTTTTTTTTATGTTCTTTCATGTCTATTTTCTTATCTTTGAACAGTATTTTCTTTAAATTTAGCCTTTGTTGTGACAACTGCCAAAACCTGAAAAGAGTCCCTAGTCTATATATATATATATACACATAAATAATAGTATATTCTAATTAGATTTTGGGACAGTGACTATAATTATTTCATTTGTTCAGTATAGGACAACACGCGTATCTGCATCAAATTTATCCACAATTTATTTACAATAACATAAAAATACTAAAAATGAAGAACAAAACAAACGCTAGAAATTCTAAAAAGTGTTACAAATAATGTACTTTTGTTATGTTGGTTTTTTTCTTTTTCCTATTTGTTGTCTTGTCTAGCACCTATATTAGAGTCCAATTAAATCAAAATTTACATCGAAAAATCTTATATTCACTGGTGGTAAAACGCTCTTTAACAAAGGAAGGGAACTCAAACCAAGACCTCTAGTTAAGAATAAAGGAGTACTTACCACTCCAAGATATATGGTTAAGCACTCTTCATCTCCTACTCTAAAATTGTGAGTTCGAGTGACTAAAAAAGCAAAAAGATAGGAACTCTCGAAGAGGATTTAAAAAAATCGTATCAAAACCTAATGACTTGACTAACTAGGATTACTGGGTTTTAACCAGTGGCGAAACTAGAATTTTTACATGAAAATTCAAAAAATAAAGAAGTTAATCATATTCAATATTTACTCTATATATATGTAAAAATAATAATTTTAACTCTATATATAGGATGCAACTTTTTAACGAAGAAACTTTCAACAACGCTTCAGAGACGATTTTCACTGCTCAAATATGTTGCATCTACCTACTTTTAAGGGTAAAAGAACCTTTACCAATGTACTAGATAATATTAACCCTAGCTTTTAAAACAATTCTAACAATGTAATTCCCTAATTATAAAACATTTTGATACATGTAATGCAATATATAGCTGTTTGTAGGACAATGTGGGGTACTTTACCTAGTACAACAAAAAGGTTAAAAAAAAAATTTAAAAATTGAGGAAATGGAAATGAAATAGTGTTACATATAGTAGCAAATTGCAAACTGGCAATTGCTGGATTCATTATCACTAGTGCCAGTGCCTTTAACAACAGTGGGCTCCCTTGTGCTCAAAAGTTTTTTGCACTTATGTTAAATTAAAATGAGTTTAATTTTCATATTCTAACTATACTATTAAGATTTTTTACACTATCAAGTTATGAGATGACTCGTAATTGATAGATCATGATCGATATATCCCAAATCGTTTTTGGACTTGTGAAACTAAGCGGGTCGAAAGATTTAATTAACCCTTCCCTCATTGAACAAAGGGGAATTCGTAAGGCACGAAATCATTCATATTCGGGATAGGTGACTTCAGAAAATCGATTTATCAATATTAGAATCTAAATGATTCATATATAGGGACTTGGAAAAGGAGATTAAAAAGTCCCACTACAAAGGATTAAAAATTAAACTACATTGATAAGGGATGATCATCAATTGAATACCCTTGATCAAAATTATCTAAAAAATTACTTCACTAATATAAATTAAATTTTGAATATTCTTAACGAAACTCTTAACTTCACTACGGTATTCTATTTTTTTAAAAGAGAGTGACTTAAATTTTTTAGGCTAGATCAGTCCCAGACGAAATCTGAACTAGGTGCGGGAGACAATAATATAACAAAGTAAACTTTTAAAGAAATTAAAGCTCAATAGTAGTAATCATTCAATAATAAAAGTTTCAATTTACTATTAACCTAAAGAGGGGATCCTCCCCATGTCAAACATAATTAAAGATGTAAAAGTTATCATTATTTTAATTTTTCTTTATTAACTTATGGTTCTTAATTAGGGTTTTCATATAGTACAAGATATATAATGCATGATTCTTTCAAATATTTAACACTCCCAAATCTTGATAATAAGTTGTTCCAAGTATGTATTTATTAATTAACCACTTAATCATGATGTGATTCATCAATCTCTTTTTACTTGTAACAAGTAATTTTGCAATCATTTTTCAAATAATAATTCCTAATTAAAAGATAATCTCATTTAAATTCTGTAACACGCCCAAAAAGGCCATCATTTCATGATGAGTACCAATAGTTACAAATATTATTAAATCATTTTTTTCTTGTCTTTTGAGGTTAATAATAACATTTACTTTAACCCTCTCACTAGAAATTACCTTACATGCATAATATAAGCAATAATAGTATCAAACACCTAATGTTAGTATCAAACCAATAGGATTCCTCTACTCAGAATCAAAAGTCTGAGGTTCGAGCTTTAAAAATAATAACAATGTCAGGATCAGGGAACTTTACTCTTTAATAGATCCTATAAGCAATTAAATTTTATCAATTTTTTTTTAAATGCTAACAGATTATATAATGTGAATTCAATTTAGTCAGAATCATGAATATTGAACATTGGATCAGAAAATCCCCAAAAACCACTACTAAAGTCAATCTAATGACTAGCAAGTGAAGAGATAGGCTAAACAAATAGCAATTTCTATATTTGAAAAACAAAATGAGAGGCAAACCATTTTATCAATGAAAATGAAGGAAGATTGTTGAAGGTTAACAAATAAAGAAGAAATATAATTAGAATGGAAACAAAGTATAATTATAATGGAAAAAAAAACAAAAAGTAAAATTAAGTACTCCTATTAATTAAGTACCTGGGATGTTGGGTATTTTTGACAACTTTTTGTCCATATTTTCTCCATTTATAACCATCATCCAACACATCCACATCACTCATAGTCTTGAAACAAAATCTTGGTTCTCTTACTTTCCTTCTTGATGATTTAATCTTCTTCATCTTAATTGATGAAACCCCTAAATTGTGATGATCAAGATCAAATTCACTTGATCTCTTAATAATATTGCTCCTCTCATTCACTTCTCCCCATGCCCTAAAATCCATCATACACATATTTAGTCATAACAACTAGCTATACATGCAAACTTGTTTAAAAAAAAATGAAAAGAAATCAAGGTTAAGCTATGTTATTTAACTTAGACTCTTCAAAAATGATGTTCACCCAAATCGGATTTGGATCTCCAATAATGAACTATATGGGAAAATCCTACATAAAAATGTCGATATTTTTGAAGAGTTTGAATGACATAGAAGTTAAGCTATGTTATTGGGACAGTCGTGTTGGATCCTTCAAAATAGACGACTTTTGGAGAATCTAATGAACTATTTTGAAGGATCCTACATGCACCCGTCCATATTTTTAAAGAGTCTAAACAACATAATTATTCAAGCACATGTGTTGGATCCTTCAAAATAGACAATTTTTGGATAATTTGACAATATTTTTAAAGAGTTCGAGCAATACAGAGGTTAAGAGAAGAAATATTAATGATTACCATGTATTTGGATTGGATTTTTGCAAGGAAAGAAGATGGGTTCCTCCAAAAATAGAAGTAGTAAGGTCCTCTTTGTGCCTTGGATCATGTGTAGATTCAATATTTAAGGAATTATGATCAAAAGAGGGAGGGATCATAGTGAGGGTTTTTAGAGTATTTTGGTTGTATCCAATAAATGGTAGAGTAGTACTTGTAGTAGTAGTACTACTACTTATTCCCATATTGTTGCAATTTGGAGCAAAAGAGAAAAATCCTAGTTGTGTTGACATATCTTGATGATCCTCAAACAAGCTTTGGCTAAACATTGCTCCTTTTTTTTGTTTCTCTCTCTAGATCTCTCTCTCTCTCTCTCTGTGAAGGATGTAGAAGAAGGTGTAAGACAGAAAACCAGGCAGTTTGGTTTCTTATAAGAGGAAAAGGACTAATATTTGGTGACACTACACCAAAGGAAATAAAAATGGTGATCTTTATAGGTATAGTTTAGCTTAAAAGAACCAAATGGATTGGATAGTAGCGGAGTCAGAATTTTCACGAAAAAATTTTAATTTTTTTTTATAAAGTTAATGTTGAAAGAAGTTGGGGAATTCAACAACTTCTATTTCTAATATGATTTTTTGATGAAGGGATCGGAGTTTAAATAAATCCTTTGTGATACCATAGCTTCGTCCATGCGCGTATATTATTAGCTTGAGAGTATATACGGTAAAGAAAGTGATATAGAGCCGATCGAAAAATCGAAAAATTAGTTCAATGATGTAAGAATTATTCAAAATTATATATAAAGAAATATAATGGTGATTCCTCTACCAATGTGAGATAACTTACTCTACCTTGTATATCAAGGATATTCAAACATGTGATGCATGAATAATATAATGTGAGTTGAACATTATATAAAATAAAATAAGAACTTGTGTTGTTGTAATAATGTAAAGAAAATGGACTACAATATAAATCAATTACAAAGATTAGTTCATGAGAAGTTAAAATACATGTTTAAACATATTTCAAATTTTAAATACTTTCTAGTCAAATATATATCACATTTCTTTTTCTTTTTCTTTTTGGATTTTTACTCGATGTCCGATATTTATATTGAAGCTCGATTAAATCTGAATTCGCGTCGGAAAGTCTGTACTCCCTAACAAAGGTGATTCCGTACCCAGAGAAACTCAAACTCGAGACCTCTGATAAAGAATATAGAAGGAGTACTTACTACCCCACCACAAATCTGTGTCGGTATATATCACATTTCTTTATGTCCAAACATATGGTAAGTGTTGTATCATGTGTTAGTAGTACTAGTTACTACCAGTTACACTTAAGATTTGCATTTCTAAACAAAAAAACAAAGTTAATTAATTAGCTTTAAGTTGTACTGCATGTTGCAACTTTAACCAAAAAAGCAAAGGTGAATCCATATGCCCAAATGTCAACCAAATCAGAACAGTAAGGAGAGGTGGGGAGTGAGAACATGGGAATTTTTACATGTCTTAATGCTCTCTATTTGTTACTTTCTTTGCCTTTTTTGTCCAAAAAGTTGAATGACTTTTAAATTTGTTGCATTCAAGTATCATGCACTCATTTCATAAATTTTCATTATTTTTTTTTCTTTATATATTATTACAACAATGAAATCTTTAGCAATGGATCCAATGATAAAAGGGCAAGGAGATGAGTACAAAATAATGGAACAGAAACTTGATACAAAGTGGAGTGAAAAAGGTGTTAATTCATGATAGGCCTATGGTCTCAAAAAGGGAAAGGGAGGACAAGTTCAAACACTATGTACTAATTATAGTGTATTTTTCAAAAAAACTCATTAGTTTGATAATGTATTTAGATTCAAACATTTAAATAGTAATGCAATTTTAATAATAAAATTTCTTAATAAAAATGAATAAATAATATGTTTACCGATTGAACTAGAAATTGTGTAGTGTGTATTAGAGGCAAATTATACATCTCTACTTTATACTTTATTTTTGCATTTTAGCATAATGTAACTTTAAAGACTATAGTGCGAACTGACTGATACACTCATTAAAAAAGCGTCTAAGTTTAAGATCAATAAGCAATTGCAATAACGACTGATCTCTTAACTAGATTATTTATTAATACAAACTAATAGGCTTTTAAAAGCTTATTCAGGCTACTTTGATCAAACAGTATTGAATAACATCACTTAGTTCTCTCTGCTGTATAATAATTAAGGTGCGCTCAAACTGGCCAACCTCAAAATTGAATGGAGAATACATATATATTATTGTTAGTATGTAAGTAGTACATAAACCTAGAGTATGAGTATATGATATGTTTGTATATTATGGCATAAAAAAAGCACAAAAAATCAAGAACAATGATAATGAATCTTGGTTGCAAATCTATACCTCTGAAGATATCATCATGATGAAGAGATGAAAGATTAGGGGCCTATTTGACTTTTTGGCTGCTATGTAAAAGCTTCTTGCCTTTTTCCTCTATACTTTTTGATAAATTAATGGTACTTTTTATAATCTTATAATAATAATTATTATTATTCCAACAAACACCACACAAGATTAGTTAATTCTCCTCTCAAGTTCCAAACAACCCTATAATATTGTTATGATCTCTCTTCAATTGCACACATTAATCTATGTTAACTTTGGTTTGCAAAAATGTCATCATATTCATTGATGAAACACAATTAATTTATCTTTCATTGAACAATAATGCTTTTAGATAGTTTAATTTCTTGTCTCATTAATTAGTTTTAACATTGGGTCAATATCAACTTCATTTGATTGGCTACTAATTCACTTTTATACTTTTATATATATCTACAATTGTTATCATTGCACCTCTTGTGCTTATGATTTTGTACTAGAAAAAAGTAATCATTAAATTAAATAATGTAAGATAAATAAATAAAATTAAGTTTTTATACTCTATATTATTCTAGATTAAAGAATTACGAAATATATTTAATGGGGTTTGTGTTGAGTTAAACCAGCACTAAGTATACTTTATTATGATGTGATACAATAAAAGATTTTTTTTTCACATTAAAAAATATAGTATTATATTTTTAATCTATAAGTATGTAAAATTTCGATATCATCAAATATCAAGACCTTGTTCACGTAATTTCAACTTATATTGTGTTCAATATCAATATTGATTTTCACTATTAAACTATTCTGCTTTATACAAATTAATTAAAGCTTCATTTGCTTACCAACTTTCAATAATAAAAATATAACGTATGTTAAAAATATTTTAAAAATCAAAATCAAATTTAATGCCTGGAAATAAGCTTTTACGTTCGGGCCTTACACTTTTATGCGCAAACTTACGTCTCAAATTTTAGGACATATACCTTATAAATCTACGCCTTTTTTTTACCTAAAATGTTTTTTGATATGTCCCGCTTTTGAATTTCGTCTAAAAAATACTAATTAAAGATAACATACATTATATAATTCCTAAAAAGAAGTCATTTGCTTGTAAAATCATATATATTCTCCACTTTATTTGATAGAATATTATATACTTTTTAAGAATTGTTATTTACTTGTAAAAGTTTTATATGTATATATTCTCCACTTTTTATTTTTTATATTTTTTATCTAATAGAAAAGAGTTTGAGAACTTTGGGAATATTTTTGTTATTTTAATTAATTACTATTTCAAATAATTTATCTAGATATTATTACTCTATCTTCTGATAGAAGTAATTTATTCTCACTTAATAATTAATTTTAATAGTATTTTTATTTTAAATATATTGTCTTAGCAGAATATTTCAGATGAAAAGGAGCCTTGGAAAAATTAAGAACTGGAGTATTCCTTGGGACTTGAAATATTCTTTTTCTTTTTCTTTTTCTTTTTGGTTTTGGCGGTGGTATTTGTATTTCCCCCATAAAATATGTCATATATATTTTCTCATTACATTAAAATAAGTTGATTGATACAAAATTCAAAACAATTTTTTTAATCAATATAAATAATTATACGATAAATATGTATAATGTAGATTTATGTTCAGCGTGAAAAGTTGGTCTTTTCATGTCATAAAGATTATTATTATAGACGACTGATTCTTTACAATATACTTACGCATTTAAAAGTTGGAAATTGTAATATTTAATTAAAAAGAAATATAGAGATATACGCTTTGTCAATGTCACGTTTTAGTATATTTTGATATCTTGTATATGAATATTGATTCGCTCATTTGTTAAGATTTTATAAAATTTTGATAGTTTTTCAATTCATATAATTTTCATGTTTACAAGAAACTAGACACAAGAGCTGGTGCAAGCACCGACCAATATAAATATATATTACTCTTTTTGCCGCAATGTGGCACATGTGAAATTTTGAAAATTAACCAAATTAAATTTTAATATGTTTTTTAAATATTTTTAAGTTGTTAATTATTGTGATTTATAACACTCTTTACGTAATTTTTAAATAATATATGTTATTTCCTTTGTAGTTGATCAAACTTTTAATATGTTTTTAAAATGTTTTATTTTATTAATTATTGTCCTTTATAGTGTTATTTTTTAGTAATTTATAAATACATAACATATTAAAAAGAAAAATAAGACAACTAAATTAAAACGAAGAAAGTATTATTATTAAATATAAATAGAGGAGAAGGGCAAATCAGTCAATTGACCGACTGGTCCTAAGTTCATCTATTTACTTCTATATTATAGTCTAATTTAAACGGTATACTTAAATAAAAAAACTTAAAACTTAACATTAATCTAATTTCGTATCATAACTTTATATTACATATCCAAACGGATCCTAAGATTTCATAAATTCATTACAAAGGATGAAGTTATGTTGACAAGATTTGTGAAATGACGATTCCCTATATCGACCAAATTTTACACAATCCATAATCATTATTTGCCCTTGGAATACGTCTTACATAAAATTATTACAATTCTAAGTTGTTGAAAATATTGCCTCTTGCTTTCTTGTGCATGTATGTGAATGTTCACCAAACTCTTGTCTTTTTTAGACAAGTTATAACTTCAAAATATGTTTGTCACAATACGGTAATTCAAAGAGCAATACGGTATGCAATATATCGATATTTTTATAATGTAAATTTTTTTATTTTCGAACTTGAAACCTGCAACACGTTAACGTCTCTGGGTCCTGGCTCTCTCGTAGGGAAAATAATAACTAGCGATATATGGGATTTGCTGAGACAATAAGACAATGTAGCATTATTGTAGTGGCAAAAAAGTATAATTATTCTGGAAAATATGAATCTATAATGACCATGTGGTAAATTGTCAGAGGGAGTGGAAAATTATCTGATTTATAATATTAGGGGTGTGTTCAAATAAATAGATTTTTTTTGATAATTAAGTAAAAATTATTATTTTAAAAATATTTATATATAATTTAGATAAGATAATTTTGTTAGCTCAATTGTTTTTTTTTTTTATATCTAAGTAAGACCTCGTAAATATTATGACAAATTGACGATTCTTTTTCTATTTGGAAATCTCTTATGACTTTTTAGTCAATTCAATTGCAGAATATATAAAAAGTCTATAAAAAAGTAAATTAAAGAAACGTTCACAAAGTATTCCCTCGTCACACTAAATACTTATCATCCTTAACAAAATTATTCATTCAAAAATATTTATCATTTAAAAAAACAAAATTAAACTTAACCAATATTTCACTAGTATCCTTTATATTAATTAATTATACAACATTTAAAAGGGAGTATATCATTGATGAAATTCATTGATATATTATGATAAATATTTATTGAAAAATGATAATATTTGTGAAATTTTATAAGAGAATAAAATAAACTAATGTTTTGGATAGTGACGTAGCGCTAGCTTAAGCATGATGGAATGCTTAGCATTTTCGACGTATAGAAGAAATTCCATATAATTAAATATGTACTAAATTACTTTATTCCATTTTTTTAAAAATTAATTTTGAAAGAGAGAAAGTATATATAATATAAAATTGAGAAATTAGAAGAGATAGTGGACAAGTCATCATTTCTTTTTTTGTCTCCTCTCCAAAAATTAGAGGGGCAATCATTTTCATGGCCCCACCTCTCTACCCTAGCCCCTTATAAAAAATTTTTTTAAAAATAATTAAAAAACTCCCCACATTTTGGTATAGTATATAGTTCAAATATTTATGTTTCTTAATTGGCTTCACATTTAAAAAAAGGTTAATCACACACCCAAATGAAGTAAAAAAACTGATTTAGTTAAATCACCAATTATGAAAAACCCATAAATGTGATGGGTGAACCATGACAATTATAGATAGGGGGTTATGAAATACATAAGAGGAAATTTTAGGTTTAGCAAACATAAAAATAATATTTGTATGTTATAGTTATAGTTTGTATAATTACGCTCCATACCAAATTTTATGTTTGCTATGACTATTAATCTGTATATTTTGGTATACACATACATAAAAATCTGTATTTGTACATTTCAGTATACAAACTAAAACATAGTAATTGTATATAAATAAAATTACTACATATATACAACACATATGTATACTGAATGAGTCTATTTATATATTTCGGTATATAAATGGATCTTGCAATTAATTTTTATAGAACACATATGTATATCGAATGGGTCTATTTGTATATTTTGGTATAAAAATAAAATGGTAAAAAACATAGAATGTTTGGTGCAAATTACAAATAAAAGAAACTATGACTATATCATGTAATTTGAATTAATAATGTGTTATTTCATACAATTTTTCCAATACATAATGAGCTTATAATAATGATTAAATAGATTAATATAGCTAAGTTAAAAGATAATTAAGTATAAAATGTTCAATTAATGACAAAATAATTCCATATGTCCTAAATTAGCCACTAACGTTTAATTCTTAAGGGCCAATTTCTTAATCACCATAGCAAATTTTTTTGGCATGAATAAATTAGTCATTACAACTTTAGAAAAAGAGTATTAATTACTGCTCTTTTTATCTTATTTATGTAAAGGTGTTATTGTATGAGAAGTCAAACAATTTTTTTAATTATAATTTTCTTAAATTTTTAAGAAATATTTTGAATTGTTATCTATGTTGATTTGAATTTTTAAAAAATAATTTTCAAATATGTAAATTAATTTATTTTATATGTGAATATCAAATATTTTGCCCACATACTTCAAAATAGCCCTTCATAAATTGGGACAAATAAAAATAAACTAACTATTATTCAGTAACATTCTTAGAATCTAATCCTTTTGAAGCGTCAATAGTTATAGTTATAGTTATGCTACACCATTCTTATCGTTTTATCGCTTCAATTTTTTTATTTTTTTTTATAAATATATGAAAACTTGTTAAACTTGTTCATGATATTTGGGAGTATATGAAAACTAGAACCTTTATTTCAAGTGACTATTTATTAGTGGGTGTCACTGTAGTAAGTGGTAGACAATTTTTTGCTTCGAGAAGTGCTTGTTTTTAGCCATCTAATTGACTTACTTGGATGATCGATCATATGTGGGATGATAAATATTGAATCAACAATAATTTTGAGTCAAAATATTACATTGTGGAATATAAAAATGTAGTCATTTTTAAAAGAAGAAAATGTCGGTAAATATTTGTTCCTATTAACTTAGGCCTCATTTGTTTTCATTAAAATTCAGACATCTGATTCTAAATAAATATATAAATATTAAGATGTGCATTAAGATCTAGGTGTTTTGATCTGAATATGCATCTAAATATTAAGATGTGATTTTTGGATCTGAACACCACATGATTAAGATTGTTTGTTTTCAATATCTAAATATGCATATCGATTGGGGCGTGATAGTTTCACCGTGAGCAAACGATCCTTTCCAAATTCTGAGTCGAAAAGTCAGTACAATTTCATTTGAAATTTAGATAGAGAGAATCGGCAAAGAGAGGGAGAGGCAGAAGCATGTCGATTGCCGCGTGATAGGGAGAGACATAAGTGCAGTATGAGGTTTTTTTTTTTTTTTTACAGATACAGTATATTAAATGAGTCTGAATAATGTTAAGACTCTTCTATTGATTTGGTAACTTTTTAAAAAAAGAAACAAACAAATTTAATGGGCTGAATCTGAATTATTAATATTCAAACCTTAAAAACAAGCATACTTAATGAACTGAATTTGAATTATTAAGATTCAAACCTCCATTAGGTGCAAACAAATGAGGCCAGACTTATCTGTAACTGAATAAGAAATAAGTTATTTATGCGTTAATTTTCGTTAATTTATATGGTATTTATTAAGTATATAGAAAATAAGTTATTTATGTATAAAGTTAATAAGACATTTGATTGATAATACAGAAACTCGCATAACTAATATATGTTTAAGTTATTAAAGAAGTCTATGTGTACTTTATGCAGAATAGAAGGTGGAATACTCATCAATACATGTATAACTGATACCTATATATTAATTCATTCATTACTAATTTATGCATAACTCTTATCAACTAACGAATGATACTGTGAAAACAACTCAATAGATTTTAATTAAATTTTACTCAATGTATTAAGTAATCATCATCAAGTGCTTAGTAAGTATATAGATACAAGACAAAAGTAGATTCCTAGATTATGATAGAAATTTCAAAGACACACTTTAATTAAATTAAGATCCTATTATTTCCTAAACTCATTTTTGTAATTTTGTACACCTTTTGGCTTACGTGACTCCATGTAGTTGAGGCGCGTGGGAAATATTTGGATGTCACGTAAGCTAAAAAGGTGTACAAAATTAAAAAAAAAATAGATTCGGAGAGTAATAAGACCTTAATTTAATTAAAATATCTCTCTGGAATATCGGTTATAGTCTAGAGGTACTTATATCTTATCTCTAACTATATACAAACTCATATCATACATGCATCTATTTCATGATTAAATGTAAGCACTCGATACAGATAAATTTCTAGAGCCGTTGCGAGTAGGTAGTGGTGGATGTTGTTGGTAGAAAGTCGGTTGCTTGAGCTTGATCATTTGTAAATGTTTTATTCTTCTCCACCTTTTCCCCTGTTCATAAGGGGAAGAGAAAGTGAAGTAGGAGATAGAGTGTTAAAAGAGATTTGGAAATTTGGGACCTTACCACATTATATTTGATTAATAAATTATATTTATTTAGTAACATTTAATATACATATTCATATATAAAATTTGTATTCGAATTTCTAGCTACACACTTTAATTTTATAGAAATTTTATCACCCTATAGTATTATCAGGTACCTATTGACTATTTCTGGTGGAATGTGACAAGTATATACCACGATCATCGAAAACAACAAAGATAATAAACAAAGGTCTAGTAATAGAACTGCTCCATCTTTAATTAAAAACTTTATATTCAAACCTTAAGGTTTATGTATTCCCATGATAAGTACATGTGTATAAAAAAATAATTTTTTTTTTTTTTAGCTTAAAAAAGAACTTCCTCTTAAGTTTATTAAAGAGAAGAAAATTGATGAGAAATCAAAATAAAATAAACATAAGAATTAGTCAAATATATTCATAAATAAAAATTATATTTATATAGTATAATTTTAAATATTATTATACATGATATTAAAAAAATGTAAATATATATAAATGTGAAAAATGATGTATAAAAAGTATATATGGAGAAAATCTTAATAAAAACGTCATTTTCAAATGAGTACTGCAATATTGCAATATGTGATTTAAACTTAATCGGAACTTCCATGCTAATACCTAACCGGCTAACCCTCAGGGGCAACCAAATGAAAAAAAAAAAAAAAAAGAAGATGGGCCACGTGCAGAGGTGTGATGGGATAGTAGATAGCTGTAAAATATTCATCATCATTGTTGATGGAGAGGAGAATAGAACGGTGGCAAATATTTCATATCAAAGAGAATATATATAGACAAGTCATTGTCATGACAGAGGCATGTCTCAATTGCTCACCTCACCATATATATATCTTGAGTATAGTAATATCTAATCCAAATCTAATATATCAGTGGTGCACTGGTGAAAGTACTTCACCATTAACTAGAAGTTTTGAGTTTAAGCTTTGAATATGTGGAAATTTTTTTTTGGAGCGCCACCTCCAAACAGACTTTACCGTGTGCGATTTAAATTTAATTGAAATTATATACTATGGGCTTCAAACGCCAAATGGGAAAAGAAATTCAATCTAGTATATATTCTGACACCATATATATATATATTCTTTGTATAGGAAGAGATAGATGGATGGATGTAGAAATGAAGGGCTAGATAGACAACATTTCCCAGGAATATATTAGATGGAGGTGTATATAATCATTGCTATAGAATTGGAGGTGACCTTAGAATTGACACTTGGAATATAGATACACATTATCATTACCCTACCTCCCCCCTCAAATAATCCACCTTTTGATGATTGATATATAGATATGAGATATGTTTGTCAAGTTTAGAATCAAAATGAGTTTTATTTTTTCAATTTTCTAAATAAACAAACTTATTATTATGTTGTTTTTTTAAAATAAACAAAATTTTTTTATTTTATAGATATATAATATTATATATATATATATATTATGGATCATCTTTGAATAACGTTTTTTTGGTTTTTTGGTTTGATTCAAATAGCGCATGACGTTCATGTGTTATATATAATAAGGCATATTTTATTTATATATATAATATATAATCTGATGATTGATTTCTATAATATAATATATGTTTTTTTTGTTTTTCATATAACTTGATGACTGACTTTTCATGTGTTATAATCAAAGAAGAGTATATTTATATATTATTATTTTTTTTCTTTTCTTCTTCATCTTTCTCTCTCCTCCTCCTCCTTCTAATTCTTTGAAAGCGTAGTTGTATCAAGTAGTATTAAAAAAAAATTTATTTATAAAAAACTTTGTATTTGTCTTGTGTTTAATTGTGTAAATGAGTGTTAAAAGCGTTAGAAAAAAACCCTACACAAGAGATTTTAGAGTTGTAAAGTATTATTGAAAGTGAATTATCTGTTAATTTTAATGGGTCGGGTCTAGTTAGAATGAGTTAGGGTTTGAATTATAAATTAGGTTCAAATTTAGTGGGTATTCTAGTTGGCAAACATAGGTGGTGAAAGTGGTGTCATGTAGCTTGCTACATCACAACTGTTAACTCTCGGAGGCATTCGTGGTCTTTGAAATAACGACAGAAACATTTTTAAATATAACAAATGATGATCTATTTCACATAGTTCGAAAGCAATTTTGACCCTTTTCTCTATATAAAATGAAATAAAGAAATTACATAAATTCATGTATAAGTTAAGTAAAAGAACCAGCAAAGTCTCAAATAATGGTTGTTAAACTTAACTAATCGATTTCAAACTTTCTCAAAGTCCAAATTAATTATACCTAGTTCTTTTTATAAAAACAATAGTACTAACAATTTTAATTAAGATCAATAATGTGGGACCAACTCCTATAGTTAAAAGAAATTTTAATTAATAAATTAAGCATATAGTCCACAAAAAAGTCGCAATCTAATTTTTCTATGTTTGCCATTACGGAGTTAGCGCTAAATAGTAGTAATATAATATATATACATTTTTTTCCTAAGGAAATGATTACTTGTGGCCTTATTATAAGATTTGACATTGCAACATACGTCCAAAAACATACAAGTTTGTGAAGTTTATTATAAAAAAAGTATAAACATTTTATTTCATGTTTTTTTCTTTTCTTATTTATTTGTTGGTTCTTTTGTCTATATAGTCTTCTAGATACAATGATGAACTCAATGTAACTTACTATGTAGCAGCACATGGTGCTTACAATATTTTTAAATGAGATAAAAGAGGGAAATGAAAAATTAAATAAAAATTTGAACTCTATGAATTCTTTTATTTTGTTTTTTGATTTTGAAATTTCAACATTTTTTTGGATTTCATGCAATAGGCGACATAGTTTGAAGTTTAGGGTTATTGTAATGATTTTAAATTAATTTATAATGGTAACTGAATTTACATTTAAATATTTATAAAATTTTAATGGATTTTTTAATATATATTCACAATACAAGCAAAATCTAGGAGTTGGATCCGCCCATGATCCTATGAGTCGTTCTATTGATTTTAAATAAATTTTTTAACCTCATAAATATTTTCTTGATTTGGAAACTTCATTAAATTCTTGAACCCCAAAAATCCATACTTAGTTTTGACGCTTCGTCAATTTTTCAAATGGAACTTACATAAATTTCATTAGTTTTGGTGTCTTCAAATACGTTTAGGTACACGTATCTCAGATACATGAGGTCAAATTTAGGTGTAATTTGTTCTAGATACCTTATATCCAAGTGGATTCACATTTATCTGGAATATATAGCAAATTTCGCTCGACTCTCTCCCAGCTCATTCGCCACTTTATCATGTATCTAGCATCTCATATACACATGAATCACTCCGGATACATATAAATACATGTGTCTAGTGTGTATCTAGTGTGATTCGCTTGTATCTAGGACACATACGAAGCTCACTCGCCTCTCTTCCTATTTTTGTATATTTGGTAGCAAAAATACATGTATCTAAAAGTCTATTTGGCGTTACTGCTAAAAATTACTTATTTCTATAAGTGTTTTTTTAAAATAGCTTTTAAAAAAAAAAAAAAACAATTTGTGTTTGACAAATTCATTTGAAAAGTGTTTTTGATAAGCAAATTGTGTTTGACTAATTTTTTTTTAAATATTGACAGTCAAATTGAGAAAAAAGGACAAGTGTCAATGTGTTTTTAATATTAAGACTATTTTATAAAGAGAAACTGTTTTAAATATCTGCTAGAAAAACTTTAATTAAATTTTTATTTTAACTGCTATTTTATTTTTAAAATTTTTGCTAAAGTATTATTGAAAAATATTTAAAAGAAGAATCTTTTTGTTATTTGTTATCTATTGTTTTTGAATTAAATCTTTAGCTATTATCTTTTTTCTGTTATAATCCTCTAAAAACTCTTTTAAAAATTCAAATTAAAATCTTTAATTGTCACTTTTTTTCTCTTTCTTTTTTTTAATCTTGCAAAAATATTGTTGTTACCTTTATTTTTAATTCTATAAAATAATATGTAAAATAAAAGTATAAATAATAATGAATAAATATAAAATTAAATTGAAAAATTATTATATAGAAATAAAAGATAAAATTATTGAATGAAACTTAATCAAACATACTAGATATGTGAATTAATTAATAAGCAATATATTGATAAATATGTAAGCGATATTTTAGTCTTCAAAAAAATAATTTTAATTATGCTTTTTTTTAAGAAACATAAATTTTAGTTTCTTTTCAACAGTAGAAAAACTAATTTGCTTCCATTCAAAAACAGTTTTAAGGATTTTTCAAACATTTAATTTTTCAAAAAAAGTTTTTTTTTTCTCAAGAGAGAGAGACTTTTGGCCTCCCAACAACAATGTCAAACATGCTCTAAGTGTAAGATACGTAGGAAACTTTTAATTAGAGGTAAGATACATTATATTTTAAAAATAGCAGTAACAATAATAATAATATATATAATAGTGAAGTGTATCGAATTACGTAGGTTTTTCCATTTTTGAAGCTCATGAATCCTTCCTTAGCTTTTCACTTGTTTATACTTGAAATTTCAAAAGCATTTGTTAGAGTTATTATGCGTTTTAATTGAGAGTATTTTGTCCCAAGAAAATGGCTAAATGTTAATAGCTTTTAGAAAGAAAACTTGTGCGATATACCAACTTAACCTCACTAATTATCCATTTTAGGAGTACTTTTTAACTAATTATAAAAAATAGCTAGATTTTTATTCGTAACAGCTTTTTACGATATGTTATGTACCTATGTATTTATAACTATTATCCTCTTCTTTCTTTTTTTTTTAAAAAAAAAGATATTATAAGTGGCTGTAAAAATCATGATCTCCTGTTGAATATTGAGTAAGAACTCCATGGAAGAAGCTTTGAGCTTTGAGAGAGAAGAATCAGAGTTGTAAGTGAATTTGTGCAAATGAAAATTGAATTATCATTGAGCTCAATCCGTACATTTATACACGTTGTAAATCTAACTAACTAGGAAAAATAACAAACTAACTAAAAATATAAGCTAGCTAACCATTCACAAATCCTCAAGTCCTAGTTGTATTAACTTATCAAATACCAATACATGATCTTAACAGTGGCCATTTACCTAGTTTATCCCTCCTTTTTGTCCAATCACATTCTCCAGAACTACATAAAATCTGTCCCATTAAGACAAATCTGTTAATTGCGCCAAGCCCGTGTCAAAGCAGAAAAGCAGAGTCCATTGTGAAAATTAAGTATAATAAAATATAGAAACCTCAACAATTTAGGAGCTAATTATATATTATTTTTTGAAAGTTTTCTAAATTACAATAATTTTGAATTTTTCGGATGCATTTCTTCTTCTTCCGATACATAGCAAACGATGCATAAGCTATGCATCAGATGCAAAACTATAAACAAGATTCATACTATTTAGGTTTGAAATAATTGAAGTTATGTATCACCAATAACATTTATACTAGATATATTTTACACAAAACAAAATTGTAATGTATCTGATAGAGGTGAGCTATGTATTCGGATGTTAAGAGAGAGAGAAGGAAAAAAAAGTGAATTTTTGTAATTAATTCAAATAGCAGGGATTTTTAGAGATTATATTATCTTAAATTGTGTAATGACATAATTTTCTCAAAAATTAAGGTAAAAACTTAGATCCATTTAGTTTATCAATATGATCGAACATCGAAGTATACATGATGTATACGTTTTGAACACGTATATATATACACACACATACATATAGCATCTATGTATTTAATATAAAATACGCATTACTTGTATATTTTTTATAAATTAGATGACCCAAAGTAATTTTGTAAAATTATGTTTGAAGATATATAACCAAGTTGCTTCAATTTAAATTTTGATATATATCAAGAAAAAGTACTCAATGTCACTTGAATTGTCAACTTATATTATTTATTATTTAAAATATGGAAATAGTTGAATATTTTTGGATTAAGTGTGTAGTTTAAGAACAGGAATTTAATATATATGAATCATAATTCATGCCATAACTATGTGATACTCCAACTGTCCATTAAATTAAATTATATTAATTAAAGATTTGACTTGGAAAGGCATGACAATTTTTTAAAATGAACCAAAATATTACTAACTTTTCTTTATTTGTTTATTTTAATAATTGTGAATGAGAGAAGTTTAGGGTTAGCCGGAGAATTGATCAATTTACCCTTCTCATTTTCATAGCATTATATATTATATATAATTATATTAGTTCATTCTTTAGAAAAAATTATAATAAAAAAATATATCTAATATGTCGATAGGGGCCTTGCTGACCGAATATTTTTATGTAAGCTGAGATATATTTATTTATTTCTTGATTTTATGATTGATATTACACTAGTAATATACTTGTCTAACAAGAATTGTCTCGAAATCAAATATCACATTAGGTATTAATTACTCCTTTTAAGGTTGGAGTGCGACACATAATAATTAAGTCAAATCAATAAATACTTGATCAATTTAAAGAAAAAAAATTACAACTAGCATGAGATCTAAGGGAGGCCCTACAAAAGTAATGTTTCAAGATTCACTTTTAGGACACGATTAGTTACGAAAATTTTGTATTGTGCACGGGTTCAATATTTGTCACAAATTTATGTTTTAAATGACATTAATTAAATGATATGAAAACATCTCATTAGTGTAAAATAAATATCTAATAAATATTAAGTATTAAATTTATAAATTTTAAGTGGTATTGATTAAATGATTTGAAATTTTAACTCTGAAATAAATTATAATATATATTTGTGTGGTAGTAAATCATATCATTTTTTGAGCATAGGTGCATAATTAAAATATTTTTCTTCATCGATCATTAAATTTTTACTAACATTCAAAATAGTAAAATTATAAGTAAAGACAACTAAAGCGAAAATTATACACTACTTAAATTAAAGTAAAACAAAAGAAATAATTTTTTAATTCTTTTTCTCAAAAATGCCCTGACTGAAGCAAACACTTTAAGGAAAATGTGCCTACTTCAACTTGAAACTCTCATATATATTTTATTTAAAAGAAAATATCAAATTGCTGGCAAATTTTGTTAATTTACTACATCACACATAATCTAGTTAAGTTAGGATACAAAGTTAATAGAGTAATTGAATTTTTTTTTATATTCGTTTTTGAAGTATGATTAATTTAGATTTATTTGAAAAAGTTTCACTTATAAAATAAAGGGCTCATTATTAAACATGACTCTAAATATTCGGAATTTCAACTCAAACCTTCTGATTAAATATAAATAAATATTTATCACTATATCACAATTTTTTTTATTATCAGTAATTCAAGTTTAGTTGAAGGGGAAAGACCTAAAATAGTTTTTTTTTGTTTTAATTAGTGCTTATCAACTACTATCTTTAACACTTTAATGACTCTATCTTTAATTAATGGTTTGAGTATTAATTCTTGTCTAGCTTGATTGAGAGTATTAAAGCAATTTTATAATTATTTAAGTTAGTGATTACATAAAGATTTATTAAGGATGACAACATTTTTAGTTTGTTTAAGTACTAGGACATATTTTTTGTATTTATACTCGTAAAATTATTTAGATAGAACAAATTGATTATGTTAAGTCAGACAAGTATATATTGGACATTAGATAATTAATTATTTTCGTAATTATGCATTTTACCGCTTAAAAATTACTTATTTTTCTTTTGTTACAATAACCAAATAAGTTAATTTAAATCTTAAAAATCAACTTAATAGTAAAAAAACTAAGCATTTCAAGTAAAATGGGTTTATTGCTGAGGATTGATACCTCAATTTTTACTTGTTCACTGGTGATTGACATATTACCTTGATATTTCATTTTATAATAAATAAAAATGATATTTTTCTATCCTTAAGTTTTAAAAAGACGAAAAAGAAATTGCTCATGTTTCAACATCATACTAAAAGCCAAAAGAACATGGAATCAAAGATGCCTTTCTACAACTTTCCTATGTACCCTATATTAAATTGTGAAATAATATCTTTCATTGCTTTTATTTTACAAAATATAATTGTTAAATAATATGAGAAAATGAAGAAAATGGTCCTTATATTTGAGGGTAGATTTAAACAATTCCTTGAATAGATACATAACAATTTTTTGAAGTATGTTAAGAATTAATATTTTAATTTTCATAAAATATTAATCAATCCCAATTAGTTAAATTTGACGAGATCTATGAAAAAAGAAAATTAACAGAAACTCTTATTTAGAGGTACAATTTTGTAATTTCTCCTATTTTCAATTTATTTTTAGAATTTGGTATAATATTTTGAGATGTAATTATTTTTATTTATATTTATCAGTATCTAATGTTATATTCTGTGTTGTATATGTTGGAATTTGATGAAATTTTTTAAATTTATAGATTAATCTTTTTCTTACCGTTTTCGTCGAATCTTCGACCTATAGATTATTAAATATTTCACAAATTTTAAGCAAATATAAAGGACCAAAATTCATCACATACTTAAAAAAGGACTATTTCAAATTTTACCCTTTAAAACATAATGGAAACATTTTGTCATCAAAGAGTTTTTCTAACCAAAAAGACAAAAAAATAAATCAAGTGAATTTATAATTACTGATAAACTACATAAAATATATTTCTGAGATCGTGCAAAAGCCACCATTTTTTTTTCTTTGGTTCGAATTGTGAGAGAGAAAGAAAGGCAAAGAGAGAAGAAGACTATGAGAAGCAGAGCTTTCAAAAAACACAGTTTCTGCTAACAATCGATCGATTAGACTTCTCCCTTTTCAGGTTTTCTTCTAACTGTTTTTTCTTCTCAAGTTGTGAGTTGAAAGTTTGATAAAACTGCTAAGGTTTTAATCCTTGATTGTTTTTGTTTTATGTTTGTTTTTTTGCAAGAGTCTTGGTGAATTAAGACCCCTTTTGAAATCTGATATCTGGGTCAATTTTAGTTTTTTTATTTGGTTAAGAAAGATGGGTTTTTTTCCCCGCAAATCTTACAGATGACTGAATTGGATTCATTTTTGAAGAGTTTGGAACTAATTTGCTGGATTAGAATCTCAAGAACAGTGGGAATATGATGTGGGTTTTGGGTTAATGAGTTAACAATGGTGGTTTAGATTGGAAGATTGGAAATGTTGGAGCTGGCATGCTAGTTTGGGTGTACCTCGAGTCCTTGACTAATTCCATGGGATAATACTTGCCGCATCGCATCAGTAACAAGTATTAGGTAACTCTGTCCATTAAGGCTAGGACAAATGGAAAGAAATGTTCCTCATGGTTCTCAACCTACTTGATTGACCACTAGGCAATACCTGCGGGTGCCTGAATTTTATTTGTTTGAACTGGAGTGTTTTTTGTTTGGTTAGGGATTGTATGATAGAGTTGGGATAGTTGTGAGATTTAGTGAAGCCCTTGTTTTTATAGAACTTCTTTGGACAAAGTATTGAGTAGTGGAATTAAGCTGATGAATTGCAGCCGAATAGATATAGAGGATAAATATAGACGACCCAAACTAGTTTGTGTTTAGGGGAACTGAAGAATCTGATACGGAGTTGCTTCATTTGAATTCAAGAGTAGTAAGTTGATCGGAGGTTCGGTTGTATGAGATTAGCACTTGAAGCTTGTTGCATGTAAACTTAATTGGATAAGCTTTAGTGTTAGTATTAGCACAATGAGGTTTGTGTGAGGTAAAGCTGCAATCGATTGGTTTGATTCATATAAAGGATCCGTAGTAAACATAATGCTGAAGTTTTCCAATGGCTTCTATCATATGTGTTAAAAATAGCATATCTAAGCTTCAAAGTGGCTTTAGCATGCTGCCCTTGACCCAAATATAAAGCCACTATAGACTACGTTATCCTCTGAGATTGACAATCAGTCATCTCAAGTCCTAGTGCCGAAAACACTCTTTAATAGGTACCAAAGTCCAATTGGAAATAATGTAAAAAACTAAAACAATGGGAAAGAAAAATCATCGTCCATAATATATACAGATAAAAGGACGCTGTTGAATATTAGTCAACTTAAAAAAAAGGTGAAAAGTCTATTGATTGGTGTCTAAAGAGGCTTGTCTGACTGAAAGTAACCTTCAAAGAAGGGGTATACAACTTTGCAAAACAGCTTGAGGACGACAACCATCTCTTTCTTCGTTGTAAATGTACTTCTCAGATTTGGAACTTTGTCTTAAACATTTTGGGGGCGAATGCCAAAACCACCCTACAGTTTTTGCAAGATTGGCATCAAATAGGCATGTGAAGGTCCTCGAACAACAGCTGGTACACCATACCAACAACAGTTTGGTGGTTGTTTGTTTGGAAATAAGGAATGATAGGTTATTTGAAGACAAAAGAAATACAGTTATTAATGTCAAATACATCTGTATTTTTTTGCATAGTTTTTGGTGTAACATGGCAGATGTATATGCTTCTCACCCTACTGCCATGATTGACTTTATTAGCACTTGACACACATGCAATGGTTCCTTTTGTTGTAACTCTACCGACATCAATTTTTGCTGGTTTTACTATATATGATATTTAACTCTTTACCAATAATAAAAATTCTAACTTCAAAACAAACTTATGAACCATTCAAATGCCTCTATGTCAATAACAATAAGAGAGATATTAGGAAAATGAAACATCCAAATGATTTTCTGACAATGCTTTTGATTACAGTCAGAATTAAAAAAAAAATGAAATTATTGGTCCCTATTTACTGGTTGATAGACATATAATATTAGTTACATAAGCATCTTGGCCATAGATTATCAAAAGGTGGAGGATTTGTGGCTTAGGTCGCAGGTTCAAGCCCCACACCATGCAAAGCGAAACCTGGTATTTAAGTGGAGAAGGGTAGAGGTGCGGGCTCATTATCCACCGAGTTTAGAAGGCTGTGATTGGTCCAAAGGGCGGGTCACAGACGGATTTCTTGGTTATAAAAAAAAAAAAAATGAAATCAAGAAAAAATAAGGGAAGAGACTAAATTGTGAGAAATATAAGAGAAAAATATTATTGAATTGTGTATCTACATTATTATAGTGGGACCCTGTTTGTAAACACTATATTACAATCCTTTTTCAAGTAGGATTTATATACTATTTCCATATTCCTATTCTAACGCTCCCCCATAAGCGGGTGCATACAAGTCATATGTTACGAGCTTGCTACAGATGTAATTGTTACTAGGACCGATGAGGGACTCAGTGAAGAAATCTACAAGTTGATTACTCAACTTCACAAATTTTATAAGAATATCCGATGGGAGTATCTTTTCTCTAACAAAGTGATAGTCAATCTTAATGTGCTTAGTCCTGTCATGAAATACTGGATTTGATATGATATGAAAGGGCCCTTAATTATACTATTTAAAGTATAATGGGGTGATGATAGACTGTGATAACTCAAGAAAGTATAATGAAGCTTTGTATAACGAGTGAATCGTATACCTTTTTGAAGAGCAATCAGTTGTCTAGGAGGTAGCAAGTCCGTAGTAGGATCAAGGTCCGGCACATGACATGAATCATCTGGGCCTAATGCTGTGGACAATGATGATAACATGAGATGTAGAAGTAATAGTGGATTCCTCAAAAGGTATAGGTAAGATCTGAGATATGAGTAAGATCTTAGAGATATCAGAATGATCAGAAGATGTATATTAAGATTGAGATTCAAAGAATGTGACATCGGCTAACATAAGGTATTGACGAGATCATGTGAATAGCAACACTACCTTTTTTGAACTTGAGAGTAACAAAAAAAGACACAGTTGAGAGAACAAAGAGCTAATTTATCTTTTTTTAGGCGAAGTTATGAACAAAACATGTGATGTTAAAGATACGGTGGGGATGGAGTAGAGATATGATTGAGGAAACGATATGGTTTAGGGAATCTGATTCTTAATGAAAGATGAGGGCATTCTATTAATTAAATAACAAGATGTGGACTGCATCACCCCAAAAACGCAGCGGAACATGGGATTTAATGATAAGAGTGTGAGCAATCTTAATTAGATACATATTCTTTCTTTTTGCTACCCCGCTCTGCTGAGTAGTGTATAGACAAGGTGTCTGGTGAATAATTTCTTGGTGAGTTATAAACTCCTGAAATTGTGACGATAAGTAGTATAAGGCATTATCACTACAAATAGTACGAATAGAAACACCAAATTGATTTTGTATTTGAGCACAAAACTGAAATGTAGAAAATAACTCAGAATGATCTTTCATTTAGAAAATCCAAGTACACCTTGAATTTCATCAATGAGACTAACAAAATAGCGAAATTCTAAGGTTGAACCGACTCTACTAGCACCCTAAATATTTGAATGAACTAATGAATAAATAGACTTTGAACTACCCTTAGCACTGCGTGAAAATGTAGTTGGGAGGGGTGTATGTTCCACAAGTTGACATGACTCATAATCTAATGTGGATGGACTAGACAAATTAGGCACCATCTTCTTTAGCTAGCATAGACTTGCATTTGTGATCTAGGTCCAGAGGATTTGTAATGGAGCAGGCTGTGGAGGAGTTTGAAAAGGTAGGAGAGTAAAGGCCTTGTGATTCATGTCTTGTGCCAATTGTTTGTCCCATACTGTAGTCCCGTATGAGAAAAAATCATAAAAATGTTATGGCACAATGTAGAGCATACATCAATCGACTAACATATGCAAGATTAAAAGGACAACTAGGGATATAAAGAACAAAGTTAAGAGTGGCAGAAGATAGAGGTTTGGCTTGCCAACTCTTTTTGGTTTTGTTTCGATTACATTTGCTAAAGCCTGTCCACAACCCATGATCCAAAAGTACTAGATTGTGAAACACAAGCAAGCAATTACCAACAACAAAAATATTAGGCTGAGTAACTGACACTACTTGTTGAGATGTCTGCTTAGTTGCTCGATAATGAAGAAACTCATCATATTCTGTTTGAGCAACATAATGATTATTGGATGGTTGATCAAGCTTAGCAACAGAGGTTGCTTGTGGAGATGTTTGCTTGCTCGATACTGAAGGAATCGAAGGAACTCATTTTTTTGAGCAATAGGATTATTATTGGGTGGTCGACCATGTAGAGTATAACTTATGTTACAAGTATGTTTAAGCCTATGACAAGAACTACACTTGGGTCGAGATTTTCCAAAACAACCTTTTCCTCATCAATTCACCACAGACTAAGATGTTCATTTTTTATGGTTTGAGATGCGAGAATATGAGTCAGTGGTGGGATGAAACCACTTTCTGACGGGGAGGCATGGCAAGACGAAGTATATGGGATAATAATTTATCAATTGTAGGAACCGTAGGATTAACTAAAATTTGGTCACGCATTGAATCATGGTGAGTAGAATGTCCAACAAGTGTAAGAACTAGAAACAACATTTGTCTATGCTTTTGTTGTTTCTCCTCATCCATATCGACTAGCATCAACGTTTCAAATTCCTCCATGATTGCCTATACCTATCCCTAGTAAGTAGACATATCGAATTCTTGTTTCTTTAAGTTGATAATTTGAGATATCACATCATAGAAACGAGATATGTCATTAATGTAAAAAGCACGAGCCTTTTTCCAAACTAAATAACATGTTTTGGAATGGGTGAAACAAGGGCATCAACTTGGAATCAATAAATTGTCGTAGGAGACTATAATTGAGCGGCAACCTTCTCCCATTGTGCTTTGACTTTTGCATCTTCCTCACTAGCCTTTGCCTTTTCATCTACCACACAAACATTGATCGTTAAGTGGTCTTGGACACCCTGACCCCTATACCACAACTCAATCAAGGGAGCCCAAGCTAAATAGTTTGAGCTTCCCCTTAATGGTTTTGAAGTGTTCATAGGGCTTGAATTTATAATTTCCGTAATTAGGAACCTAAAATATCAACTCTTGATAGACATCTTGTGAAATCAAAATTTTGTTGCCTAAAGTCTGAAAAAATATAAATTGTTACTGAAATCTGAAAAAACTTGTTTATGTTGCCAGAAAATCAAATCTGAACGCTGGAAAGTCCTCGTTGTCAAAACCAGGAAAATTTTTATATGGGTAGGGTTAGAATGATGGGGAGACCCTACTGGAAAAAAATCCGTCGAAAAAACCCCCGAAAACATTGTTGAAGTCGTTGGAATAGTTTCCTCGCCGAAACTTGAAGAAAAATATATGGTTAGGGTTGGACTTGGCAGGTGTCCTGATTGGAGAACAAAATATCTCAAAAAAGTGGTTGTAAAGAGGCTCACGCACCGACACATGGTGTAGATCTTGCTGGAAAAGGCTGCTTCTGACAATGCGTGAAAGGTTTATTGACGGTGAAATTTTGTGGGTTATGGTCGCGAGAGGTTGGGGGACCCTGTGGTGGTATTAATTTTCACTCAACACTGATGAAAACGGGGTTGACACTAAACAACCGTAGAAAGTTGTTGGAATTTGATGCATAGTGGGAGTTTTAACCTAATTTTCTTTCACCAGATTCTTTCCAATGCTTTGATAACATGTGAGAAATATAAGAGAAAAATATTATTAAATTATATATCTGCATTATGACACTGGAATCCTATTTATAGACATTATATTACAATTATTTTTCAAGTATGATTCTATATACTATTCCTGTTTCTATTCCTTAATATCGGTAAAATATGTTGCAAAATTGTGCTCACTCTATTCCAATTTATGTGACGTTCTTTCCTTTTTAATCTGTCCCAAAAAGGACACCTTCCTATATTTAGTAGCAATTTAACTTTAAATTCTCCATTTTTCCTTTAATAAGATGACTTACAACCACACAAATGTTTATGGCTTGTTTTAGACCACAAGTTTCAAAAGTCTTTCTTTCTTTCGTAAGCTCTGTGCTCAGTCAAACACCTTCATGAAATTGGAGGGAATAATAACTTAACATAAGTTGTAGAAAACCATACTCACTTCGTCTCAATTTATATGACATTGTTTGACTAATCACAAAGTTAAGAAAGAAACGAAGATTTGAAATTTGTGGTCTAAAACAAATCTAAACATTTGTATGACTATGAATTATTTCTTTGAGGGTAAAAGAGGAATTTAAGTTGTTTCAAGGAAAATATGCCACGTAAATCGAGGCGGAGGGAGTATTTTCTTGTAAGGTTTTTTTACTTTTTGGCGTACTTTTGTATACAAGTGTTTTTTCACCCATTGTTAATAAAATCTTATTAATTGATCAAACAACAAAAGGGCATCACACTCGTATGGGTCGTTTGGTTTGAGTATAAAAAGAATTAATCCCAGTATAAAATCTCGCATAAGATAATAGAGTGTTTGGTTGAAATATATGAATAATTGATCTCAATATAAAATTCCTCTCAAGATAATATAGTGTTTGGTTGGCGGTACTAAATAATACTGCATTTAATTATGTGAGAATTTATGTATAATTTTATTCATGATAGAATGTGAAATAAGAATATGTGTAATAGTAATGTAGATACTAAATTATCTAAAGACAAATATTATTATAGAGTAATTAATTGATGTATAAATTTTTCTTAAGTATTAATCACCGTATACCAATTTCTTCATTATATTCATGATAAGAATATGAAATAAGAATGTGTAATAGTAATGCTTATGCTAAATTATCTAAAGACAAATATTATTGTAGAGTAATTAATTGATGTATACAATTTTCTTAAGTATTAATCACCGTATACCAATTTCTTCATTATAAATCATAATATAAACAATTTGTAATTCCTGCATAACTTTCTTCTGATCCAAACGACCCAAAAGTATAAACAACAACAACATACCCAATGTATCACAAGTGGGGTTTGGGGAGGGTAGAGTGTATGCAAACCTTACCACTACCTTCTGAGGTAAAGAAAGGTGTTTCTCATAGACCCTCAACTCAAAAAAAAAATTTCAAAACAGGTTTGAAAACTACAAGGTGAAACTCCTCCACACCTATTCTCCAAGTGTGAATGAATTATTGCAGTTCGACATGGTCTGGCAAACTGGACAGAGGTCCAAATTGTTCAGAAGGATGTCCCACAACGTCTGAAATGGCTGAAACGAAAGAAATGGAAGCAAATACAAAAGGAAGTTTTGGTGGCAATATGGGGGGCAATGATCTATCACACATGGAAAGCCAGAAATTGGAAGATTTTTTGAAGCATAGATGTGAGTACGAGTTTTGCAATTGTACAGATACAGAAAGAAGTGAGAGCTCGAATAGCCGTTCTCCAGAACACAAGGGGTGCCGCAGGGTGTCAGATTCTGCTGAGAAGACTAACTAGAGAGTAAATAGTTTAGATCAGAAGAATGAATATGTTTGTATTTGGTAAGAGCTTATTTTTTATTTTCCTGGAATAGTTTTGATTGAGACCAGGATAGTCCTAAACCTCTTCTTGGTGGTGGTTGGGACAAGAGGTGCTCTTTAGGTTGTAAATTTGAAGTTTTCATGTTGGAGTAATGGTAGTAGTTCACATTTATTACCCCCCAAAAAAAAAACTACAAGGTGAAAGAAGCTATGGAAAATACTAAACAAAATGATGTGATTTTCTACGAACGACACCCGATCTTCTATATTTACAGGAACGCAAGGTAGTCTTTAAATATCTCAATGGAGTCACCTCAGCATCACACATTATGAATGTGTCATTCCCGAAAAGCGCTTGATCCAGTTATAAGAAGCAGCCTTATATATATCCCAGCTAAGGGTTTCATAACTAGTATAATTAAGAAAGAATAGAAAAGGTCTCCCTGTTTAAGACCTTTATGGGCTAGGAAGAATCCCTCTGGTGGCCCATTGGTAATAACAGAAAAATTCCAAGTAAAACTACATAAATGTACCCATTTAATCATCTTTCACCAATATGTCCTTCAACAAGTTTAGTAGAAATGACCTATTAGCATTTTACCATGGTCGGACACTTTATTATATCAAGCTTACACATTGAAACAGGACTGCTTTGACTCCTTCTAGCATTTATACATTCGGTGCAATCAGGATATACCACTATCTGTTTGCCCTTTACAAATGCCATGTGATTTTGTGTATTTTTTCTACTAATTTGGTAATCACTACCTTTGACCTTTTGCTGAAAAGCTTAGAATAAATGCACCTAACTAAGCTGATAGGCTTGTAGTCTCTTTTGTCCAAAGGATATTCTCTTAAGTCTTAAGGATCAATCCAATACATCATGCATGTAAGCTTTTTTCCAAATCTGACATAATAATGAAAACACTCAAATTGCTTTCTTAACTTCTAGTTTTACTCTTGGCAACAGTTTTCTATAAAAGCCATATTAAAACCATGTTATGCTGAGCTAACATTTATTTTTGCTGTTGTTATTATTTGCATCTTCTTGGTGCCTAATAATGATATATCTTACTTCATAAGAAAAAGCCATATTAAAACCATCCTATCCATAACAATTCCCTTTGCAACTTCTAATTGTATGTACCACTTCCTCTCAAGTGAAGGGCCATTTGCAACCATGTTTTTTCCTCTTTTGATTTTTGGAGACATTTACCTTGATAGAAGGCCCACAGCGTTCTGGTTCACTGTAAAGTTATTGGTAAGACTTGAGAATTTCAACTATAATTTTGTCTTGATTATCCTTAATAATTTCCCTTGCAACCTTTAACTTGTCAATCTGTCTGTATCTCTTGTGTGAGGTTGGAAAACCTGCAAAGTGCTTTAGTCATAAACTTCTTAACTTTTGTCACCACGATATCTTCTCCATTTTGGCTATCTCTTGCAATTTCATCAAGGTTGGAGCCTTCTCTGTCATTTTTTGTTCAGTTTAATATTTCTGCACTCTATTGAATTTCCTACATTCTTAGCCTTTCCAGTAAATCACTCTTTTTTTTTCTATGTTACCGAATTGTTCACATTCCATTCTGGTGCTTTTGCTTCTACATGTTAAGCTTTTATGGCCAAAGCATAATCAGGACTCCCACTGACTTCCTGCCATCCTTTGACTATATCCGTGAAACCCACATTTTCCTTCTTTGAAATGAGATCCCCTTTTGTCCTACTGCCTACATACCAATTCAGTAGGATGATCTGAGAGTATTTGAGGCAGGATGGATGGTTTGATAATACTGGATCCATCATTGCATTCATTCAAATAGAGAGACCTGTCAGAACAAGAAGTTTTTGAGAAAAGCTTTAACGCAACATTCATTGCCTCATACCAAAGAAGAAAGGAGCAAATTAGCCAAGAGATTTCAGATCTATAAGCCTGATAGGTAGCATGTACAAACTACTCTCCAAAGTACTGACTGAGAGGCAGAAAGGAGTGATAGGGAAATTGGTTGATTCCCAACAGATGTCATTTATTAAAGGTAGACAGATCATGGATGCTGTGTTGATTGCTAATGAAGCTGTAGATTCCAGAATCAAACGGAAGAAACTTGGTATAATATGAAAGCTGGACATAGAGATAGCATATGATCATGTCAACTGGAGGTATCTACTGAAGATGTTGGAAAGAATGGGCTTCGGACATAAATGGTTGAGATGGATAAAGTATTGTATTTCAACTGTCAAGTTTTCCGTGCTTATTAATGGAGCCCCTACAGGATTTTACAAAACTCAGAGAGGTCTCAGGCAAGGCCCTTTGTCACCTTTGTTGTTTTTAATCACTATGGAGAGGCTGAATAGTATGATCGAAACAACAAACAACAGAGCCTGGTTGAAAGGTTTTGATGTTGCCAGAGAGGGTGGCGACAGTTTGGAGGTGACACACCTACAGTGTGCAGATGATACCCTAATTTTTTGTGATGATGAGGAACAACAACTAAAATATGTGAGGGTTATACTGATTCTGTTTGAAGGAATGACTGGACTGCATATCAACTGGAGGAAGAGCTTAGTGTATCCAATCAGTAGTCACAAATATGAACTGCCTAGCAGCAATCCTTAGTGGGGAAATTGATACTCTGCCAACAACTTACTTGAGCATGCTTCTAGGTGGAAAATCCAACTCTGTTGAGATATGGAATGGTGTGCTCAAGAAGTGTGAAAAGAAATTGGCTAGAGGGAAAACTCAATATCTGTCCTTTGGAGGCAGACTGACTCTCATCAATTCAGTCCTAGATGCCCTGCCATCTTACATGATGACCTTGTTCCCAATACCAGCAGGAGTCATCAAGAGATTGGACAGTATCAGGAGAAAATTTCTATGGCATGGCAACAAGGAGAGGAAAGGCTTTCATTTGGTGAAGTGGAAAGTAGTGATAACTGGCAAGAATGTAGGGGGTATGGGGATAAAGAACCTGAAGGTGCAGAGTAAAGCTCTCAGAATGAAATGGTTGTGGAAGTTTGCCAATGAAAATCAAATGCAATGGAAAAGGGTAATAAATGCAAAGTATGAAGGTGAAGATGTGGATGACCAAAGAAGTGACTACACCTGATGGAGTGAGTTTGTAGAGATCAATAAGAGAAATGTTGGATGAAGTTAAGAGTAATGCAAAGATCAAAGTTGTAGATGAAAGCAAGACAAGATTTTGGAAAGATGAGTGGCATGAAATGGGAAACCTAGAAGTACTTTTCCCTGACATATACATTATAGTTCTGGGACAGCAAAGTACTATAGCAGAGTTATGGACAAATCAGGAGTGGAGCTTTAATTTCAGAAGACAATTCAAAGACTGAGAAATAGCGAGAGTTGCGGAATTTCTCAACACCGTGGAAGCTTTTAATGGGATGCAAACAGGGAAAGATGTTTTGTGGTGGAAGGGAAATAGCAGAGGGGAGTTCAAAGTTAACCCAACCTACAAGTTGATGGATCAGACAAACCCACAAACATACCGTTGGCCATGGAAACAAATATGGAGAAGCAGAATACCTCATAAAATCTCATGCTTCATATGGTTATTTGCCAAAGAAGCTGCTCCGACTCAAGATAACTTGAAGAAAAGAGGGATAACCTTATGCTCTAGTTGTTTCCTTTGTGGGGAGGCATTAGAGACAGGGAACCATCTGTGTACCTTATAACTATGGATGATTTTTTTGAACTTCAAAGGCATCTCCTAGACCATGCCTAGGAAGGTCTCAGAGGCTTTGAAGAGCTGGGAGGCAGCATGGGTGAATGCAAAGGACAGGAACAAATGGAGAATTATCCCTGCTAGTATATGGTGGATTATTTGGAAAGAAAGGAATTCTAGGTATTTTGAGAGCATAGAGAATGATGTCCAGAAAATAAAGTTTAACTGCATCTTATTGTTATGTTTTTGGTGTAATCAATTATACTCCAATGACACTCTATCAGCAATTTATGTTCTAGACTCAATATAGACTGAAAACAGTGGAAAAGGAGACATCTGTATATATGGTTTCAGTACAACCCATGTACTGTTTTGTGATATAATACAAAGTTACCTATTTGAAAAAAAATAGAGAGACCCGTCAGTACTTGATGCAGCTCCACAATCATCACTTTTCACCTGTGAACATGTACGAAGACAAGCCCGCCTCAAGGTCAGGAAAAAGTAGTGCTTTAGAGTAGGCTTGAAGGTGTTTTCAATTAAATTATTGCCATGTTGATGTGTCCCATAAGGCTAGATGAGAATGTAAGGGATGATGTTCATTGTGCAGTCATCTGACTATGTGCTCCTTAATCGCAATACATGAATTTTGTGTTGGGTAGTTGTGAAAATTGATCCACTTTCTTATAAGTATATTCTTAGATCACATTCCACATTTTTTGTGTCATAAAATAAGTCAACATTAGCACTAGGAAAAGAGGGGGCTTCTTTGGTTAGGCTTATTTCAATTATGGCCATTTTGTTGTCCATAAATGATACAGGAGAAAGCAGGGAGGGTGAGTGTCCATTGTGGAGCCTTTGTACGTCTCTCCTTAAGGAATAGTGATACCGTTTCTCTTACTTGACCTATTACCTTTCCTAATTGAATTCTCATTATGACCTTGTGTGCTAACTGGGAAAGCATCTTCTATCATCTAATTGATTCTAACTTTTCATGGGCACTTTTTTGATTGATAATGTTATGAGTATTATTGGTGTATGCCAGCAAAAAGAAAATGCAGAGGGTAGAGCATCAACGGAACCATTACAGATTTTAAAAATGACTAAAGAAAGTCAATCATGTCTTCGGCCTGTAACAAATTTCATGGGAGTTTTGAACATATTATTGTGTTCTTTCATGAATTTGTTACCTCAAACTCCCTATACGTCAATGGCTATCATTTCTTTTGGCCTTTGCTTATTTTTGTTATCCCTTTGCATAGGGCTGGCATGGATTTTGCCTATGGTGGTGAAGATCCTGCAATTTTGCAGCTGCAGAAATGGGGGTCCTCGCGAGTCCAAGTCAACCTGTCAGACTTTTGTGAAGGTTTTATTTCTCCGAGACGGGAGTTATTGTTGCTACTTTCATATCATCGTGAAGCTTTGCTTCTTCCATTGGGTAAATGTGAATATAATTAACTTACCTGTCACTTCAGCAATGTAGATTGTATATTCACCTCTAATAGATTCCTGTTCTTTGCAGGTAAAAGTATTAAGGATCCACAAAGCTATAAAAATCTCCAGAATCATGATGCTTCGTTTCCCTGCTCACTGGAGCGCATGTTTCCTGGTAAAACAGAGTTGGGGGATGATTGTGAGAGCACTTCACAGTCCATTGAGGTGGAGACATGTAACATAAAAACAGAGGCAGTTGATTTTACTGGACCTATCTCTTTCCCTTCTATTTCTGATGTAAGCTCAGTGGCTTGGGGTAGGTGTGAAGATTTATGTAGTCATCATGACAATGTTCCTTTCAAAGAACTGCTTTTTGTGTTAGGCAGTGAGGGGGTAACTGTCCATGCTTTTTGCCAATCCTATATGATGAGTGAGTTCATAACACCCACAGAACAAGATGATGTAGGTCAAGGGTTATGGGTGGAGTGGGGGCCTTCAACAGCCTCAGCTCAACTATCGGGAACTGTGTGTGACTCCACCATGCAGTCCAATGACTCCCTGGATGTCAGTGATATGAGCTGGTCTAGTGTAACTGGGGGAAGACCGAATAGTTGTTCTATGGAGGGTCAAAAGGAGGTATCATCTGAGAGTTTTGGAGTGAAGAGATGGTTGCATACTTATTTGACTAAAGTTGAAACAATGAAGTCTGATGGAACAGTGTATACAAAGTTCCCAGATAAATCGTCAGTTCCTTCATCTGCTTCAGTTGTCTCATTTAGTAATTTTCTCAGTTGTCCACAGCTATTGCAATTTCTATCTGATGGTTGTCCTATATCACATGACAAACAGAATAGTAATATCTCAGCTGAAGATCATGCAGACAGTATATCTACAGATTCCATACAGATGTCTCTTGATGCTCTAGTTGGTCAGCTGAGCAGGTCTTACAAATGTTTCAGAGTGTTCTCTAATGATGCGCAATGCTTGGTTGGGTTTGCCTTAAATACAAAGAAAGATGTTCAAATTGAAAGCACAAATATAGATGATGGAACAGGCTGTAAAGTTTTAGTTGCAGTGGCCAGGTTAATTAATTGGGGAATGCAGTGGGTTTGCTCGGTGACAGTGGGAAAATGCCTCGAGGGCAGGCCAGCAATTGAGTGGCCAGAGTTCAAATTTTCTCATGCTTTTCTTATTTCTCTTAATGTTTCTGGCTTAGTCTCCATTTACATTGCATTAACCGGTGAACATATAACATCTTTAGATCTGTTAAATATTTGTGGAGTTTCTCCTTCCTTAGTATCTCAAGAACAAAAGTATTCATCTTCAAAGATCAGAGAAAGTTGTATTGAAGAGAAGAAATGTGGTCAGCTCATCAATCAAGCGGGAGATTTTGTTGGTAGAAGAAGGTTCAAACGGCTTCTTGTTATTTCCCATTCTTTGACATTTTGTGTGATTGATGAATATGGTTTAACATATGTAATACATGTGGATGACCATATCCCGCAGAAGTATTGTTCACTTGAGAAATTACACCCTCAACAATTGAGTGATGGAATGTTGGTTGCTTGGGCGGCAGGTGCCACTGAAATTGGCTATCAAAGGGTCTTATCCAATTTTTTCGGTGGGAAGGAACAAAGAAAATCATCCATTATTAGAGAGTCTTCTTTCGCTGATAATACACACGAGGAAAGGAAGTATGGCTCATATGGAAGTAGCCTATCTGATGCTCTTGATGTAAATAAGAACATGATTTTTGGTAGTAGATTATGGTCATGCCATCGTAGAAAAGTTTTCCTTGCTACAGATGGATCTAAAGAAGATGGCGTTGTTTGTTTTTCTCCTTTTGGGATCACTCGGTTAGTGAAGGGAAAATGTTCTGGGGAAAATGGGAAGTGTCGACTTGTTCATTCCAGTTTAAATGTGAACATGACAATAAATGATGACACCAGCTATAATATCCAAGGTTGGGATGCCATAGTGGACGAAGCTATAGGTTGTAGTTTTCAGGGTTGTTTGTATTTGGTCACAAAGGACGGTATTGCTGTAGTTCTGCCTCGTCTTTCTCTTCCTTCAAATTTCTATCCGGTCGAAGCTATTGGATACCGGCAATCTTGTTATAGTGCTAAATCAAAGTATGGAGTCCATAAGCTTCATGAGTTTGAAAGCAAAAAAAGACCTTTTTCTCCATGGAAAGTGGAGGTGTTGGATAAAGCTCTCCTGTATGAAGGGCCTGAAGTGGCAGATAAATTATGCTTAGAAAATGGTAATTCCTTGAAGCTGAAACACACTCTTTTACTAGCCTTCACATGTTTGCTCCCTCATGAAGTTAAATGCTTCCAGATTTACAGATAAATATGTCTTCTTAGGGTCGTTTGGTATGCAGTAAAGAAGCAACTTATTCATGTATTAATTTATGTAAAAGTTCTGCAATGTTTGGTAGCTAGTTAGGAAATAAGTTATTCATTTATAAAATTAATACGACGTTTGGTTTGCAATTTAGCAACCCGCATAACTAATACATGTATAAGTTATGAGGGAATTGGTGTATTATCTTATGGCGGTGTAGGAGATGGAATAACTAATACATGCATAATACTAACAAGCTACCAAACGAGCCCTTAAGAGTTTGTTTGGCCAATTGTCAGTGTCCTACTTTGTACTTTGCTCTACTTGATTTTTACAGTTTGTGCACATGCTGTAGTTGTTAATTTGTGAATCAGGAATACTGCTGTTGTCTTTAGTAAAATCGAAAATTTGAAATATCGTTGATTTTGGCCCAACAAGAACGGTCGATTTTGGCTTAGAACCTTTTTTCTTCACTGGCGAAGAAGAATATCATGATATGCAGGATGTGTGATGTCCTTTGCAAAATTGTGCAGGATGGGACTTGAGTGTTACATGGATTCGGAACTTGCAGCTGGCACTGGAATACCTAAAATTCGAGGAGATTGAAAAGTAAGTTTGATTAGGTTGTTTTGAGACTTATTAGTGGAGTGTCTATATAAATGAGTGGCATGTGGAAGTAAAGGTCAGAGCATTTTAACTTAGGTGGTACTTCTTCTGGGATATACAAATGAGTTTACTTCAAAAAGTTTTACTGGGAAGATCCTTATCCCTCTGCCTTGTTTGCTCTTATTTGTTGTACCTGAGTCTAAAAGGAAGCTGAAAATCTTTTCAGGGTTTTGTAATTTATGTTACGCAATATGCTAAGAAATCAGAGAGCTTTACCTAGTGTGTACATTATTTTTACCTAAAACATATTTTTGAGGACTAGATATTGTCTGCAAATTTCTCTACCACTTTTAGATTTTTAACAACAGTTGTTCTACTTCTGGCTATTGTCTCCAATTGAACAGTTTGAGAAACTCTTCGGGTCAAAATGGGAATGTGCATCACCTCCTCATTTGCAAAATGGTATTTGACTAGGCCCCCAAGTTTTTTTTTGAGAATGGTAAAGTTGTATTCATCAGCAATGAGGGTATGCTGGCAACCAAACAAAAAATTCCCAGGCAAGTAGTCATGATTACAAAGAGCCTAGGAAATCTACTAATTGATCTACTTCATATATGCCCTCTTCTTTACACCAAAACTATAGAGTATTAGTCCCCAAGTTTATTAGTGTTCAAGAGATAATTAAATAAAAATTAAAATGTGTCGCCTTCCTTAAGCTTTTAGATGAGATGGTAATACATTATAGCATGTATCAGAGCCTATGGTTCAACAGGACAAGTATGGAGATGTTAAGTTGATGACTTAGGACTCAGTTTTCTTGCCTTTGCGGAGCTTGGAGATGCACACCCAAAAGAAGCTCACATATGGGCTTCACTGGCCATAAATATTCAGATAACGTGGGTGGTATTCATTAAATCTCCCGATTAGCCCATTAGGCGAAGGGCCATATGAAACTTAGTTCAAGGGGTTTGTTAGTGGGGTGTGTAGAACTTAGTTTGAGGGGGAGATTATTGAACATAAAGCCCTACATTCCATATTGGTAGTTGAGAAAAAAAGGGAAGTTGCATATAAGGTGTAGGACTACTCCTAATGGTGCGAGGCCTTCGGAGGAAAGACCGTAGGACATCACTTTTCTCAATGCAAAGGAAAACTAGGAACATGGAAGTGATGAAAGCATTCCCACTTTCGCCGGCTAACAGAATGGATCAATACAGGGGATTGGCCGTGAAGTCTAAACTAGCTATCAGCTGCCCTAGCAAACGAAGACTAGTCTTCTTATCGAGCTGGGCATGTGGTACTTATCTTAGAGTCGGCAGAGGTCCTGGTTTTGAGTCTCACCGCCATCCATTATCAAAAGAATCTCTGTGTACTTTCCCTTGAAAAAGAATCAGGCCTGCACGTGAGAGAGCGTGTTGTAGAGATAATTAAGTAAAAATATCTTCGGGTGTTTAATAGTGCTTTGCTAGGGAAGTGGCTTTGTAGATTTGGATTAGAGGAACATTCATTATGGAGAGAGGTGATAGTGAAAACATATGAGAGTTATGGAAGAGGGTGGAACTCTAGAAACATTACTACTCCTTTTGGGTGTGGTCTTTGGAAAAATATCTTGAAGGGGTGTGAGAAATTTAGTGGTAACATATCTTTCAAGGTAGGGGATGAGAGTAGAAATTGTTTTTGGGTGCATAGGTGGTGTGGGGATAACACTTCGAGAGCCACATATCCAACATTCATAGTCTTTCATGCCAAAAGAAGGTGACAGTCCAACAAATACAAAAGAACAAGAAGGAAATGCTCTTTGGGATCTTCAATTTAGGAGAAATGTTCATGATTGGGAGTTAAGAGGAATTGCAAAACTTGCTTGAGATGCTCTTCAAACAAACTCTATCCTTTGAAATTTAGTATTCTTAGAGATGGAAGTTAGAGAATGGTGGTTGTTTCTCAGTGAAGTTTCATTATGACAAGATGCTCACGAGAGATAGAGACAATTTTCCTGGACGATGCTGTTTGGATTTCCTGGGCGCCAAGAAAGATTTTTCTTTATATGGTTGTCGACTAGAGGAATAATTTTGATGGCAGAAAATTTGAAGAAAAGAAGGACCACCTATATTAATTTGTGCTTTATATGCAGAAACTCGGGCGAGGATGTGGATCACCTTCTACTACATTGTTAGGTTGCTTCAAGGTTATGGTGAGTGATTTTGAGATCGTTTTGACTACCGTGGACTATGACTGGATGATAAAGGACACTTTGTTCAGTTAGGCTTTTAGAAGATGCAAGAGAAGGCGCAGGGCATAGGGCATAGGGCATTGCTCCATTAGTTCTTATGTGGGTAGTGCGGAGAGAAAGAAATATAATTTTTTTAAGGAATTGAACATGATTTTGTACATTTGAAGAATAATCTTTTATCCCTCATATAATTATTGGTGCACTGATGAGATTGCTATTTATACGGATGAATGGGTGTCCACGGTAAAAGAACCATTTGTTTTTTTTAGGGTTTTTTTTTTTTATACTACATGTAAACGGGAGTTTTCCCCTTTTATTAGTGGAATTATTCTTTACTTGATCAAAAGAATAATTACTGGAATTCTTTAATTTTTTTCCAGTTTTTTTTAATTTTAAAATAATTAAGTAAAAACCAAATGTGTTTTCAGTAACAACTTAAGCAGAGATGATAACACCCTATTGTTGATTGTGTTAATTATTTAACATGATTTTAGGAGACTTATTTTTCCTTTTCCTAGCATAATCTTATAACTTATATTTATAAAAGAGAATCCTAGGCCCGCCTACGTGGCGCCGTTAGAATTCAGGAATTCACTTTTATGTTTTTCTTCGTACTTCTAGGTTTTTCACCCTTATTCTGTTTTTACCTTTAAACCTGTTTCTTGAACTCTTGCGTCCCTTCGGTTGTGTCTCTTCAGGAACTACTTATAAAAACTAGACAAATCATACCCATTGTTGTATCTTCTTCGTGACAAATTTCATCCCTAATTTCTGTGGAACTTTGTCAATTCCTTGGAAGTCTACTTTGGATCTTTACCAAAAAATAAGAGTAAATTTTAGGAATAGCAAACTTAAAAATCATATTAGCGCTCTATAGCTACAATTTCCCTATTTGCGCTCCATAGCCAAATTACGTTTGCTATGGAGCATCTGATTTGTATAAATCGTGGCATATTTGTATAAAAATTGCGGCGATTTGTATGAAAATTGCGTTTGTATATGTATATGTTCTCTGTGTTAGGCTAGAGTGGCGAGCGAGATTGGGAGAGAGAGGAGAGAGGCGAGCGAGAGAGGTCAGAGAGTGGAGAGAGGTGAATTGTATATGTATATCGGTTAGATAATTGTATATATGTAACTACTATGTATATGTATCAATGATTGTGTTTGTATATCTGCATGAAATTTGAATTCGTATACAATTGAATCGAGTTAAAACATTTGTATTTATATATCAAATCTCTCTCTCGCTTTATACAAACACAAATTATACATTGTATTTTTTTATAATTTGTGTTTGTATGAAGCGAGGGAGAGAAAGGCAAAAGAGAACTGGGCAGGGGAAGATTTGTATTTGTATAATTATAAGTGTATAGGACGGAGAGATATGTATTTGTATTTGTATATATAGTCTCTCTCGCTTTATATAAACACAAACACAAACACAAACACAAACACAAACACAAACACAAATTATATGAAGTGTTTGTATAAAGTGAGAGAGGCGAGCGAGAGAGGGCTTAAAAAGAGGAGAGTGGCGAGCGAGATTCCAGAGAGAGAGGCGAATGGCAAAGAAGTTTGCTGCGAATTGGAATTAAATTGAACTGTAGCTATACCATTTATTTTGAATTAATAGTTTGGAATTAAATTGAACTGTAGCTATACCATTTATTTTGAATTAATAGTTTGCTATAATGCACAATTTTCCCAAAAAATAATATATAAAAGAGAATCCTAGTCCCGCTTACATGGCGCCCTTAGAATTCAGGAATTTACTTTTATGTTTTTCTTTGTACTTTTAGGTTTTTTACCCCTATTTTATTTTTACCTTTCTTCTATTCTTACATCCCTTCGGTTGCACCTCTTCAGGAACTACCTATAAAAACTAGGCAAATCATACCCATTGTTGTATCTTCTTCTTCATGACAAATTTCATCCCTAATTTCTATGGAACTTTGTCAATTCCTTGGAAGTCTACTTTGGATCTTCACCAAAAAAAATAATGAAACAAAACTATAATTTCCTTATAGTTTTTTCCTCCATTCAACATGTCAAAAAAAAAAAACTATTTCAGCTGCTCAATTCTTGAACAACTAATCACGACCATGACATTTTTTTGGTTCGTAGGGCTTTTCCCTTCTGTCAACATTTTGTCCAACAACTTACATTAGTGTTTAATTCAATGATTTGTGAAGTTTTATCTTTGATGAATGGAAGTCACAACTCTTTAGAAAAGTCACAAGTCTTTGAAAACATCATAATCCTTCAATGTGAAAAGGTGAATATGTACTAGATTGGGTGTTCTAAGAAGAAGAATAGAAAATTTAGAAAATTCGAAGTTTAAAAATGTGAGAGGGCCCTCTATTTATTGCCCTTATCAAAAAAGACACAACCCTTCAGAAAAGTCATAACCTTTCGGAAAGGTCACAACTCATCCAATCTACTAGCTCTAGAATAATCAAGGAACACACATATGAGAATACAGGGGCTAATATCTTTCACATGATAAATTTATTATGGCATATTTAGGGGTGTTTATGGATAATGACATGGAAGAGCTAGCTGCTACTGGCTAAAGAAATAATAGGCCACCAAATTGAGTATCTTATACTTTGCATGCACATGTACAAAACAATAGAGGAAGTGATAATTGACTAATCTATGAAAAAACATTCAATATTGAAAAGCCAATTATATCAAAGAACAAATATTATAATTGAAAATAAGATAAAATTCATTAAAGAGTAAAATTTTTACAATCTTTCAAGTTCTTAATATATGTGAGAATACCAAATTTCTAGTATTCGGATATTAGAAAATGCTTATTCATTATTCATAATCTTAATGAGGTCATGGATTACCGCGCGTAGCGCGGGTAGGTTATCTAGTTATAGGAATAAATAACAACATACCAGTGTTATCCCACAAGTTGGGTTTGTGCCACTCTTAAGAAAATCCAGTTATGAGTTGATTGAGTGACAAAGGGGTAGCAGAAAAGTAAATTTACTAATTAATGGAACACTACCTTAAATATAAGAAACCTGGTGCTTTAGCTATCCTGAATTATATTCAACGTGTTGATTTATCTAACTTTTCTTTATGATATGTAAAGTCAAAAGAAAGGTAATAGTGAGGAGGACATGTTACTGGCTAAGGCACCAAGACTAATAGGTGCCGAAACTATTAACTTTGGCGCACTCATTTGGATCATCTGTACAGGAGGGATAGAGACTGAATAAAACTAAAAGAAAAAACTTAGCTAATTACCTTGAAACTCCATAAGGTATTAAGAAACAATACTGCTTGATGGCCCAGATTTGTCCAACAAGATTATCGGATAAACGAAACTAGATGTGAATTGGATTTGGTTTACAGTCATTTCATCTCTAAAATATCAGTTCTAGGTTTGTCTCTGGAAGACTTTTAGAGACATGGCATGGAATAAAATCTTATGTTTGTTTATTTATGGACAGGTCCTTAGAAATGCTTGCTCATGTCAATTTGGCTGAAGAAGGCATCTTGAGGATGCTCCTTGCTGTTGTTTATCTGATGTCCTGCAAAGTTGGTAATGATAACGAGGTCTCTTCTGCATCAAGGTATGCAATTTTCTAGGTGTGTTACTTTAAAATTTTGTGCTATGGTTACTTAATTCTCTCATCTGTGAATTCGATAATTATCATTTCTTTTCAGCTTTGCTAGATGGGTTCTCTGCCTGTGTCGTCAATGGTGAAAACGACAAAGTTTGCTCGGCCTTTAAGTGAATGTGAAATTAAATCATGTGCTTTATGAAAAAGGGTCAAATGAAAAAGCTTAATACGCAGTAATAATGACACAACAACAATTTATAAACAATATAATTAGAAAAATATCTACGATAAATTCATCCTAAAAAAACACCTACGATAAATGAAAATCATGAGGTTATATATTATGTTTTGCATGGACAGCCTACATAAGGCATGTTTAACACAAGACAACCTTAGGAAAAAGGGCATCATTCTCATCAACAGATGTCTTTTCTGTAAACAAGACAATGAAAGTGTCAACCATCTTTTTTTGCACTGCCCCACAACAGTCGACATATGGCATTTCTTCTTCTCATTGTTTGGCCTGCAATGGGTTTATGCGCCTCTCCATCAAAGATGCTTATGCTAGCTGGATATGTAGGAGAGTTGACAACACCATCAAAAGTACTTGGAGGATGATCCCAACACTAATTTTTTGGAGCATTTGGAAAGAGAGAAACTGCAGATGTTTTGATGGAATATCAACTCCCATAAGCACCATTAAGACTAGGTGTTTAGTTAGTCTCTATAATTGGAACCTTCTCTCCTCTGTAAACAGTATGGAATTTTTTTTGGATTTTGTTAGCTCCTTAACTCTAGCACAGTAGGGTTTAAGGGGTTTTATCTTTATGGCTGCTTTACAGATTTTGCACAGTTAGCTTCATGTTATTTTCATGTTTGAAGCAACTTTATTTTTAGTTGTAACCTTTGCATCTTCTTGATGCCATTCTAATGCAATTTAATTACTTCACCACAAAAAAAAAAAATACCTTTTATATATTCTCAAAAAATAAACGGACCTTTTATATTTCTAACTCAGCCCAACTAGCTCGGGGTTGAGGCATACTAAATAGTAGTAGTTGTTTTATTTCTCATTCATATGTAAAGATGCAAATATTAATTTATTAACTTGTTTTCTCTTGCTAATTTCTGATGTTCTACTCTGGTTTCTGAGTCATTACTCAATTTATGTATTACTCTTGAACATTTTGTAAAAATTAATATGTTGCTTTGCTTCAAGAAAAAGCCCATGCGCCTCATGCCTTGTTGCCAAATCTAAGAGGCCGCATTCATCCTTGAGATTGTAGCAAGTGAAGGTATCCTTTCAATGGTAGCAAACCATCTTTCCTTTGTTAATATAAGGAATGGATCTTGGGCCTAACTCAACCCCAAAAGCTAGCTCATGAAGGCAAAAAATTACACAAGATGTCCCCCAAATGTAGTGGTCTAGATTTTTTGTCCCCCCATAAGAGAAGTCGTTAAAGAATGACCTTTCTTCCACTTTAAGTAGAGTAAAATTACATTTTTGCCCCTCTACATCTCAAATGTTTTTAAGCAACTCTCCATGCTCAATTGTCTCTCATTTTTTTTTTTAATTTCTTTTTCATTTTTCTCATTCTTTTATTTATTATTTTTTTCTTCTCTTTTTTGTTTTCTTTTTTCGCAACTTCTATTTTTTCGCCTTTTTTCATTTTTTCGCTTTTTTATTTTTCTTTCATTTACTATTTTTTTATTTATTTATTTTTCTTTCATTTATTATTTTTTCTTTTCTCTATTTTTTTTAGAAGAGTTTTTCTCTCTCTTTTTTTTTTTTGCCCATGGGCTTAACTTTTTGTTTGAAAGTCCTTCGCTAATAAGTCTTACCTCTAACTTCTAAGGCAATAGTTATAAAATATAACATAAATCAAGACCTCTTGCCCATGGAGCGTATCTTATTCTTTGGAAGTCCTTTGGCTATGTCTTGCCTATTAAGACGAGAGTTATGGAGCATACGATGAATTAAGACACAAGATGATAGTGCCAAGTCTTGCCCAGGGGGGTGTGATTTATTCTTTGAAAGACCTTGGCTAAATCTTGCCTCTAAGGCAAGACTTATAGAGCATCTCATAAGTTAAACATAGTGAAATAGTGTAAAGTGTTCCCCATAAGTTTGACTTAGTGAAAATGGTGTAAATTTTTGTCCATGAGGTGCAACTTGTTGTTTGAAAGTCTTTTGCTAAGTCTTGACTCTAAGGCAAGAGTTATAGAGCATCTCATAAATTAAGACACAATGTGGTAGTGTCAAGTAAATCCCACAAGGGGCAACTTGTTATTTTGAAGTTCTTGGTTCTAAGTCTTGCCTCCAAGGCAACAATTATAGAGCATCTCATAAGTTAGACATAGTGAAATAGTGTAAACTATTGCCCATTAAGCATATGTTATTTTTTTAACCCTTAAGATATGCTTTGCCTGCAAAAGTTATTGTGTTCCCCATACGTTAGACTTAGTAAAAATGGTGTAAAATGTTGTCCACAAGGCTCAACTTGTTCTTTGAAATTCTTGTGATAAATCTTGCCTCTAAGGCAAGAGTTATAGAGCATCTAATAAATCAAGACATAATATGGTAGTGTCAAGTTTAGCCCATGGGGCTTAACTTGTTGTTTGGAAGTTCTTAACTTAGTTATGTGGTTAGTTTATGATGGTTGAATAAGATAACTCATTGCTTATTTCTATGATATGATAGTCAGCTTTATTGTCTAAATTCACTTAGGTTCTCTTTCTTATGCTTAGATCTTGATACAGGCTTCTTGCTTTAGGAGCTAGCTTTGCCACCAAGATGATACGAGAATATGGTTTACTGCAGCATAAGAAAGATGGAATTGAGTTGCAGAAAGCTGGAGGTGTGCAAAGTTCTTTTCTTTCTTCAGATCTGATAGTTAGTAGACCTGGCGGGACAGGAGATCTGGAAAGGCTTCAGAAGATGGCTCACTTTCTAGAGATCATACGGAATCTGCAGTGGCAACTCACATACAAATGCAAAAGGCTAGGCCAGGAATTGGTATTTTGGTCTGGTCCTCCAAAGTTCAATATTATCAGTTGCTTGATGTTGATACATATTCATTTCCTTTATCTCGTATTCTAGGTGGATCAAGGTGAAACTGTAGGTGAGACAGATTTGTCACAGGATGAGTCCAGTATTCTCGATTTTCCTGCTGATAGCTTATCTTTGGAGGCTTCAACCAAAAAGGGTCTGATTTCTGCTTCTGAGATGGAGAGAAATAATGGCGAAGACCTTGCTTTGATGCCTGTGGATGCATTTGATGGCAAAGACATTTCTTCTTTGGACACTTTTAAGGAACCATATTTAATATCTGAAGAAAAAAGAGTTTTTTCTATAGAAAATCCGAAGGATATGATTGCACGGTGGGAGATAGATAATTTGGATGTCAAAACAGTTGTCAAAGATGCTATACTTTCTGGTCGTCTTCCTTTGGCCGTTCTTAAGCTGCATCTTCATCGTTCAAGAGATTTGATGTCAGAGCAGGAAAATCAGGATACATTCAATGAAGTTCGTGAAGTTGGAAGAGCTATTGCTTATGACTTGTTTCTGAAGGTAGGTCTTTTCTGATTATTCGTATAAATAGATATTGTATGTCTAATGAGTCAGCTATCATTCATGATCAGGGTGAGACTGGACTTGCTGTAGCAACACTTCAAAAGCTGGGCGAAGATATTGAAACCAGCCTTAAACAGTTAGTTTTCAGTACTGTCCGGAGATCTCTACGGATGCAAATTGTTGAAGTCATGAAAGGACTTGGGTATCTTGGTCCACATGAGTGGCAAATTTTGGGGAGGATCTCACTGATTGAGGTATGTGGAATTATTGTTACTTAAGTTCCCCTAACTGGCTCTATGAGTCTAGATCGGAGTTGAATTTCAAGCTGACAGTTTGCTTTTGCACGAAGAGGGTTTATCCTTGCAGCAGTTTCTGGAGTACCTTCTCTTGCCGGCACAAAGAGTTCAAGGGAGTATCAAATGGAAATGCAACAGAAGAAATAAAACTGCACTTATTGGCAACCTTAGGCAGAGACCTAGTTATTGCCTGTGGTGAACTTGATGGAGTTGTGTTGGGTTCATGGATGAATGTCAACGAACAACCAATTGCTCCTGAAACTGACAATGATAGTACTCATTCTAGTTACTGGAGTGCTGCTGCATTGTGGTTTGATGTCTGGGATCAGAGAACTGTTGATTGCGTAAGTAACTTTTAACTGATGCTTCCAGAAATTTACTGCTTATCGGAAGGGGTGTCAAATGGGTGGGTTAGGTCAAATTTGTCCCAGTAAAAATGGGTTGAGTCATCCATCCTGCCAAGGTTTGCTTAGGTAATGTTGAGTTGGGTAAACTTGGGCTAAAAAGTTGGTCATAAGTAGGGATGGCAATGGGACTGGGCGGGGTATGGCGGGTTTAAGACTCTGCGGGTTAAAATTTTCACTCACTCTCCTGCTTTAATCTCCAATCTCTTCTCTGATTTTAGAAGATTGAAGCTCTCAACTATCAGTCTCTTCTCTCATTTTCATGAAAAATTTATCTCTCAATGATTTTTTAAGATTTTCAAAAAATATATCTATATGATATTTTGTACTCGGAGCCCTTTTTTTTCAGTTCCAAGAATTTATTTTGAATTTTTATAAACCAAACAGATCTCTTTCTGATATATTGCCACATAAAGATCTAGAAACTGCAATCTTTACAGTTTATGCTTCAATGCATTAACCAACTCTTTTTTACATTATTTGACTTTTCCAATTAAAAAATAGTATTCAGTTGTGCTAAGTGCCTCTTGACAGTCACTCAAGAATTTTACATCATCATATGTCTCTTCACATGTAGTGCAGTTATAAAGTATATATATGAACTTTTTAATCACAGAGAATTGTACTAAGGAATTGAAGATAATTTAGAATATAATATAACATGTTTTATTGAGTGCAAATGAGATTTTTTTTTTTTTAGTGTATGCGTAATAATGTCAGAATTAAAAACTGGTGCATTTTAACTATAGGAAACAGTCTCTCATAGTATAATTAACTCTCCATGTTAAAGAAAAATAAAAAAATGTAAAACTTTTGTTTTCTAGAAAAATAAAAAGATGGAAAAAAAATTTAAGCAGGGTGGGTTTTGCGGAGTGGTGCGGGTTGAAAATAAAAAAAATGCTGTGCAGGGAGACTGGAAATTCTTTTGTGCTAGACCTAACGCCCTGCACCCTCTCCACCCCTCCCCATTGCCATTCCTAGTCATAACCCTAATTGCCCAACTCAAACCATCTTCTTTATTTGCTTCTTCATCTTTTATAAGTTGTTTAATTACCAAAGCAAACTATAATAAGTTTGAGAAGAAAAGGCTTCTCTCGTCAGTATGTCTTTGCATCTCTTGAAAGGGATATTTATAGAATGAAGTCATGAACCCTATAGCTAATTAAGGAAAGCCAATCAATTACAATAAAAATAAATAAATTCTATCCCTATAATAACACTAGAAAAATAAAGACTCCTAAAATCATGTTAATCAATTAACACAACAATACTCCCGGTCTGTTAGTACAAAGATGTTGCACATGCCAAACTTGCAAACCTAAGTATGAAAAGTACTTTTGTATGCACATCCGCTAGTTGCTCTTTTGACGGTTAATGAAGCAAACTCAAGGTACCACTTGTAACTTCTCTTTGATGAAGTGTCGATCAATTTCAACATATTTGGTTTGGTCATGTTGAACAAGATTCTGAGTATACTATACTGATTGCGACTTTGTTGTCGCTGGACAAGGAAAGCTACCCTTTTTCAGACAATCTCAATTCTTTTGTAGCCAAAGAAGTTCACAAACATCTTGGGCTATAACTCTATTTTCTGCTTCTGCACTAGATTTGACTACTATACTTTGCTTTCTTCTTCTCTAAGTAACTAGTTCCCTCCTACTAGTGTATACTAACCGGATGTAGATCTTCTGTTATCTAGAGATGCAGCCCAATCCATGTCTTTGAAGGCTTTTATCTAGAGGTGACTATGTTTCGAGAAAAATAGAGTTCCTGGAGCAGACTTCAGATACTGCAAAATGTAAAAGGCAGCTTGCATACGAACAGTGGTGGAGCTACCTTAGCTAAGGGGTTGCTCGAAAATTACATTATTTAGCTACGTTAAAATTTTAATTTTATGTTTATATGCTATATGTTGACTCCCCTTATTTTTCTACATGTGTTATATTTTGTATATTCTGATACCCTAGTAAAATTGCATACAACGATCTCGATGATCATGCATGAACCAACTCACTAAGCTGACTGATTAGGCTATGTCTGTTATGGTGTGAGAGAGGTAAATAAGACCAACCTCTGCTATCTCTTCTTATCAACTGATTCTCCAATCGTTGGTTTGTAACTTGTGATTGGTTGCAATAGGCGATTCTGCTGGTTTGCAACCTGTTGTACCAATTTCCTTCTAGAGATTTAGAATATACTTTCTTTAAGAAATAAAGATTCCTCTTTTGATCCAGCAACCTCAATTTCTAAGAAATACTACAATTTTCCTGGATCTTTAATCTTAAATTCTTGTGGTAATAACTTCTTCAATCGGGTCATCTCCTCTTTGTCATTCCTGTCATTACTATGTCATCAACATAAACTAGTAGCAGAGTGAGTTTGCCCTTTTGATGTCTTATGAAGGGGGTGTGACTTGCTTAGTTGGTAACTGAAAGAGATCATCACTTAGCAAAGTCTGTCAAACCAAGCTTCAGAGAATTGTGCCAGTCCATACAAGGGTTTCTTCAGACTGTACACCTTTCTCTGACTTTGTTCAGTATCAAATCTAGGAGTGATCTGCATATATACTTCTTGTTTTAAGTCTCCCTGAAAAATACATTCTTCACATCAAGCTGTTGCAAGTCCCAATCAAGATTTGCTGCATAGGATAAAAGAATCTGATATTTTCGTTTTTGCAACTGAAGAAAATACCTCCAGATAATCAACTCCATAAGTTTGAGTGAATTTCATTGCCACCTATCTTTATTTAAATCTTCCAATCAAGTTATTGACGTTTCACAGTGAAGATCCATTTGCTGCAAACCAACTTCTTGTCTAATGGTGAAATGACAAGTGCCTAAGTCTCCTTTTTTGGCAAGGCCTTTATTTTCTTTAATCATAGCTTGCTTTCATTTAGGATCTACAAAAGGTTCCGTCCAATTCTAGGGAATAGACATCTTTCGATCTGGATTCCCGGGGCGCCTAGAAAGGTGTTACATGGCTAGCAGCGAGGGGAACGATTCTAACAGCCGAGAATTTGAGGAAGAGAAGGAGCTTTTGTAATGACAATTGGATGGTCATGGCCCTTTGAATATGGTTTTCCTGATCTTTGTTGTCTAAATATGATACCAGAAGCATTAATTGAAGACACAAAGAGTCCACATGGCTGGAATTTCTCCTTTAGAAAGCCACTCAATGATTGGGAGTTTGAAATAGTAGGTGAATTTCTGAAAGTTTTGTAAAGCTTCAACGGCACAACAGTTAATTAAGACTCTATGATATGAGAAGGAAGTGGAAGGAAGCTCTCCACTGCCAAATCAGCATATACCAATCTCTAGTTTCAAATGGCCAACAAGACATAAGCAGGTTTTCGAAGAGCATTTGGGAAATAAGAGCTTCTTTTAAAGTTATAATATGTTTCTCTTGGCTGGTGGTTAGGAGAGCCTGTTTAATGCATGAGAATTTACAGAGAATGGGTATTCAATTAAGCGATGTTTCTTATGTAAGGTGAAGAGTACAGATAACAATAGCCATCTTTTTTTGCATTGTACAATGACTGGCAAACTGTGGCAGATCTTTTTGAGCATGATTGAAATGGGTTATGCTAGAATCAATTATGGATTTGGTAAATGCTGGTGTAAGGCGGGGGGATTCTGTAAGGCAAAAGAAGTGAAACTCTATCCCAGCTTGTATGTGGTGTATTGTGTGGATAGAGAGAAACGCTAGGTGTTTTCAAGAAGACATTAGTTCTTTAAATAGAATTTAGTCAAGATGTATTTTATCTTTGTATTTTTGGTGCAAGGAAAATTATGTTGAGGATGCTGAATCTTAAATAGATTTCATAGGTCCCTTGTGAAGAGATGCAATTAGTTCTTCTAAGATGAGCAAGACTTTTGAACTGTAAATAAGGTGGTCAGCATTCCCTAAATGCTGATGAATATAGTGTTACCATTATAAAAAAAAAAAAAACAAAAGAAACAGAACTCTGATTTGGCTCTTATGTTTAGCATGCTATTTTCTTTATAAACACATTTTGATTCACAAGAATTACCATAATCATTTGTTGCTACACTTTATTGTCATAATGTTAACATTTACAACTTGGAGCCTTCTAACCGGAGGACACTGCACCTTTCGTGTGTTCGATTAACAGCTTGTCAACTTTTTATAGTTGTTTTTAGAGAGTGAAAAGCATTTGAAAGATGTATCCACTAATCTCAGTCAGCCCAAGCACTCTCTGCCGACTAGGAACTTGAGCCAAAGGATTCCAACTCAGGGAGCCACCCCTCTTCCTCAGCTCCTTAATGGCTTGGAAAATGAAGATTGAATTTCTATAGAATCAAATTAGAAAGTCATTTTATTTTAATAAATTTCTTTGATACTGCTGATTGTTTTATATCCCTTTATATTTCATTATTCCATCTTGTGTTTAGGTGGCTTTGTTGGTCTGTTAAATCTGCATTGCTGGCAATAACCATAATCTTATTTTCTGACAGATAGTGCTGGATCAACCTTCCCTTATGGGGGTTAATGTTTTGTGGGAGTCACAACTTGATTACCACATTCGCCATAGTGACTGGTTGGATGTATCAAGTCTCTTAGAGGTAATCCCATCATATGCATTAACCAGTGAAAGCCTCAGTGTCAGTTTGGATGGTGTACGCTCTTCATCAGTTGATGAATATCTTCAGAAACCTAATGACTCTGGCAGTTACATATATTCTCTTGAAGAGGTGGATGCTGTTTGCATGAATGTACCGAGTGTCCAAATATTCAGGTTTTCTGCGCACAGTATGTGCTCCATGTGGTTGCTAATGCTTATGGAGCGGGAACTTGCTAAGAAATTTATTTTTCTGAAGGATTACTGGGGATCTACTGCAGATATTGTGGCTCTTCTTGCCCAGTCAGGTTTTATTAGTGATGTGCATAAATCTATACTGACGGATGAGCCCGCTGATAGCTGGTCAGAATCTGTACTGGCTATTAGTAATGCCAGAACTCATCCAGATTCCATCCAAGCATTTCATAAGGTTATCGTACACTACTGTTCACAGCACAACTTGCTGAATTTCCTGGATCTTTACCTTGACCACCACAAATTGGCATTAGATCATGAATCAGTTTCTTGGATGCAGGATGCAGCAGTGAGTAAACTCGACTTATCATTATGTGATAATATTTTGCTTTGGCTTAGGTATCCAGTATGGATTTTCATTATGTGAGAACCTTAGAGTTTCAATCCTATTATTGATTGTTACTCGGCCATAATGGAAACCCATGTTCATATGGTTTCCACTTCTGAAAGGCTGAAGTATCAAACTGTCTGTTGGAACCGTGCAATCGGTGAAAGACCGTTCCTTAACTGTGCTGTGCTTTTGCAATGCAGAAACAAGTGGTTATATAGTCTCCTCAGCTTCTTTGCATAATGGACACCAGGATGCAATCTTAAAACCTCTCCTTCATTGCATACTCCTAGGTGGTTTATATTAGGGAAGCTATATGCTAGTATAAGCCTCCCTGGACGGTAATGCAGTCCTTCAGGGTGCACTGATCACAGAGCTTCACTATTTTTCACTACGTGTAATATAAATTATGTCTAATGAAAATGCTAGTGGAAGGTCAAACAAAATGATAATTCTCAAGGTCATTGACCAGCGGACATCTAGTTACATTTTACAGAACTTGCATTCCCTTGCACCTTGCTCCATTGATGTCTTTTATGCCCTTTCACTAGAAGCCTTAAATTGTGCCTTGTCCTTACTTGCTGATTTCCTGTAAAAAGATTTATTGGTTTATAGAGCTATATATTTCCATCTCTCTTTAACTGAAGTTTTTACTTTTGAACTATCTTTTTGTCCTTTTTGACAGCCCAATTCACTAACTTTCTTGTTTTCTTTCTATATTATCATCAGGGAGATAACCAATGGGCCAAGTGGTTGCTTTTGCAAAGAGTCAAGGGGAAAGAGTATGAAGCTTCATTCTCTAATGCCCGTGCTGTTGTATCACATAATTTAGTTGCTGGTAACAGTTTCAGCACCATGGATATAGATGATATAATATGTACTGTTGATGACATCGCGGAAGGAGCAGGAGAAATAGCAGCTTTGGCCACATTGATGTATGCCCCAATTCCAATTCAAGATTGCTTGAGCAGTGGTAGCGTGAACAGGCTCTATAGTTCTGTACAGTGTACATTGGAGAATCTTAGGCCATTCCTCCAGCGCTTTCCTACTTTGTGGCGTGCACTAACTGCAGCATGTTTTGGACAAGATCCAACTTGCAGCAGTATAGGTCCTAAACCGAAATGTAAGTTGCTACTTTTTAATATCTCTAGGTTTGTGCCCCTGAATTTGCTTGCCACCTGGAAGGACCTCAAGAAGTTCTCCAGTGATGGAGTCACGTAGGCCTAACCAAAGTTGCACTTTTATCTGATTATAACCTTTTCCTTATTAACTATGTCTTCTGCAGTGTTTGGATATTCTGATTTATTAGACTATTTGAATTGGCGTGAGAGCGTATTCTTCTCTTCAGCACATGATACTTCACTCTCACAGATGCTTCCATGTTGGTTCCCTAAGGCTGTCCGGAGATTAATTCAGCTTTATGTACAGGTTGCCTATGAAACTCCAGCTGTCGTTTAACTTAATCACTTGCTCTTTTAAAAAGGTTTCATGAGATGGAAAGCAATGTAGGATCTTCCAACTACTATATACTATGGAGACAATTGTCTATCTTTGGCAGTTTCTAAGTTAATTATAACAAGCTCTAACTATCAAATTCTTAACGTGCCTGTTTCATGCTTGGTTGTAATATCTCTGTTATGGTAGGGCCCACTTGGTTGGCAGTCGATTGCAGATTTGCCAGTGGATGATCCCTCTCTGCTGAGGGACATTGTTCCTTCTGACATCAGTCCCTTGTCCTGGGAAGTTGCCATCCAGAAACACATTGAGGAGGAGCTGTATGATTCTTCATTAAAGGTGAGTAATGCTTCTGTGATCATTTACTAATATTAAATTTTTGAGATATTAGGGGTTGTTTGGTAGAGTGTATTTGAAAAAATAATTCATGCATTAGCCTTGTGTATTACTAGTACCTTGTTTGGTACTCTTTTCCAACCTATGTGCATTAGTTATACACTCTATAGTGTATTAAGGTGTGTATTGCTAATACCATGGATTTCTAGGTCGTAGCAATGCAATGATTATAATGCATGCATTAGCATGATTAAAGACCCAATTGCCCGTCAAAACCTTTTTTATATCTTTTCCACCATAACAGTGGAGGCTATATTTGTAAATTAATTTTTTTATGCAATGCATACTATTTTTTTATGCATCAAACCAAACGATGCATAAAAGTAATCTATGTATAATTAATGCAAGCATAACTAATACATGCATTGCTAATGCAAGCATTACTAATACACCCTATTTGACATTATTCTTATACACTCTACCAAACGACCCCTTAGTGTCATTTACTAATGCTTCTGAGTTCAAGTCTCACCGCCACCTATAGTCAAAAAAAGATTTTACATGCTTGCCCATAAAAAGATCAGGCCCGCTTGAGGCGTGCTTAATCCTCAGTGCAACTCAATCTAGGTGCTCTCCATCACTTAATTGGCCATTTAGTACGGGCACTACACAGTACACACCATGCTCTATCTTAAAGGGAGACCACTAAAAAATAAATATAGAAGACAGATTGATCTATTGATGTTAAGGAAACTTTATGGATGAATATATTAGTAATTGTTGTGTCAACTTATAGATTTGTTTTTATCACTAATCTGAATTAGAATGGTTTGTCTTTTGGAAATTTTAATATTGTTGTTATTATTTTTTTTGATAATGAAAGATGGAAATAATTTTTAATATTGTTATTAGTTCATGTATTTTCAATAAATTTCAATTTTTCAATGCTTTGCCCATATAATTATTGTAAGTATTAAGAGTATTTTGTATAACATTGTAGAATCAACTAGGGAGATGTTTATTTTTAATTATATGTAGTCTTGAATTCTTTTGATAAGGTGTATAATCTTTATATCTTTCCTAATTTAGAATGTATGTGTCTACTGTTTAAACATCCAATAGCTTAGGAAAATCATTATGAAATAGACATCTCATTCTTTCTCGCATGTATTCTCGCTTGTATTCTTATCTCTCATGGTATCCGAACCTTTGGTGAGAAAATAGTCAATATGCAGTTATTAGTGACATAATAGAAGATAAATCCCATTGTCGAGCACTCTGAGGTGGCATTGCTTCCCGGAGGCACTGCACATAAATTGGTACCACCAGTAAGGTCAGCAGGCTCGTGCAACCTAAGCCACAAATTCATGTGCTACCAAAATCTCTTTTTTCCGGGAGTCACACGCCATTACCTCTGGCATATGCTGTCATTCCTGCCATTTTTCGGGCCACTGTTTCCCTTGTTGGAGGTCGCCTCTTGGTTCTGTTCTCACCCATCCAGGTTCCATCAACTTTTATTGACTGTTAACCCTTTTCCAGCAAAGATTTGATAAGGTTCCAACGATAATGTTACTGTCCGGACCATTTTCTATCACTTCCTCAGCACCCTTTTGAGGCTTTTCACCCCTGGTGACTCTTTATAATCATATAATGTTTAGTTTGGTAGTGTATTTAATAATGACGAGTTCAATGTTGCATGTTGAACAGCTTTAGCACATTCATAGGACAAAATGTCACATTCAACACAGAAAAATTTATCAGAATCTGGTATTTTAAGTGGAGAAGGGTAGATAGGCGAACCCATTATCCATTGAGTTTAGAATTGTGCACCGCTAGACCTCGGGGATTTCTCAGTTATATAAAACAATGGTTATCCGGATACTTGCTAATATATGTTAGGATTATTAATTCATTCACCAGACGCAATATAGGTCCAATCCAGAGGATCAACACTTAATAGTTATGTCGTACATTTTTATAGGTCCAATAAAGTCATGCGAAGATGACCTAAAAATAAGTTTGAACTTCTCCTTCACTAGCGTTTTTATTTCCTTTATAAATGGATGTCAATATACTGTATATTTGAACAATCTTAGTCGTCCAGGTATCCGGCCTTATGATTGTTTTGACAAGATCTTGTGCCTGGCTAAAGATCTCTTGTGCCCGGCATGGATGAAGTTGAGGCTTGCCTCCAGAGTCTTCTGTGATAAAAAGATACCTCCAAAACTTAAAGGTAAGTTCTATAGAGTGGTGGTTAGACCGACATTGTTGTACGAGGCAAAGTGTTGGCCAGTTAAGAACCTCATGTTCAGAAGATGGATGTTGAGATGGATGTGTGGCATACTAGGAGCGATGAGATTAGGAATGAGGTTATCCGGGTAAGGTAGGAGTGACCTTTGTGGTGGACAAGATGAGAGAAGCGAGATTGAGATGGTTTGGACATGAAGCGGAGATGTGCAGACGCCCTAGTGAGAAGGTGCGAGAGGTTGGATGTAGTTGGTATGAGGAGAGGTAGAGGTAGGCCAAAGAAGCATTGGGGAGAAGCGATTAGACTGGACATGACGCAACTTCAAATTACTGGGGACATGACTTGAGATAGGAGGGCGTGAAGGTCGTGTATTAGGGTAGAAAGTTATTAGATAGTGAAGTGTTGTGGTTCAGGCTTGTTGGTGTTTTTCCTTGAACTAGCCGTATTCTTGCCATTTTAGATTTTGATATCTATCATCATTTGCTTAGTGTTTTGACTACTGCACTATTTTGTTGTTGTTCATATTCTTTTCTTGTAGGCTTTGCACTGCTTCTCTTGTCTTCTTTATACCTGAATTGCTGTATTTGAGTTGAGGGTCTTTCGAAAACCACCTCTCTACCTCCATGAGGTAGTGGTAAGGCCTGCATGCACTCTATCCTCCCTAGACCCCACTTATGGGATTTCACCGAGTATGTTGTTGTTGTTGTGTCCTGAAGTGGAACATGTGCATCATATCATGGATCATAGACCCCCTTTTTCGAAAAAACAAAAGTGAGATTTCCCAAGGGAAGACATGGATTCTCCATCTAATTATCATATGTGGATGCCGTTTGCTTGAAGCAAAAGTATACTATGTGTAAGAAAATGAAGAAGAAATATATATTCAGAGAAAAGTCCAATTTTTCATCTGCTAAATTATACATAGTAATTCTCATGGCAGAGGATACACAATATTTTGTGGTAGGGCAAACTGACAGAAGGGTTTTTCAATATTTTATGTTCTCTCTTTGCATGTCATGTCAAACTCAATTGGTTTATCATACTATCTGCTAAATTATACGTAGTAATTCTCATGGTATAGGATAAGGATACACGATATTTTATTGCTCTTGTATTATGATGTCATCCAAATGGATATATTCAGATTTCATTGGTTGGAAATATCTTTGATGGAATTTGAAAGTTTGTTAAGGTGCTCACAATTTGCCTTCCATGTATTCTGGGTCCTTTTCTAATTTTTAACCGTGTTCATGTTATCATCCCTAATCCAAGTCACTCTCTGGCTTTAGGAATCTAAAGTCGGAATTGAGCACCATTTACATCGTGGACGTGCATTGGCAGCTTTTAATCAGCTGCTGTCAAATAGAGTTCAAAAGTTGAAGTCAGAAAGTTCACGTAGGCAGCATGGGACTCCAGTGCAAGGCCAAACGAACATCCAGTCAGACGTGCAGATGCTTCTTTCACCTATTACACAGAGCGAACAGTTGTTTCTTTCGTCTGTAAGGATCATTTTCTTCTAATCAGTTAACAAACTGGCATTCTTCTTTTTCTAATTTCAGTCATATCAACCCTATATCTACTTCTTTTGTCCTTTCATAGTCATAATGTGAAAACTGAAATACCTTATGTTAGTATACAAGGAAAATTTCTCTTTTCACTACAGTTCTTGAAGTGTCGTTTTGCTCTTTCAGCATCATATATCAATAGAAAAGTTCTTGAAGGAGCCAATTAAACAATAGAATTTTGAAAAATCTTGTGTGAATGACGTCAAGATGCTTTATCTACTGCACCTCTGTGACAGCATGTTAGTGAAAATACCTGATATTAATAGTCGTAGTTGGTATCATTTGAATCAAATTACAGTCAAGTAGTTTCGCTTTCATATCTTTTGTCTTGGGTCTTACTTTTCTTCGAGTTTTTTGTTAAGTATTTTATTTATGCTTCAAGGTAGTAAAAAAGGTAGAACTTACTATGTAAGAGCTATCATAAGAATAATGTATTGAAAGAATATAAATATTTAGAAGATGCACCTTCTCTAAATGCTCTTTGGTTGGAGTGCACTAGAAGACTGCTCTTTATTATGCTGGACTACAAATTGCTGAAAGACAAGAGTCCTATGATGAAATAGTCCATTTATGTATGAGAGACTTCTATAAAACAAGCTGAAGTGTATATGCAAGAACTCTCACAGTTTCACATTCTGTTGATAGCGTATTCTGATTTTTATTCCTCTTAAGCATTTGTTGGTTTACATATTTAGGTTGTTCCCCTTGCTATTGTGCATTTCGCTGATTCAGTGTTGGTGGCATCTTGTGCTCTTCTATTGGATTTGTGTGGTCTATCTCCTGGTATACTCCAAATTGATGTTGCGGCTTTGAGAAGAATAGCCTCCTTTAATAAATCTGGCCCTTGTTCCAATCACCTTCAGCAACTTTCCCCCAGGGGGTCTTCATTTCATTCAAATAATAGTGACAATAATATCACTGAATCTCTAGCACGAGGATTGGCAGATGATTATTGCCAGAAGGATTGGTTCAATCAAGCTATTCAAAAAAGTGATCAGTACACAACCTCTGACAGACAGCCATCTCGAGCTCTCATGCTTGTCCTGCAACATTTGGAAACATCAAGTCTTCCGTCATCAGCTGATGGAGTGACTTGTGGCTCTTGGTTGTTAACTGGTAACGGTGATGGAGTTGAACTGAGGTCTCAGCAAAAAACTGCTAGTGAACAGTGGAGTTTGGTAACAACATTTTGTCAGGCGCATCAACTTCCTGTGAGCACCAGATATCTTGCTTTATTAGCTAGAGACAATGACTGGGTATGAGCTTATTAAACATCATTGCTGACTTTAAACTTTTTCTTGCTATGGACTATTTATGGGTGTTTCTTTTTTTCCCAGATTGGTTTTCTCTCAGAAGCTCAAATTGGAGGCTACACCTTGGAGGCAGTGATGGAAGTAGTAAGCTTCATATCTATTTCACTGTTACGTTTCCCACGTTGGTGGAGGAAATGGGCTGTTATCTCCTTATATGTTCTTGGGCAATCTCCACCTCTTAAGCTAGCACAAGGTGAGGATTGCTCAAGACTATATAAGAATACCACTAACTATCCACACTCACCGCACCATCATGACCTCTTGAACTGTCTTTTGGGGTTGAGTTGTACTAAAGTCATTGGGGTAATTGGAATGGGTTTATCCGATGTTGGACCACCATGTTATAATGTGCACACTCCAGATGTCAGTCTTGGGCATGTTAGAAATTCCATATCGGTTGTGGAAATGGGTAATTGGTCTTCTTATATGGTTTTGGGCGATTCCCCTCAAGAGCTAGCTTTTGGGTTGAGTGAGGCCCAAGGTCCATTTCTTGGCAATCACTACATGTTCCCTTGCTAAGTCGTTACTGCTACAAACTTCTCCTTTCAGTTTTATTTTGGATGAGGAAAAGACCTTCTGTTGCTAACTCTCATAATTTCATCTCACTTAATTTATGTACTACCTGTCAGGCATTAAAGGAGTTCGGTGATGCACGTCTGAAAACCCACATACTAACAATTTTGAAGAGTACACAATCAAGGAAAAAATTTAGCTCTTTGTCAAGTTCAGATACTGGAGAAAAGAAGAATGGGACATCATTTCCAGATGAGAACGTGTATGCACCAGCCGAACTATTTGGAATTATTGCTGAATGCGAGAGGCAAGCAAGGCCTGGAGAAGCTCTTCTTCTGCAAGCAAAGAATTTATGCTGGTCACTTTTGGCTGCAATTGCTTCGTGTTTTCCAGACGTCTCTTCGTTGTCTTGCCTGACAGTTTGGCTAGAAATAACTGCAGCAAGGTTGCCATCATAATTTCTGTTTCTTTTCCATTAATTAATAAAATTCTACCTTCTTTCATATATGCTCACTACTTTCTGGAAATTTATTTCCCATGGACATTCTTTACAGGGAAACATCAGCCATCAAAGTTAATAATGCTGCTTCCCAGATTGCAAACAATGTCGCGGCTGCTGTGGAAGCCACAAATTCCCTACCTGCATCTGCCAAAGCACCTACAGTTCATTATAATCGCAAAAACCCAAAGCGTCGGCGACTCATGGAGCCTGTGTCAGTGAATTCCTTAATTTTCACAATCCCTGATGTACGAAAGGCAGATGGTAATGTGAGAATTCAAGACATGACTGCTGGAGAGGAATGTGAAAAGCAAGTTGATCAGGACGAGAAAGTTTCAAATGACTCTGATGAAGTGGCTGGTTCTTTGTCTAGAATGGTTGCTGTGCTTTGTGAACAACATTTATTCCTTCCTCTGCTCAGGGCTTTTGAAATGTTTCTTCCTTCATGTTCACTCTTACCTTTTATCCGAGCTCTTCAGGTATGCTGAACCGTTGATGTCAACTACACGTTACCTTTTTTAAATGAAGGGGCATTACTTCAGAATCTTATAATTGCTGAAAATTTTCTTAGCTTCAGACTGACAGTTGTTAAACGTTTCATCACTGTTCTTGCTGTCTTCCCTTGTTGTTTGCCATATTGAAAGCACAATATTGGTAGTTGTAATGGTGCCAATTGAGAATATAATAACTAGGTAAATAAAAGTGTGCTCTCTCTAACTACTTAAACTTTTAGATGAGATGATCACACCCTTTAACTGGGTGCCAAAAAAGGCAAAGGTCCTGGGTTCGAGTCTCACCATCACCCTTTAAAAAAGAATGTTCATGTGCTTGGCCATGGAAAAGAATTAGGCCCACAAGTTTGAGGGTGTGTTGAGAATATATGAAGTGTTTTTTCTAACAACTTAAGTTTTTAGATGAGATGGTCACCCACTACAGTGCCAAATACAACGTTGAGATTCACAGCTTTTCAAATTGCCACCCAGCTGATTGTCTCATGACATAATTGACTCGTTACATTCATAATATTTTAGTAGTCCACTCTTGTTCCCTCAGGGTTTTTCACATTGCAAGGTGCAATTTTGACTTGCATCGTTATGACAAAGCTCCTGGGAAGAGTCTCAAGTTGTTCTTAGAATTGCTGCTTTACAGCTACTACTCATGAATAATAGTGTTTCCAGATGTATATGCAGGATCCTTTTCATTGTTTGGACAAAAAGATGTAATCAATACTTTAAAGCTATTGACTTATATATTTAGTGGTAAGTTTTCTTTGGGGTTGGGGTGACTTGTTATGTAATAATTATCAAGTCATGTTATATGTTTTCCTCACTTATGCACCTGTAACATTGGTGTCGTGTTGGTAAAGTTATCCCTGATTGCTGCTGCCTTCCCTTAGTTCCCCTTAGTTTGTGCAATTTGGTGATATAACACAGTGAAGTGATATTCTTTCCATCTTCATTTCTTTTTCCTTCACGACTTCTATTGCTTCCTTGAAAGTGGATATCGGTATCCTTTATTTTATTTCCCATGCTGACCTGCTAATTGCAATGGACTTGGAAGGGGGAGAGAGAAATTTTGGGGGACTTGGCAAGAGTAGTTCATCGGATAGCTACTGATTTTTTTTATATGGAGCCTTTTTATGTTAAGAGAAAGCTGCATGTTATAGTTGTCAAGCAGAGGATGAAGGATTTACTTTCTTAGTTTTGTATAAAGGATTCCCTTTACTCTTTAAAGTTATTATCTCTTGTAACTCCAGACTTTAGGAAAAAAGAACAGAACTAAAATATTGGGATACAATCTCATTGGTGTCTAGCACACCTCTTAAAAATACTAAATCAGAACAGAAGTGCTGTTGCTTCCTTGCATGTGTAACAATCTCATTGGTTTCTGGCAGACATCTAAATATAAATATAATACATCATCAGAACAAAATGATGTTGTTTCTAGTGTACAATTTCATGTGCAGTGCTGTTCCTATTGTGTAATATTATGTGTAACTAGTCGTTTCGTTTAATAAGATACACATGTCGTGAATATAATAACAGTTGTCTAATTCCATATACCCCAAATCTTGCTGTTTCGTTTCCAGGCATTTTCTCAAATGCGCCTCTCTGAAGCATCAGCTCATCTGGGATCCTTTTCTGCTAGAATTAAGGAAGAACCTCATGTATACACACAAGCTGGAAAAGAAGGGAAAATTGGAAGTGTATGGATAAGTTCTACTGCTGTGAAAGCTGCTAATGCGATGCTCTCAAGATGTCCTTCACCTTATGAAAAAAGATGCTTATTACACCTCCTCACTGCCACTGATTTTGGTGATGGAGGTTCTGCTGCAACATGTTATCAACGACTCTACTTCAAAGTAAATTTGGCAGAACCTTCTCTTCGTAAAAATGATGGCCTACATCTTGGAAACGAGCCACTAGATGATGCTTCACTTTTAACAGCTTTAGAGGAACATGGGCACTGGGAACAGGCACGCAATTGGGCTAAGCATTTAGAGGCCAGTGGTGGGTCTTGGAAATCTGCAACACACCATGTTACCGAAACACAGGTATTCGGCTTACTATTTAGAACTCTCTTTCCTCTTGTCAGCTTTTAACTCAAGCATCATTCTTCTAGAGCTGTTTCTTTCTGTGAGTTAGGATTTTCTTTGTGGCTGTGATTCCTTTTTTAAGATGCATTCAATTAACACTTGCAGTACAAATATAGTTAGGGATTTTTTTTTTGGAAATCTTTATTCTGTTTCTTTCCAGATCAACATTCCTTGTAGTATTGTTCACCATATAACAATCCTATTTACCTAATAACAATTTCTCAATTGTAATGCCTGAACAGTTTGTCCATGTTCCAAGCTACCCCTTTGTGTTCTATAGCATAGGAAATTTGTCTTCCCTTCTCTAATCCCCTTTTATACTTCTCTTTCCTTTTCCTTGTCTTCTGAAGGGGATATTTGGTGTGGGGAGGGGCTTGGGTTGGCTGCAACATAATATATAAGTCACCTCACAGTTTGTGTCATCCATTGAATGGACAGAGGAATTCATTTCAAGTGTTTTCGCTATTGAGTCAATGAAGACATAAAAGTTCTGATGCGCAATAGTCTTATATTGTGTCATTTATCAAAAAAAATCTCTTATGTAGTATCAGAAACATATTTCTGTGGAACTAATTAATAAATTGATTCAAGATGAAAGGAGCTGTTTCAATCAAAGAAAGGATTTATCAAATCCTATGCTTGTTTCTCTTGACTGGAGGCAGGAACATAGTAAAGTGTACTGATTTGATTTCTCGACTGACTGATGAAAGAAGAATTGTATGCATTCACATGGGTTTAGAAAAAATTAACCTAATGATATGTCATATGTGCTGTAACAAGTATTCGGTGGTTCTAGTTGTGGGGAAAATAAAGGATGTGCAACATGACTGGTCACGGGAATCAATCTTAGATTGCCATGGAATTTACAGAGAGTGGTGCATCTCAGTAGCCATTTCTTTCTTAATTTGAAGCAATACAATTTTTGTTTTTAGAGCCATCAAAGGTTTCATGGACTTTGCAACTCTTATGTTCCAAAGTCTTAGTTGGCTTAGAAAGCCAAATGAGACTTTTGTTAAAGATATTCATAATGACATTAACATATGGAAATACTTCCAATAGAAAAGGATGACTTTATGAAAACTTAAAACAACTTGTATATCTGTTGAACATAGTTTAGTATGCTTTTCAAAATCAAACTAAGTTAATGTCTTTGGGGTTGAGGGCAATGGGAAAAGGACATCTTGATTGTGAAGGTCACTTATTTCTTATATTAATTAACAATGATCAAGAGCTTAATGTTAAATGCAACATTTTCTGTACTACATTCAGAACTTGGAAGTTAAAAACTTAAAATTGCTATTGAGCGGCTACGTGAATACAATTTTAGTACTAAATGCTGAATGGACCATTGAAAACAGGGAAAAAAAAAAGACTTGAAGAGCAATAATCATTAATCAGTCAAATTCTTGGAGAAGTATACTGGACGTGTGCATGAGATCGTACATGTTCCAGATTTCTTACTTTCTGAATATCCTTGTGCCCGTGGTTCTTAATTTCCACGGCTTTCAGTGTTTGTCTTAAGATCTTTTAACTATAATCTATCTGGAGATATCATTGTTGTCCATGTGGACAGTGTCGTGTCATATGTGCTATCTTGGTGGTGTAATTGTTTGTCCCTTTGGTGTTTCTTCTTTTGTATGATTTCTGTTATATAACGTATTACCATATCTTGCAATCTACTATTGTTATCTAATGATTTGTCCATCCTTTATTTTTTGCATAGCTTTCTCATTGTAGTTGACTCATGACTGCAATTTTTTTATCAATCTATTCCTCTTACAATCGCCTTCTCTCCCTGTGTTTATGTTCATGCATGAAGGCTGAGTCCATGGTTGCAGAGTGGAAGGAGTTTCTTTGGGATGTTCCGGAAGAAAGGGCTGCTTTATGGGGTCACTGCCAGACTCTCTTTCTTAGATATTCCTTTCCACCATTGCAGGTATTTTAGTTGCATTGTGAGAGAGATGTAACATCAGCCTATCCTGCAGTTTGTTTCATTTTCAAATTAAGTAAATTTTGCTCTCTATTTTTCTCGAGGTTAATTAAGAATATGTGTGTGTGTGTTGGGGGAGGGGGGGAGGGGGTGTTTGTTTGGATGCTTTTTCACCTGATGATGCTATTGAGACTTTGTTTAATTTCCTTATCCGGGTGCGGTGAACCTTTAATCTGTAGGTGGGATTATTTTTCCTTAAGCATGCAGAGGCAGCGGAGAAAGATCTCCCAGCCAGAGAGCTTCATGAACTGTTGTTGCTTTCTCTACAATGGTTGAGTGGAATGATTACTCAATGCAGCCCGTAAGTGTTTTACTGAGCTCCACCATTTGACATATTCATTTGTAATACCTCTTGATATGACTCTTGGATAAATTTATCAGAGTTTGTCCCTTGCATCTTTTGAGAGAAATTGAAACTAGAGCATGGCTATTGGCTGTTGAATCAGAGACTCAAGTGAAAAGTGAGGGAGAGCTTACCCTTTCTAGTCGTGAACCTGCAAGTGGCAAGGGGCCTAACATTATTGACCGAACTGCAAGCATTATTACTAAAATGGATAACCACATTAATTCAGTGAGAAACAAATCTGGAGAGAGGAATGATACAAGAGAAAGTAACCAATCACATCTCAAGACCACTCAGATGTCAGATTCTAGCTCAGGTACCATTTTGGGCAGTGCAAAAGTTAAAAGGAGAGCCAAAGGCTTTATGCCCTCAAGAAAGTCTTTAGCTGATCCAGTGGACAGAAGTAATGAGCCTGAAACTGGCTCCATTAATTTTAATGTGAAGGAGGATTCACAGGTACCTGATGAAAACCTTAAAATAGAAGCAACTTTCTCAAAGTGGGAGGAAAGAGTTGGACCTGCAGAGCTAGAACGGGCTGTCCTTTCTCTTCTGGAATTTGGACAAATTGCGGCCTCCCGACAGCTTCAACATAAATTATCTCCAGGTTGCATACCATCTGAATTTAAACTTGTTGATGCTGCCCTAAAGCTTGCTGCAATTGCCACCCCAAACAACAAAGCATCGATATTGGTGCTTGATGGTGAACTTCGTTCTGTTATGCAGTCATACGATCTTTTCCCTAATCAACACGTGATTGATCCTCTCCAGGTAATCATTTGGTTTTATCTCCTCTTTTTTCTTTTGTTCCAGGTCATTTAGGTTGACAAAAATATATATTTGACTGTCCTTCATATCCCTCTTTCCCCAATCATTTCTGCATTGACAATTCGAAACACTATACAACACTTGGGCATTTATTTTCCTGGTTTAGCTTTCCAACCAATTGCTCTGAGGCTCCAGGGCTGGAGATGCATTCAGTTTAACACAAAAACTGGAAGGCTTGGTAGTGGGAGCGTAAGGAGGTGGGTCGAAGGAGAAGGGAAAAGGGGGGCGGGGGGGGGGGGGGGAGGAGGATATAGGAAGATTATATGGTCATCTCATAAGCTGGTCAAACTGGCTTATCTATGTGTTGGTAACATTCAAAGTTCATACAAGTCAAAATCATCCAAAACCCATATGTTGGTCACCCTAACTTATGTATTTTTAGCTAATAAGCACTTTTAGTTTGACCAAGATTTTTACTATGTTATCCTTAATATTTTTTTGTAGTTATCAAAACGCCTTTTCCCAAAACAAAACCTTTAACATCCTCTCTGTTTCATATCCTCATTTGTTCTTTTTCTTGCAAAGATACTTTTAAATCTATAATGTTTTGTAAAAATATTAAGGATATTTTGGTCATTTTATCAAAAGAAGAGCTTATCAACACTTCTTTACCAAACACGTCAAGTGCTTATTATTAGTTTCAGCACTGTAAACCAAATACGTAACTGCATGTTTTAAAAATAATTTCAGCACTTAAAGTGCTTATCAACATGTAATGTTTAATTTGACATTCTTTCAACTAGTGCTTCACCAACATAAAAATGGGCTAGACTTGGGTTATGTTGTTATTCATGATCAGACTTCTACTTTGACACTTTGATTTAGCTTTCATCATTTGAAATTTCAGTTGTCCTTGATTCTTTGCAACACGAGAAAGAAAAGAAAATTAATATCTAGTTTCACTTCAGGTACTGGAAAGTTTTGCATTACTCGTAACTGAAGGTAGGGGACGTGGCCTTTGCAGGCGAATAATATCAGTTGTGAAGGCAGCAAACGTTTTGGGTCTTTCATTTTCAGAAGCATTTGAGAAGCCTCCCATTGAACTCTTACAATTGCTTTCTCTAAAAGCGCAAGACTCTTTTGAAGAAGCAAAGCTGTTAGTTCAATCACATTGTATGCCTGCAGCTAGTATTGCTCAAATTCTTGCGGAATCATTTTTGAAGGTACATTTTATTTTGTCCTTGATTCCCCCAGGAGCCTGTGGATAGACTCAAAATAAAATCCCTGAATATATGGTGGCATCAAATTTGATGTTTGTAGAAATTTGCTAAGTTACATCAGGGCTTGTCCAGTAACGAAGCTATTGTCTATCTGAAAAGTATGCGGTTCAGGTTGTCTATGATGTTCTCTGTATTTACAAATGTTATCTCATCGCAGGGTTTGCTAGCAGCACATCGTGGAGGTTACATGGAATCTCAAAAAGATGAGGGACCTGCTCCTTTATTGTGGAGATTTTCTGATTTCTTGAAGTGGGCTGAGCTTTGCCCCTCTGAACCAGAAATTGGCCATGCTTTACTGCGTTTAGTTGCCACTTGTCAAGGAATACCACATGCCTGTGAAGTAAGTGTATCCTCGTTTAGATGATCTCCCATTTGTCAGCATCATGAAAGCCCTGTTCTGTAAACCATGGACTTACTAAGTTAGTGTTTGAATGTCAACATAAAGTTGGTAATGTGGGAGCTATTTGCTCTTTGGTTTTTAGTATTCAAGCCTTATTGAAGTCACATCCTCTCTCTGCAAAAATTGTTCTTCAGGTTGAGCTTCTCATTTTGTCACACCATTTCTACAAGTCCTCGGCATGCCTCGATGGAGTTGATGTTCTTGTAGATCTTGCATTCAAAAAGGTGGAGGCTTATGTATCTGAGGGTGATTTTCCATGTTTAGCTCGCTTGGTAACTGGAGTGGGGAACTTCCATGCACTTAATTTTATTCTTGGTATCCTTATTGAAAATGGTCAGCTCGATCTTCTTCTTCAGAAGTTTTCAGCTGCTGTTGATGCCAACGATGCTGACGAGGAAGTAAGAGGATTCAGAATGGCTGTTCTCACATTACTCAAGCAATTTAATCCCAATGATCTCGATGCATTTGCCATGGTTTGTACTTGTGCAATTTCATGTTAATAGATGTTTTATCCTCCCCCTTGATACAATTTGATTTTTCTACCAAAAAATGTTATCATTTCCTCAAAGCAGAAAAAATGCACCTTTTTGAGAGTAAATAACATGCACCTCTTTATTTCCCCTTAGGTTTATAGCCGCTTTGATATGAAAAATGAGACTGCTTCTCTTTTGGAGTCACGAGCACACCAATCTTGTAAGGAGTGGTCCCTCCGTTCCGACAAGGATCAGACTGATGAGCTCTTGGCTTCCATGGGGTACTTCATTGAAGCTGCTGAAGTTTACTCTTCAATTGATGCTGGGAGCAAAACACGCCAAAGTTGTGCTCAGGCATTACTTCTCTATCTTCAGATTCGGATGCCAGACTTGCACTTCATCTATCTGTCTGAAACTAATGCACGGAGGGCCTTGGTCGAACAAACCCGTTTCCAAGAAGCACTAATTGTTGCTGAAGCTTATGGTCTTAACCAGCCAGGTGAATGGGCTCTAGTACTTTGGAATCAAATGCTAAGACCAGAGCTCATCGAACGGTTTATGGCTGAGTTTGTTTCTGTACTCCCCCTTCAACCCTCAATGCTTCTTGAACTTGCTAGATTTTACAGGGCTGAAGTGGCTGCAAGGGGGGATCAGTCACAATTTTCTATGTGGTTGACCGGGGGAGGGCTCCCAGCTGATTGGGCGAAATATCTCGGGAGATCATTCAGATGTTTGTTGAGAAGGACTAGGGACTTGAGGTTGCGATACCAACTGGCTACCATCGCAACAGGATTTACCGATGTGATTAATGCGTGCAATAAAGCATTCGATAAAGTCCCTGACAGTGCTGGGCCTCTTGTCTTGAGGAAAGGTCATGGAGGAGGTTACCTTCCACTGATGTAATAAGAGACTCAACATGAGGCCTCTTACAATCGGTGGCGCCTGATACAGTATTCAGTTTTGAGTTTTTGTCCACCAAATTTAGTTTTTATAAGAAGCAGCCTGAATTCTTGAAGACACAAGAGGTGATTAGGTGTGATGAGTTGATGATCTGCAAATTTTGGCATCATTTTATTTGTTCATTTGCCCAACTTACTTTTCCAACTGAGCTGAAGCCTGGTAAAACTAAGTGAAGTGTTCTTGTTTAAAAGAGAAATGTACATTAAAGGAGATGTTCAATGTTGTACAAAATTCTTTTGTTGATAAGCAATTTAAGTGGATGGGAGTTGTTTATTTTTGTGAGTTGCCTGAGGTGATCCAATTTATCTTCTCAAAAATCTTAGTAGCTAGTTGTCTTTATTTCATGTTGTGACCATTTACATTTAGGGTCGTTTTATAGAGTGTATAAGAAGAAAGGATAATGCATGTGCACGGTGTTAAATATTACGTTGAAGCTAACTCGTGTTTTGTTAAAGGTAATTTGTCGTAGCTAAACAAGATGTGAGAAGAGAAAATAATTTCGATAATATATCTGATTTAAACACCTTATGTCTACATTTTTATGTGACGTTGTCTATCTTCTTCTTCTTAATTGTTCTTCCTTATCAGTTCAGTTGTTATTTCCAATTAGTGTTTGCATCAGAAAAGTTGTATTATTCAATGTGTTTAGGGCTACTCTTCTCATAGTGTTTGTTCCATCTCTCCCAAACATAGTTCTCTCTCACAGAGTTGATGCTCCTTTAGGAGCCAAATGGGGTGGTGCGGGGCTGAGGCAGAGCGGATTGAGCTTAACCTGTAAATTTTTTAAGAGTCCTGCTGTGCATAACGATTTTTTTATTTTCAATCCGTCCCGCATAAATCTGCCCCGTATGAACCCGTACCATATAATTTTTTTAATATTTTATTTTTCTAGTTAAGTTTGATACTAAAAATAAAATTCATAAAAACAAATTTATTTTTTCATTAAGTTGTATTGATTTAATAGATAATGACTTAAAAAATTATTTTTTACAGATCAATTGGGTAAGATGTAAGAAATTGATTATTTTTTCTTGAACCATTTTCATTTACTATCGTACATATTTAAGTAGTTTTAAAAAATTATCTTAATAAATAATGTTCTATCACTCTTATAACATGTAAAAAATTAAAATGAAGTTAGAAACCACATAAAATCACATATACCCGCAACTCGGCCTTTTCCCCCTATTTTTGGGCATTTTTTCCACAATCGATTTTGAAGTTGAAGATCCATCCTTCTTCGACTAAATTTGTAGATGAAAAAACTAAAAAAGTCAAAAAAAAAAAAAAGAAAAAAGGGATACCTGATGAAGTGAAAAAAAAAATTGGATGAAAAAGAAGATGAAGAACAACTATCCCTTCAATAACTTATAATTGATAAATCGGAAAGAAAAAAGATTTGAAGTTCAAAAATAAAGTGATTGAAATAATTGGTGATACCAAGGAGTGATTTAGACGTGGAAAAAGGGAGGAAATCTTGGGATGATAGTTTATGTATGAAATGGTAGGGAATAATAGAAAATAGGAGAAAAGGATGTGTAGCCTATACAACTACGAATCTACGGAGTTCAAAAATAAGATAGGCATCATTTGTTCTTTTTGATTTGAAGGTGATCACATTCATTCTATCCAAATTTACAAGGCCCTTAACGAGATTATGAATATTAGCATAACAGTTGAAGACATGGTTAACATCAAAAAGTTTATCTGCAGGTTGATTTGCCTCTTGTAAAGATACATAATTTAAGGTTAAAACTTAGAAGAGAAAGCACAATTATAACATCTAGAGCTACCACAACTTCTCTAACACAATAATTCAAAAGCAAAGTGCAGAAAAAGAGGGAGCTCAGCTCACTGAAGAAAAGGAAGTAGAAATAAATGATATGCATGAGAATAAACATACTATGACTTGAAGAAATAAATTAACTCTCCCATCATCCAAAATTCCCTTGGCCACAACAGGACCTTTATCACCAGAGATGCTACTTCTCTTTGCTATTTGTACATTAATTCCAAGGACAGCTGATCTCTTTATAACTCTATGGATACTTACTTTCTAGCATAGTCGACTTTTCTGCAAATGGCGGTAATACTGAATAGTAACTAGATTCAATTTAACCATACCATGCAGCTAGTGACAAGAAAACCATAGAAACTAATCCTTCTTTGAGGTTGCATTATCAGGACGATTTTGTGCAAGGTATCGCTTTGTTCTCTCAAGAACACCAAAGAATATTGATCCTCCAATGCCTATCCAAAGCACTCTTGGCCCGATGCCCTATAATGAAATTTAATTCCAAACAAACAGAGGTAAACAAGCATGTATCAGACTGACTGATAAGTTTCAGATGGTGTACATATTTATTGCAAGTCAGAAAAAATAAAAGAAGAAAGAAACTCAGTAGATGTGGGAGAAACGTGGAAATATTCCTTGTTGCTAGTCCTTAGCAGCTTCTATATGATGCAATATTTAGGATGATGCATCTATGTTAGGAGAAGATGGACAAACTACATGATATTTACTTATATGCACGGAAGATGAGGAAAATGTGTGGTATCAGCTTATGACTATATTAGGGTCCCATCAAAATCGGGCCTGGTCATGCAGCATTAAAGGACCAGAAATCAGCGTAACTGTAAGTAATTATAGTGTTTCGGGGCATGGCTCTCTTTTAATATTTGCACCCGTCGTAATCCCAGGATACCAAAATGGTGAAAGGTGGGGTGGGGATGCTAAGCTCTTTCATCATCCATTTGATTTTCTATAAAAGAGAAATAGACAAATCAAGAAAAGAAGCAGTCTCCAGGATAAAAGAACTCAGGTTTGGGTCCTAGTACTGCAGTCTAAAAGGAATTGTGGGATCCATTTACCTTTAGAAGTGCTGGAGGCCCTTCTTCTGCAACAATAGTCTTCACACAATCAACAATGCCTTTGTATTGATTGGCAGAACCCTGCAGAGGAACAAGACTAGAATTCATTACCTAAATTAAATGAAAAAGTAGTCTTGCCATTTATGGAAGTGTCATTTTGTAATAGCCACGCATGCATTGGATGAAGAGAGTAGGAGGCACAGAGAATTTGAGTACCATGTGAAGCAAGCAAGTACCTGAGTCATTAATCTCGTCTTAATGACATCAAGAGGAGTAGTTATAGCTCCAGTTAGAGCACCTGCAAGAAGTAATGGTAGCCATTGATAGCTTTAGAGAAGGGGTTCATTATGTACATGCAGATGCAGGAAAATCATATATTTACTGCAGCGACATGAAAAGTTATAAATCTAGACAGGCTAAACAAACAGAATTTCAGTAATTTGCGTTTCCCACACAGCAATTACTTTTAGTCATATAATCATGTCAATCGTCGCTCAACAATGCGTATTCATTCACTGAAATGGCAATTCAACAGTCTTTTCTTCATAACTTAAAGAACACTTTGATGCATAATTTTTAACAGGCACCATTTGTGTCCCAAATCCCCCCCCTAGCAAAAAAAAATCAGTAATGAATAAATTTCATTGATGTGTTCCAGCGCTGGTAGGGCAATTTATAACTGACAGCTCTTTTGAGGAGATTCCAGATTGGCCCAAAGGATTTCCATATTGATGGATCACTCTACAACTCTTCAAGAGTATGATTAAAGAACCCTGCAGTTCAGTTTTCTACTTCTTAAAATCCATAGGTTCTGAATCTAGAGGATGGCAAATGCTTGTTTTGTTCTTGAAGTTAGACCATGCTTTATCATTTCCCACTCCAATTTATTAATCCAAAGGAGGAAGTCAAAATTGTAGAGGTCATTATGTGATTTAAGTCAGTAATGGGCAATTAGTTGGTTTAAACAAAAAGTTTAAACACCCTGTTAATTGTGCAATGTACAACTTATCTTTACTTGAGCCTACATTTCTTGATACTTCAAGCTTAGATGAAAGAGCAAATGACACCCTCTAGTCAGCAGCTGAATTATTAAAATAAAAAAACATCATGCCATATCGAGGACTACCAATGGATGGACATGTAATAGGACTATGAAGGTGGTTTACCAGCAAAAGCACCAATAACTGCATTCTCTGGATCATTCAATTCCCTTTTTGCCTGGTAAGAGGTACATAAGGCAGCTCTGATATCAATCTTAGTATTTAAGACTAGTGCCATACCTTTTTCAATCAAACAGTAAAGCATCTGATCATCTCCATCCATGATGGAAGTAGAAAAGCAAATAAGCAAATTTAACGTCCTCATGTTTGTTAGTTCAAACACTATTCCTTCCATGAACTTTTGATGCTACTGAAGTGATAAGTCAAGCATGTAAGGAGGAAAGACAAGAAGAAACGAGCTCAGAGAATTTCTGTTCAAGTACGAATATACCAGTTTATGCAAAACCTTTTCTTATTTTCTTTAGCTGTACATCAAAATTTAGACTACATGCGAATGAAGCTCTATCACACATAATTATTCCACAGAGAAATGGGTAAGTTTCATATAATATTGAAAAGTTGCTCTCAACATCTTGGAAAGAAGGATACTTACAGCCAGCTTATAACCTATCCGCAGCTGCTCATAGATACAGAACTGGATGGCGTCAAATGGTAAATCTCGAAGTAGAAATGACCCATATCCCTACAAAATCCCCATATTATGATAAACTAAACCAATGTTATATCTATCATGTGAAAGTTGCACCCAGCTATCATTTGTAGAAAACTGAACCAGTAATACCCGAAAATTGTAATGAACTAGATATGTGACATTAAAGAACTAGCATACCGCATAAAGACCTTTAAAACCTTCTTTTGAGACTATTAAGCGAACAGCATCAGGAGCCGAAGCAAATTGCCTAGTTTGCATTCGCTGCTTAATGACCTGTAGTGTCAAGAAACCAAACGCAATCAATGAATTAACAAAGGGAATCTCCTAAATAGGCAAAATCAAGAATGATAACAAAAGGAGAATCATGATATTCAGGAAACTGAAAATCTCAAAAAAAATCATTCACCTCAGTTGGAACACGAACGAAGGAAGCAGCAATGCCTCCTAAAGCACCAGCAGTCTGAATGAAATTTGGCAGTTCTTATTATGAAACATAAATCACAATTGAATTAGTAATATGCATGCTTCAGAATTCAGACGTCAGATACTGAGACATTTGTGAACATTTATATTTGAAATACCACAAGAATGTGTAGGCATAACTTGAAGAATAGTGACCTGTGAAAACCAACTTTATGAAGATTCCAGATAGAGTTAAATGCATGTATAATTTACAGGAATAAATAATATTCATGAGGTGATACGAAATCATGTTCAGTAACTAGGATTTAGTGTGTGCTTGACAAACTGCAAGATTTATGTCATGTTTCTTGCTTATTTCATTGCATACACATTTCCACTAGCTAATTACCTTAGTTTCGTAATGTATCATATCATCTAGTACACTGACAGTTGTGTTCCTTTTAGTCCTCAAATTCTTCTCCATGTGGTACCTTTTTCCTTTTTCGTGGGGAATAATGACTATGGAAACAGTATATTCCATCAAACACCCACTAGAAAGTTCTAAAAATGATTTTTAGTCACATAAGTTCTATTAATGAATTGGTGTATGTTGTATGTCACATCACAAACTAGAAAACAAGACCAGCTTGATTCAAAAAAACTAGAAAACAAGATCAAATGCTGTCATGACAATGGGAGGAGAAATTCTCACAAGATGGGCCACAGCACTAAGATTTTCAGGAACCATCTTCAATAGCTTCTGCTTTGCCGGTTCATATACACCAACAAAAATAGCAGAAGCCCTGCACGAGAGAACAGGATCAATAGAAACTGCTATTAAATACCCTTAGGTAAGAAACCGTACAAGAAAATAGGGTTGTTCACCTCAGTAAATGAAAGCTAGTTATGGTTGCAAAAGAGAATTTCAATTGCATCGGTTGACAAAAGTGCAGGTGTCATGGAGACTGATATGCATAGTTCTATACTATTAAATAGTACTTTGTTACTACAACTTACGGTAGGACTCCAGCAAGATTTCCAAGAAGCCCAGAATACAACCCTTTCAAGGCTATTTGTCCTCCACCACGAGCTACCTGCACAGGGAAGCAATGAACTGATGATACGAATACTCAGGGGGAAACAACAGACTGAAAATAATGTAATTAAAATGAAAAGAGGCCTGGCGCTCTGCATTCAACTATTTTAATGGCAGTAAACCTGAATATAACTACTCAGCTGTATGCAAATGGAATGTCAACTGGACTACGCAATAAAATGTAGTTATGAATACTTCAAAAATTCTACTCTATCTAAATAATCTATCTACCCTTTCCTTATCTCTTTGTTCCAGTCTGTCAACATAAGGAGCTAATAGCTTCAAGAATCCTTAAAAAGCCTGTTGTGAATTGTGAAGCTACTAAAGATACCAATTCAAGCATGGTAGAATCACTCATACAATTGATAATAGACTTTGGTTATAAACAATTAACTTGCCTGCAGCCGTGTCTTTATTGTATCAATGGGATATAAAGCTGTTTCAACAACAACACCGGCGGTCCCTCCTGCTATCACACCCTCTGCACAAATTAACCACAATTAGAAAAGCCAAACCTCGAAACAAAAGATTCTTGTCCTATGATAGTTTTGATAACTGAAATATTTTCTTTTAGCAGTTGGGGAACTCTATGTTATTAATTTCTGTAGCCCAACTAGTATGAAATAATTATGATGCATCATATACCTTCTTTTTTTTAGATAAAGATGATGCATCATACCTTCTTCTTTCTATGACAAATAAAATCTAATCCTTAGGAGCCACCATACTCTTCAAAACTAGGGGATAATAGGCCCGCCCCTCTACCCTTCTCCACTAAAATACCAACCTTAGTTTGCATGGCAAGGGCTTGAACCTGTGACCTAAGTCAAGTCCCTCAACCTTTGCCACCTGAACTAAGTCCTGGGAGCATGATGCATCATATACCTATCCAGCTTTGTATGATGAACTCTGTCCCACTACTAGCTTAGTACTGAGCCTTTACTACTAATGAACCTTGCCAAAAAGAAATTATGATGCCATCATAAGCTTTTAAGCACGAAGTTGCTCCAGAGAAAAAACCATTCTACCATTTGATAGGCTTATCACTTGAATTCTCAGCTGACACTCAAGAACATTTTTTACTAGTGACTCAATAACATTTTCTAAAATAAGGTAAATAATCTTATTAATGTTGGAAGAATCCCCGGTATACCGGCTCTATAACAAAAAAGTAGTCAAAATGACTTTTTGACAAAAGTTGAAATTTCTGTGTGGTGTGGCTGGTCAATTCCTACCTACAAATGTTGAAGTACTTTTGTAAATGAATCAAAATAACAAATGAAAGGGGAAGTTGGGAAACCAGATTGATGTAGAGAGTTCCTATCTGTCAACTGTAGAGTGTAGAGAGAAAGAAATGATCTTATTTGTCTTTCCTAATTCCTTCTCTTCCCTCTTTTTGGGAGAATGTGTTTTGTTAGAGGTGGAGATTGGTTGTGGGCAAGCTGGGAGCAGTTGTTAAATAAACGAAAAATAAAGAGCACGAAAACTTTAGGATATATGACAACTTGACAAGAATACTCCAAGATCATCATTTAATTACTATAATTTCAGCAGACATACCAAATAGTATCCGTAGAAAATCAAATGGTTTCTCTTCTTCATTGTTGATTGATGCAAAGAACTTTTTTGGTACCATCTGAAGGTTATCCATTTTTCTGCCAGATGCATCTGCAAAATCAAACCACATCCTCAAGAAAGAACTGGAAACTACAAGACGAAGAATCAATATGAATCTACATCCTAATATGGGGTAATGCATGGTTATTCTTTAATCCTTCATCGAGAAACCTTGAGCTTATTCTTAGCATAATTTTCCAAAGAGACAAGAACATTTTAATAATGGAAATGGTGACCAATGAAACCATCACTGCCACCTCTCTATTTCATCCTTGCTATGTGCACATTGGTATTCAAGACATCAGCTCAAGAGTAGTTAGTTAATCTCATTAAACAATTAAAGTTGTGTGTATTCAGAATTGATATAAAGAAACTTTTGTGTTTCTAAAAGGAGCACCATTCAATCTATTGAGAATTGATGCTTGAGCCATTAAGCTAGACATATCATTACACTAAACAGTTTTGCTTGATTAATTGTATTTTCTGAAGGAAAAGATTTACCTTAATGTAACTAATAGAAATATTTCACTACTATCACTTGTAAGTTTTGTCTGTTCAACACCAACAAGTAGCAGTACATATTAGCAATCAGATATGTAATTCAAAGTAGGTGCACCTAATTTAACAACATTACGACAACACTGTCAAATTAAAATATCAAGTAATATTAGTACGAAAAACACTGACTCCAATAAATACTGAATCCAGTAATTGAGTTGGTTTAGAGACCTAATTTGGATCTTGAGATCCCAATGTTCAACAACTAGAATCCCTTAAAAATATAATTACCTTATTCATCATTCTTAGCCTCACAAGGAAATGATTAGGAGCTGATATTCCATCAAAACATCTCCGATTCCTTTCTGTCCATACAACCCAAAAAATGCTTGCTAATATTCTTAACCACATGTTTATTTCTTCCATTTTGTTTATCTTATTATCTTGTTGTTGTTACTGCTTCCTTTTCATCTCTTCGTGAGCCGAGGATCTATCAGACAACCGCCCTACCCTTACAAGTTAAAGAGTAAGGTCTGCGTACACTCTACCCTCCCCAGACCCCACACCCCACTTGTGGAATTATACTGGACATGTACTCATTCTTAGCCACAAAGGGGACCAGTGGAACCCTACACTCCCATATATATACGCACAAGCAGAATCACTAATATCAGTTACCCTTGCAATTTCTGGATATGATTATAACTGCACCTACCTTTAGTTTCAATCAAAACTTAAATCAAATATATCATACATTAACCCTGCAATTAATTGGAATTCATTATCCCTCCCACGGTCTTTCAGAAACAACCTCTCTACCTTCACGAAGTAGTGGTAAGGTATGCATACACTCTACCCTCCCCGAACCCCACTTGTGGTATTCCACTGGGTATGTTGTTGTTATCCTCCCACCCATCCACCCACCAAAAAAAACACCTAAATTAGCATTTCTACACTGTAAAATGTCAGTTTAAGACAAATTATGCCCAAAAATCTTCCCTTTATATTAGTCCAAACACAAAACAATTAGGCTCTTCCATAACAGTACACTCAAATCATTACTTCCTTGTACAACAACCCAAAGAAAATGGTGAAAAATCAGAAAAAGTAAAACGATAGCAGAACTTACAATGTTCACTTGTAAATTACCTGTAGCAGAAGAGGAGGCTGCAAAAGAATTCTTTGTATCCAAAGCTAATGCAAAAGGCCCCATTTTGAACCTTAAAATTCTCTTTTCTTCACCCAATACCAAAAAACAACAGAAATTTGAGACCATTTATGATATCATTTGCAAATAAAAATGAGAACTTCAAAAGCTAATCAAAAATATTAGTGGGGTTGGGGGAAAATTACCAGTTCTGAAGTTGGAGTTGGAGTTGGAGCCTCTTTGTTAGCTTCTGGTTCTTGAAAAAGCCATTGCTATCTTATATTGTACGTGTCACAGCTGAGCAAAGTACAACTGTTTAAACGGGTGGGTACTAAAACAAATGCATGTGTTGTTTTTTCACTAAAAAAAAGATAATGATATACATGGTTAATATAAGAAAATTCAACCATAATTTTAATTATGTTTGTTAATATATATAAAAAGAAAAAGTGGAATTAATTTATGGGAAGAATTAAAAATATTTGGAATGTAAAGGAGAATGGTGGGTGAGTTTCAAAAATAATTACTAATGTAAAGTGCACGGCATAATGTGTCTTACAAGGTCGTTGTGTCAGTGCGACTTCCTCTTTTTGTCGGATGACACTGTTATAGGCGAATGGGGTAAGGCGCATGGATCTCCTACTCCTTTATCGTTTTTGGTGTCTTCTGTGAACTGTATGTCCTTCTGAAAATTTATTTGGAAGTTGATATTTAGTTTTTTTTTACTTTCATGCATCTAAAGAGTGTATATACTTTTGCCACGTCAATATTTAGGAGGAGGTGAAGGTTATTATTTATCAAAAAATTAATCATTAATTTAAATTAAAAAAATAAATAAAAAAAAAAAAGTTAATTAAATTCATGTTCATTTTTTTTTTTTTTTAAAAAAAGGCGATGATGATGATTGATTACAAGAATCGATATTGCTCAGAGATTTTTTTTTTTTTCCATAGAAATTAAGAAGAAGAAAAGAAAGTGTATTTTATTTTTTTTTTTTTTTTTTTTTTTGATGTCCTCCTCCAAAAAATTTTTTTTAATAAAAAAAAAAAAATCATCTCCCTTCCTCCAAGAAGTTCTTTTATAAGTCAAAAGGTTGGACCGTCATTTCAACGTGAAAAACTAAACACTTGGCACTAAAAGGTTATATAGTAGCATATATATATATATATATATATATATACACTTTCTGACACTTCGTTTGAGAGTGATTGTGACAAATTAGAACAAGACTCGAGACTGATTATTAATTGTTTCGAAATTCATTATAAGGATATTGTCCATATGACCTCCACAAAGTAAAGGTCTTGTAGGCTGCCCAAACTGAGAACAACCTAAAAGGGCAGGTATGGCATAGATTATTATTTTTTTTGAAAAAAAGATATTAGGATTTTAAATAAGTAAACAAATTGATAAAAATTGACAATTTAAGGACAAAATAGACATTCAAAAAGTTGAGATCAACTTACAAAAATGACTATATTTATAGGGTTATTAAAGTTCAATAGCTATAAGTATGGTATTTATAAAAAAAATGACTACAATTTAACTCTTTTTCTAGCTATATTATTGTATATGTTTTTTATTTTTCTATTTATACATTGATACAGTTTTAATTACAATGAACTAAATAAGGAAACTGTATTAATTGTACAAACACAAATTAGTATCTTTATTTATAAAATTTAAAGTATTAATATATCAAGGATATAAGTTTTTTGTAAAAACTTAATGTATTAATATATTAAACATATAACAATTTAGCATATGAATACGATAATTTGAAAATGAATACATTGTTGTTAAACAAAAAATGAATACACCAAATCACCAATATAGTATAAAAATGAATACATTGTTGTTGAACAAAAGATGGATATATTTGACAATACATAAACAAAAAAAAAATGGAAAATAATAGAATGCATAGGTTCAAAATGTGCAAGTATTTGGCTGTATAAAAAAATGAAAAAAACCAACAAACGTCAATCTCTTTTTGGTCAAGTTTTTCATATAATACTTGAGGCTTGATGTTGACTCATGTACTTGTTTATAAAAAAATAGTATTAATGTATCCAATTATACTTGTATTACCTAATTAACCTTTCAAATTCGTAGATTACTTATGTATCCTAATATACTTGTATTCACAAACTACCATTTCAACTTGTGTTAATATTAGAATACAAGAATATATGTATATAACTATTCTATTATATACAAATTTGACAATCACACAAACCTCAATCTCTTTTTGCTCGTGTTCTTCTTGTACTACTTTTTTTTTTTTTTTATAACTATAGCCATTGCAATGTAGAAATAAATAACTCTTCAGTCGAAAGCCTATGAAAATAGATGCAATATATATGTATGCAAACATGATCTTCATAAAAACAAGGAGAAAATCAATTAAGCGATATCTGATGAATTCAAATTACAAAAATTGCTCCTAGAATCATCAAAATGATCCTAAATTGGAAGAAAAATACAGAAATTTTGTGATATAAGAAGATTGATGAAAGAGAAAGTATTAATGAGGGTAAACATGAGGAACCAATCACATAAAACATGCCTAGACATAATCAATTAGGTGTGTAATAATAACTTTCCTATTTAATATTAATAATTTCTCTAATTATTTATATATAATTAACTTTGCTATTTATTGTGTAGTTATATCCATATAAAAAAAATAAATTATAGCTATTTATTTTAAATGTATATTAATGTTTGTCATATTTTGTAGTTTTTCCAAAAGTTAATTAAAACAAGTGGAGAAAATGTCAATTATTCAAAATTAAAGGTAAAGTTTGATTTATAAAGTAAAAATGATTTTCACCCAACTAATTATAATAAACTATTACTTTAATTTACTATATTACAATTTTTTTTTAAAAAAAAATCACATAAACAATTACTTATCGTTATATATATAATCACCTTAAGTTGGTGTCGTAAAAAAAAATTTATATATATCGTCAACACACATAACAAACAAAAGCATAAACTCCTCCCTTCCATAATTTGAAAACTTGTAGGAAAACCAAAGAAAAAAGAAAAGAAATAATTAGTGTTTGTCCGTTTTCTTCTCTCCTTAACATTAGCTCATACATTCATATTTTGAAATAAAACTGTCTCAACTTCATTCATTCACATTTCTCCCTCAAAAAATCACCATATTTCTGAAGAACATATATTATTGTATTGAATATAATCAAGGTATATAGAAGCTAGTGGATTAGCACTAGCAATGGCTCATATTAAGTTGTGGTTGATATGGGCATGTTGCTTAGCGCTATCGACTAGTTTTGCGTATGGTCTTGGTGTTAATTGGGGTACACAAGCTGCACAAACATTGCCCCCTTCAACAATTGTTCAAATGCTTAAAGATAACAAGATTGATAAAGTTAAATTATTTGATTCTGATCATTGGACTGTTAAGTACTTTGCTGGTACTGGAATTGAGGTCATGCTTGGAATACCAAATAATCAATTGGGAAAATTTGCTGATGATTATGATTTTGCTAAGGAATGGGTGAAAAATAATGTTAGTACACATTTGTATAATGGAGGTGTTGATATCAAGTAAGCACCACCATGCATTTGCCTATCTCTTTATTCTTAGATTTGAGAAAAATGTAGGACGTGTGTGTCTAATGGTTTAATTTTGTATAGATTTAAGTGTCTACTTATGCACACGCAAAATTAGAGGGCATAGATGTCAGCTAAAACCAAGTTAAGTGGTATATTTATGTATTATGTCAATATTTGGCATAATATATAAACGTGCTCTTTAACTTGACTTCAACAGACAATTATATCCTTTAACTTTGGACGTGTACAAGAAGACACTTAAAAAATTGTATAAAATTGAACAAATAAACATATTCTGCCTACGTGATATCCTACATGACAATTTTGTGTTCTATGTGGCGTACTACGTGTATTATGCCACGTAGGACATGTGTGTCTATTGGTTCAATTTTGTATAACTTTACGTGTCTACTTGTGCACAGTCAAAGTTGGAGGGCATAGATGTTAGGTGAAGTCAAGTTAAAGAATATATTTATGTATTATGTTTTCATGATTTTCTAAAGCGATAACTATTTTGGATAAGTTAAAGGGTATATTTATGTATTATTGCTCCGTCACTAATTTTAATTAATTTTTTTTTCTTGAAGGTATGTGGCAGTTGGAAATGAACCATTTTTGAAATCATACAATGGTTCATTTTTGAAATCAACATTTCCAGCTTTACAAAATGTACAAAAAGCCCTAAATTCAGCTGGCCTTGGTGACAAAATCAAAGCTACAATCCCACAAAACGCCGACGTTTACGAATCCGGTAATTCGGGTCCATCACAGGGCAATTTCCGATCGGATATAAGGGACCTAATGCAAAAAATTTGCAGTTTCTTTAAAGACAACAACGCACCTTTCCTCGTAAATATTTACCCTTTCTTAAGTCTCCACGAAAACAAACATTTCCCAATAGAATTTGCATTTTTTGATGGTCAAACAAAGGCCGTACGTGACAATGGAATATCGTACACTAATATGTTCGATGCGAATTTGGACACATTAGTTGTATCGTTGAAAAAAGCTAGTTGTTCAGGTGTGAAAATAATTGTTGGTGAAATTGGTTGGCCGACAGATGGAGATTTATATGGAAATGTCACATTAGCCAAAAGATTTTATAGTGGATTTTTTAAGAAAATGGCTACAAAAAAAGGAACACCATTATACCCTGGATTTATTGAATATTATTTATTTAGTTTAACAGATGAAAATGAAAAAAGTATTTTACCAGGAAGTTTTGAACGTCATTGGGGTATTTTTAGGTATGATGGAAAGCCTAAATTCCCAATGGATATTACAGGACAAGGACATGAGGCAATGCCTATTGGTGCAAAAAATGTTAAGTATTTGGAGAACAAATGGTGTGTTTTGAACAAATATGCTGAAGATATAGGTAAAATTTTCAACTTCTACTACTTTCTATTTACTCTTATTTTTGAAAACTTTACGTTTTTTTTTATGATTTAGATAATTAGTATGTGGTGAATGGCTGGGGCAAGTCAAATTTAGGTGGATCTGAATAGATCGAATTATCAAAGAGTCATAATCTGACGTGTTCAGAGTTTGCTTAGGTTAAAGATGTTGTTGGATCAAATAATTGGTCATAACTCAAGTGGTATGAAACTTACATAGTTATGATTAGGTTTTAATTAGTTGCAATTTTTTGTTTCGTCGGATTACACAATTTTGATTTTTTATTTTTTATTTTTTTTTATCAATAGTTTGATGAGTTTTTTTGAGTTCAACTCATAGGGTTATCAAGTCAACAAATAAGTCATAATTCAACTTGTTTAACTTGAGTGACTTGGGTATAGCTAGCTAGGTTACTTTTCTTTTTTGTTTCTTATTTGGAATTTCGTACTCTCTTTGGGGTTTGATTAATTTGAAGTTGTACGGGAAAGACTCTACCAATGGTGATTTCATTCCTAGGTTTGGAACTTGAGATTTCTAAAAAATGATGGAGGAGTACTTAATCATCACTCCACCACAACCTAGGTTTGGATGCAATGCTTAACATTCCTAGGGATGGAACTCGAGATCTCTGAATAATGATGGAGTACTTATCACTCCATCACAACCTTAATAATTAGTTAATTTTCCTACTTCAACATATATATATATATATATATATATATATATATATATATATATATATATATATCGACCGATCTGAATTAATTTGTTTGAGACTGAGGCGTTGTTATTGTTACATAGGTAAACTACCTTCAAGTGTACAATATGCTTGCTCAAGGTCAGATTGTACAGCAGTGGATTATGGAGGATCATGCAACAAGTTAGATGGAGATGGAAATGTTTCATATGCATTCAACATGTATTTCCAAATGAATGGTCAAGATGTTGAATCTTGTGTTTTTGATGGATTGGCAAAAATTGTAGAGAAAAATGCTTCTGTTGATAATTGCTTATTCCCTATTGGTTTGGAGAGTGTTGGAGTAAGAATTGGTTTGGATGCAATCCTTAACATTCTTGTTGGTTTCTTCCTCTTTTTGACACTTCTCTAAAAAATTGATAAATTAATTAAGTTTGCTTTTCAATGTCATGTATTAGACATTTGTTTGGTTTGAAATATATAATTAAGATAAAGTACTACTACTATAATGTTTACTTTGTTAAAAATTTTAGGTGTCTCATTTTGTATGTATATTTATATTAACATAAGACACTCAAGTTTTGTTGTATGGGAAGGAATAAATGTACATAAACTTAAAATTTCTTGAAAATTTTTGAATTTTTTTTAAAGTTTAAGATGGGTCTATGCACTTTCTCTATGATGATTCTATGATGTTGGATAGTGTAGGGAATAATTAAATTTTCTTTTTAAGAAAGTGGGTAAAATATTGGAACATTAATAATAGGAAGTAGGTTAATATAATGGTTGATTTTGGGGACCAATGTATTAGATAGTAGTAATATAACTTTTCGTAGCATATTAATTGAGTTTCTTATGCTTAATTTTTTTCTATTCCCCTTCCCTTTCTCTCTTTCATTCATGAATATCAAGTGCAATGTGTTTGTCACGTTTCAAAATACCTCTTAGATGTGTTTGACATCTAACACATATCATTGTCGAGGCAAACTCAATTTTCATATCTTAATTATTAATTCACAACATTTCATAAATCAAACAAGTATCAAAATTAAATAACATAATAATTAATTATGAAATAATTAGTATATGGAAAAGGGTTATATTGTCCTTTGTTATACTATTGATTCATATATGTTTTAATTAATGTTAAACTAAGATTACTCTCAGTCCACATATATTTTTTTAGGAAAATTGTATGAAATAGTAAACTATTAATTCAAATTAAATGTTATAGTCATAATTTCTTTTATTTGTAATTCGCAGCAAACATTCCATGTTTTTTGCCATCCCATTTGTATACCGAAATATACAAATGCAGTGTCACGCCCCGAGCCTACACCCTGGGCAGGACTGACACTCGAGAACCATTGTTGGCCCCAAGCAAACCCTTGGCCTGACTTAACTTGTAGCGGAAGACTTAAATAATAAGGAACAACCTCAAAAGATAACTCATGCAATAACTTGGAATGTCTTGACTAGCCAAAATGGCAACTCATTGTCTTAACATAAACAACTGAAATGGACAGACACTATAATTATCCTTCTACGAAGCCTCTAAAACAATGAGGAATGTCACCAACTGACTCTAAGTGCTCAACTAGATCAACGAGCCACTGGATGCTGATCCTAATTACCTGTATCTGCATCATGAAAAGATGCAGGCCAAATGGCATCAATACATTGAATGTACGAGCAACATGACATAAGCTTGAAATGAATCTGAAAAGAACACTTACCTTAGCTTTACTCAACTCATGGATACTCAACTCAAATGCAAAATAAAATAACAGTAAAGGTGCAGCTGATATAAAGCATTTAAATCGAAATAACAACTCAATTTACTCATATCATAAAGTAATATAATTATGTGGGAGTTTCTCTAACCGACAACCATCAATATGAGCTAATGTGATGATACAACGTCTCACTCACGCTGCTAGAATTGTCCTATAACTTACCGTGATATAGAATGCCTCAACTAAGTGGATCCACTAGTCTATGCTAAAAAGCATTAAGGTGTCATCTAAAAAGTATGACTCTTTTTACCCATGATGGCTACATGGTTTATGAAGACTTGAGTTATTATGAACTCGTCCCCATATCAATCCTCAATACTACTCCTAAAATATACTCGGCTCATATATTTTTTTAAAAAAAAAAACTCTTTTTATGGTTTGAGGTAATTACTCAAAAACTAGCTTAAAAGCTCTCTTGGAAATCGATGTTTTCTTTCTTGTTTAAATGTGAAAATATTTTAAACTCTTGGGAATACTTAGTTCCTGTATAATTTTTTGAAGAAATGAACTTAACTCTTACTCTTTACTCAACTCAAAACTCATGCCTTAAAACAAAGTTAAAACATTTGTAAAAGACTTTTGGAAGACTCTATGAACTTCTCTTGACTTGACTCTTAACTTTCCTTGAATTGAATTATGGATTCAAGGTTCATGATCTCATGTTTATGGATGATTTCATGGTGTTTAGACGTACCTTAGAGTATAGAAATCAACTAGAAAACTTAGGTACGTTGCTAGGGTACTCAAACGGAAAGGAGTAAGAAAGGGTAGAGGACCTGGCTTCCCTGGCGCTCTGAGTGGCGCGGGGCGCCGGAGGGCAAACTTCAGAAGGTGGGTTGGGCGCACTGACTAGCGTGGCGCCCCAGAGCCCAAACTTCAGAGATTCATTTTGGGCCCTCTAAGTGGCACGACACCCTAGCCCCTTCCCCAGGTTTTTGATGAATTTTCTTGCTTGTTTTTCAACGCTAAACCCTCTAGATTCAATTAGTTTCTTTCCCCAATGCTTAGAATCGAATACACAACCAAAGTATACAAGTACCCACTCCAAAACAGCCTTAAATCTCACCAAATTACTCCCAAGAACTCCTCCAAAACTCATAATCAAGATTCAAACGAAACTTAAACAAATTTCATCAAGAACTCATAATCTTTTCTTTTAAGAACACAATACGCTGAATTGAATCATGATTGGCGCGTGGGTAAACTAACCCAACGCTATGTGATCTCACATACCTTGTAGGGATCAACCCTTGGCGAAATCCACAAGCAATTCTTCAAGAACTTGGCGATTCCTTGCTTCTTCTTCTCTTTTCTCTTATCTCAAAACTCTAACTTAATTTCAATAGCGTAAACTGAATCCCATCAGTTGAGACCCTAACATAATTACCAAACACGAATTTAATTATTTGGGTAGTGAAAAGACCATAATATCCATAAAAAATTCTCGTTTTGACTTTCTTTATTTAGACATCCCAACTTCAAATGAGCATATCTCCCTCATACGAACTCTAAATTGAGCAAACTCAGTGGCGTTGGAAAGATAATTCAAAGATCTTTCCTACGGTATCTTGTAGAACACTTAAATCATCATGATCTAGGAGTTATGGTTGTTTGAAGTTGATCAAAAACTCATCCTTAGCTTAATTTTGTCAAACTTTCCAAATTTGATTATTTCCAAAAACAGTTTCTTCCAAATTCTAATTCTTTCTAGTTCTTTCAAATAGCGAGGTGTTACATGCATGACCCATTTGCATACCAAAATATATAAATAGACCGAAATATACAAATGCAGGACCCTTTTGTATACTGAAATATACAAATGCAGGACCCATTTGTATATCGAAATATACAAATAGACCCAAATACATATTTTTTATGTATATGTATATCGAAATATACAAATTAATAGTCATAGCAAACATAAAGTTTGTTATGGAGCGCAATTATACAAACTATAACTATAACATACAAATATATTTTTATGTTTGTTAAACTTAAAATTTACTCTTTTTTAATGTGATAAAAGTGACTCAAATTTTCTTACGTGTTATTTTTCTTTCAAATTTTAAAGATAACTCAAATTTTTTTATCTAAAATTCTTACGATCAAACATTAATTTTAAAAAAAAAAAAATCGTGATTAAACGGCAATAAGAATTAACAATTAATCATACCGCATCAAAAATAAAAACAAAAATCACATGACAACCCCCATCCCAGCGCTCCTAATTGACAGTTGGGTTCTTACATTAAACGCCGAGTCCATAGTCCCGTCGACCGTCCGCCGCCGTCCGTCCTCCGACGACCTTCTGCCGGCGAAGTAGTGTCAGGTACCTTGCCGTAGTATCGTTTTTTTTTTTTTTGAATTCATATGTAATACAGTTTTCAGTTTTCTCTTTTTCCTTTGTATTAGCTCCCTGAAACTATGTTTACTTTTGGATGTATTTGATATAACAAATGAGCTAAACAGTGTGTGTGTTAGTTTAAAGTTTTCATCTTTAAGGATTGTTAATTGGTTTGTTGATAGGTAATGCAAATATATGCTGATGTAGACTCATATCTTAAGTTTTGGATGACTTTGTAGAGTTTTTATTGGCTAGTGTGTGGGTGATAAGACGGACATGGTTTTCCAATAGAGAATTATGGATTAAACTCTGTGTGACTGTGAAATTGAATAATAACTTTTTTTTGAACAATGGTTGAATAATCATGATTGTTATTGGAAATTAATTGTGATAGTATTAAATTGAATCGATTATCATCACATAGGTTTGTTGAAATTCCATTGAGAAAAAATAGGTTTTTGTGACATATATTACTTCACGTAAATCTTTTGTTTCAATCAGATTGTTGCGGCATTTGGGAATGGCGAACAGCAGGTATGAATACGTGAAATGTTTTGAGGTGGAAGACGAAGTAATGTACCCAAACATCATTGTTGTTCAAATTGATGGCCGCGACTTTGACTGGTAATGAGATGTTTAAATGTTTATGGTTTGCACGTGCCTTTATATTTTGTGTTCTTATCTTTCTGCAAATTAAGCCTAGTTTAGTAATTAAGGTAAAGGTGTTGAAATCAAGAGATATCCAGTTAAAATTCTATTGAAGTATAGGTCTGTGTTCAGGTGAAGTGCTAGTTCTTGTCAATTGGTGTTGGTATATCTTGTGAATATACTCTTGCTGCGTGAGAAAAAGTATTCCGTTTTGGGTTTTTGGGGTATTTGATTTTCTAATTTGCATGGTATATGTTTAGTTTCTCGGAGAAGCATGGATTTGAGAAGCCGAATGATGATAAAGCCTTGAACTTGATGAATGCTTGTGCTATTAAGGTATTAGAGAACTTCTCTGATGTTATATTTGCGTATGGATTTAATGATGAGTACAGGTATGATGCGTTTCTTACTATTAGACAATTATGCCCTTTTTCTTCCCCCTTGAAAAGCTTGACAATGTGGTACAACGATTTATGCAGTTTTGTTTTGAAGAAGGAAACCACATTTTACCAGAGACGAGCAAGGTTTGTAACCTATTTCATATCTCAAGAATTTGTTATCAGTGTTTATCAATAATTATCTTGGCTCTTTAGGAGGAGTAATTTGAATGATGCACTTTGTCTTGTTAGTATTCATATATCGCTGGTACGGTACAAAATTATTGCTCTTGCATTGACTCATGTTTGAGTAGTGATAAAACTATACCTGTTTACTTTGCTTGCCTTATGCTTCTTGAACACTCTTTGAACGATTGCATGATAACTTTGTATGTGATTCAACTAGAATCATCTTTTCTGTTAACTACAGTATACAAATCTCTTTCTCAGCAGTTGGTTTGCTAGGTCATGTCCAATTTGTCTTTGATTTTGGATCATCATCTCAGCATTTTTTTTGGTTTCCTGATAATACACCAACAATCTATCATTATTTTAAACTTGGCTGTTATATTGACCTGTATATTATATAACCAGTCTCTAACAGTGAAGGTAATTCAATTATGCTCAGGGATGCTGCTGTCTCTTGGATAGTTTATCAACTTTTTATCTCTTTCTCTTAACCGCCATGTCTATACCAATTTGAACTGTCGTTTGATTCCCCTTCTTTAGCATGTTCTTGTTAAAGTGGGTTAGAGTCCCACATTAATTGGGGAATGGATTGATGGTTTGCTTATATGGACTTTGACAATCATCCCCTCATGAGCGCTTTTGGGGTTGAGTTAGAACCAAGGTCCATTTCTTTATCATGGTATCAGGTTAGGTCCAACCTAATTCATTGTTTTCGATGTTGGACCCCCCTCTTATATTGTCCACTCTCCAAATGTCCAGTCCTTGACGTGCAGGGGTGTTGAGTCCCACATCGGTGGGCCTTAAGGAATTTGGTCTCCTTATATGGTCTTGATCAATCCTTCCCTCATGAGCTAGCTTTGGAGGTTGAGCTAGGCTATATATTTCTTGTTCTTTTATAATCATTTTTGAGATTTTGTTAATGAGAAGGAAATTCAGCTCCAAATCGCTATAGGCCCTTGTGGTAGCTGGCTTGAGGAAATGCATAGTAAACAGTATTAGGGAAATATAGAGATTGATCACAAACTTTTCTTAAGAAAGCACTAGGACAATCTTAAGGCGTGGTCAGCTTGGCTGTCCACACATTTGTCTTCTCACTAAGATGACCACCATATATATGTTTTTGTTTTCAAGCTACTTATGTGGAGTTGAGTAAAATGGATTATAAGATACAAAATATCCCTCTTGATTTAGTCAAGAAGACAAAGAAAAGAGAGCCTTAAAATAATCTTTGTTTCTTCATTTGAGATGAAGTTGCTCGTGATTTTTCTAAGCTGACCAGAAACTTCAACGTGCAGCAAAATACTATCCATTATTGTGTCTTTCTTCTCATCTACATATGTAACCAAATGGAAAGAGTTCTTTTCTCAAAAGGAGTTAAGTGTGCCTCCATCATTCCATTCACGAGTTATCAGCTGTGCATCAATGGAGGTTCTTCAGGCATATCTTCTATGGAGGCAGACAGAATGTGAGTTCTCGTATTGAATATTTCCAATTAATAGTTACTGGAGGAGTTGAGTTCTTAAAATCTGATGCTAAAGGATATTGGTTCTTCTTACAGGTCATATAAGCAATCAATACAATACTTGTTTGTGGAAGCTGGTGTTTTCTGGAAAGTCAGAAAAGGAGGCGAAAGAGATTCTGAAGGTGCTGTAGAGAGTAAAAAATTGAATTGTTTCCTCAATAATATGGCATGCGTATTTACAGTTTTTTTCTTCAATATGATTCTTGTTCGATTTCAAATTTTAGTTAACACTAAGGGGTCGTTTGGTAGCTGGATAAACAAGTTTTATCCATGTATTAGAGTTTGTATAACTTATACGATGTTTGGTAGGTGGATAAGAAAAAGTTATTCATGTATATAATTAATATGATGTTTGGTAGGTGGATAAGAAAAAAGTTACTCATGTGTATAATTAATACGGCGTTTGGTAGGTGGATAAGAAACAGTTATTCACGTAAAAAATTTATACGACGTTTGGTTGACAATTTTGAAATTCGCATAACTAATATATGTATAAGTTATGAGTAAATTTGTGTATTATTTATGCGGAGTAGAAGGTGGAATAATTAATACGGGTATAGCTAATATATGGATAAAAAGTTAAAATGACAATATTACCCTTATCATTTTCACTTGACTACTTTCTTCTTTTACATAATCAAAGAAATGTTTTAATTTAAATACAAAGTTAAAGAAGGAAAGAATATAATTGTAAAAAAATGTTGTAATTTAAAAAATATTTAATTTTACTAATTTTTAATATAAAAAACCAACATCCAAAGGAATAATCTATGCATAATTAAACTCCGCATAACTAAACCTTGCATAGCTAGTACTTGTATAACTAATACCTGCATAACTATTACTCACATTACTAATACCTGCATAACTAATACTCACATTACTAATACTTGCATAACTAATACACACATTAACTAATAACGACATAACTAATACCCATATTACGAATACATGTATAACTCTATCCAGCTACCAAACGACCCCTAAATAAATATAATGTTAAAAATCATATAAAGAAGAAAAGTAGAATGAAGTTAAAAAGAAGAAGCTCGGATTGGCCCACTAGCAGATCACATAGTGGTTAGGAATCAGGAGTTGGTGTCAGGTTCACCACTCTTCTGAATTTACTGGCCCAGACTGGCCTCTTAAGAAAGGGTCCGGTTTGTGAACCAGACCATCTCCCTGGGCCAGAGATCAAGTGTGCCAGTCCTGGTCTAGGCCGAACTTGCCAGGTATAGTAGCAGGTGGTTTTTATATGCTAGTAGCTACAGAAGGTAAGCAGTCACATGCATTTAGTGACTTCATTTGCATAAAGAAAGATGCTTATTAGAGAAGGTCTTAGGAGGAATGGCTATTATGTGAAGAAAACAGTATCACAGCTCCCAGCAAAGGTTTCTGGAGTGATAGCTCTGCATACATATCTGTGATCTCCTATGGATTACTCGTCTACAGTTTGTTACCTGGAAAATATGTGTTGAACTCCTTTAAACAATGTCAATACCTGCACTGCACAGGTTGAGAAGTGTTTTTTAAATCATGAAGCTCATTTTTCCAATTTTTACTCTTGCTATATTTGATTTAGATGAACCACATAACTTGAAGCTAACTAATGGTAAACTTGGGGCCAAGTTTTGGATTGGAGTGAAGATTCTAAGTTATAGGTCAAGTCACAAGATATACAGGTCTTTTTCTCTATCTGTACTTTTTGTTTTGATAACCCTGGTGCCTGGGAAAAGCTAGCGTGTATCTCGACTAATTCCACGGGATACCTGCCACCTCTCACTAGCAACATGTACCAATTAACTCTGCCCACCAAGGCTAGGAGCCTAGGACAGATGAGAAGAAATCACCTCATGTTTTTGTATCTGCTGGGGTTTGAACCTGAGACCTCATAGTTCTCAATCCACTTCATTGACTACTAGGCCACACCCTTGGGTGCTCTATCTGTACTTAAAGAATGTACAAAAGCATTTTCCAATCTTTAAATCTTTTTCCACTTCTGTTGGAATTTGACTCTGCCTTGTCTAATATGCTTTCAATCAGGCAATTCTCATATATAGATATGTGATGTGCTCCACAATATCGTTAGAGATGAATTATGACCTCCCTAGTTGTTTATATCTTCTTTCCCCTTAGGTTCTCTTCTTGTATCATAATGGTGCTCTAGGGCAAATTTTCTTTCTACCCTCATACTTTTTCATCTTGCTTGTTTTTGGTCCAAAGATGATATTCTTAATGATTGATGGTTGTCTTCACCAATTTTCGCAATAATAGCTTGGGCCATGGCTGGATTAACTGCATTTTTTATATTTCGGATCTACTTACTTTTGAAGGCATTTAAACAATCATTTTCAAATTTATGGTTGGACTCAAAGAACCCTAGACTTGAGGCTTAATAGTGTTCTGACAAAAGCAGGGAACACAAAAGCAGGAGCAAAATGAATTACTCTTTCAGCAGTTTGGTATCAACTACAAGGACCTTCCGCAGATTTTTCGTCAAGGGTCTTGTGCCATCAAGATAAAGGTAGCTACCTTCATCCCCCTTCTCCTAGAAGAGTATATATTGGTATATGCATGTGGTGCATGTGCCACTATCCCCTTTTTTGTTTTTTAGATTTGAAAGATAGATAAATATGGCATTTGGATATGAAAAACACGGTTTTGAAAACAATTGATGTGTGTGGTTTTCTGTTTTGGAAGATTGGTTTTAGGAATTTTTTTGAAGAATGATTAAGTATAAAAAAATTTGAGGCAGAAGAAATGGTTTAAAATGGTTTTGATGACTTTTCGAACGAGAGAGGGAAAGAGGGCAGACACTTCTGTTTTTGTCCATCTTTGTTAACAAACTTTCCCTAAGGACCGCACACACTTTCTCTTTTTGTTCTAAATTCTTCTCTTTCTTTCTTGCAAAAAGTAAACTAGAAAGCAAAACCTAGCCCTATAATTTTAGAGAAATGGTTTTTTTTTTTGTAGAATTTAGCAAGTTCTTTGACTTGAAATTAAAATGTTTGTGTACTCATACAGTTAAATGGCACGCCTAAAAATGGGTAAGAGTAGTAGTAATTGAACTCCACAGTCTGAGCCTTGTTGAGGTCATCTTATTGTTGTGCTTTTTCGTGGAGCAGTTATGCGTAACTCTTATATTTTTGATATAAAAATGGCATGTCCATTAAAGGACTCTTTTGCGACGAGTAGACATATTCTTTTCATGTTTAGATTTTTCCTCTCAATCACAAAAAGACTGACACAAGCTCTATGCTTAAACCATGAACTCTTACCCCCACCTATAGAAGTAGAAAGGGAAGAGAAGGAGGTATATGCGATGCAGTTTGCTCATCACTATACGTGGGTACTTCATATCATGCATCTTCATGTCCACTTTGACAATTTATATTATCCCTTTTAACACAGGTGGACGATATTGTGAAATACCGTGAAGATGGCACTCCTGTTAAAAGACCAAGGAAGAAAGCGGTCATAGTTCACTCAGAAAATGTAGCGACAAAAAGATTCTGGAATAACTACACATGCCTTACCGAGGGACTTGGTTCGCTCGCTGAAGGGATTAACAAGATTAAACCCGAGTATTTGAGGTCTTTCCAATTTGAAAGCAGGTTGATGCTATCTACTTGGATTGTAGTCCGGGTAGACGGTTGTCATTTCCACAGGTAATTTATGCCTTTATTTCTGCCGATTGTCTTCTCTTTACTTTTTAATGACCTTTTGCTCGACTTACCAAGAAGTGTTGATATCATTCTTTGTTGATATGTAATTGCGCTTGTCTCTTTCTTTTCCCCTTTTCCAGTTGATACCTTTTCTCTTGTCTGTGATGCTCTTTAGACTGAATTATTCTTTTTGCTTCAAATCCCACGTTTCATGTCAAAATGATGTGGCATTATTCTTGCTTCTTATTTTCATCAAGCATAAAATTTTGTAGGTAATATGCATTTTCTGGATAATATAATCCATGTTTCAGTGGGAGCTGGTTTTTCTTATATGCCTATTTTCTTTATCAAGTCTGTGGATTTCTACCTCCGGATTAAAGAAGAAACTCCAAGCATTTCCCAAGTTAATTTTCTATTATGACCTGGAAACAACAGTGAAGTTGTATAAAACATTCCGGATCCATAAAAAATGTCAGACACAAGTGCATGGTTGTAATATATGCATACACATTTATAAAATATATATATATATATGTGTGTGTGTGTGTGTGTGTGTGTGTGTGTGTGTGTGTGTAATTTCACAAGTATAAAGTCATGTCAAATACTGAGCATGTAATTTGAGAAATCTAGTTTGGACTTACTGGTTTCATGATCTTGATGGGATCCACTGTAGGTTTTGTGAAGATAATGGCTTTCAGAAGCCAAATGATGAGCAGGCACTGAAACTTATGAATTCTTGTGCGGTTTCTTTGCTGGAGATGTTTAAGGATATTGTCTTTGCATATGGGGTGAGTGATGAATACAGGTATTAGTTCATTTAACATCTTTGATTCACTTTTAACATATCTTTTCCTTTTCCTGTTATCTTTTATCTTGAGAGATCAATTTTTCTTTCAGCTTTGTTTTGAAGAAAGATTCTCTATTGTATCAGAGGTGGTCAAGGTAACTCTTTCATCACCATTCTTAAGTTCCTAGGTAAGTGCAGTGTTTAGCTAAAACCACATATTAGGAGGGAACCAATTCAAGGTCAAAATCAAATTCTTCTTCCTGTTTCTAGAATCCATGATGCCTATAGATTATTTGACATCACTCAGCTGCAGTTGCCAACCTGCAAGAACATAGTGCAATTATCTGTGAACAACATGCTAAAAGATCCTGCAAATTCATTTCTTGTGCGCAATGCGAGTTTTGTCAGAATGTGTCCTATAAAATGCTTGCTTGTCTGAATGGTGGAATTTCCCTTCTAGAATATTTTGCATTTGTAGTAAATCTCTTACATACAACGATTTCTCAAAGCTTTTTCATTAATTTGGTTAAGTTTCAGGGTAGAGTCTATTTGGCAACTGTATGAGGGCCGTCCTCAACTAGTTTACATAATGTTTTTATATTGACATTTTTGTTGGTTATATTTGATGTAGTTATATTGACTTGCTCTTATGATCATCATTTCAGTGAAATCGTCTCTGCCGTTGTATCTCTTTTCTCTTCCATGTATGTGATGAAGTGGAAAGAGTTTTTTCCTGATAAAGAGTTTAAAGAACCACCTTATTTTGATGGACGATCTGTTTGCTATCCATCATCTGAGATTCTTCGAGATTACTTGGCTTGGAGACAAGTTGATTGTGAGTACTCCCTATTTTATTTGTTATTTAAGAATTTCAAGCAAATTAATCAGGTTATATGAAGAAATTTAGGTTTTTATGACCTATTCTTCTTGCTGGCAAGCTAAAGAATGAATTGTATCATTTTAACAATCTTATGTCAATATATTGACTTGTAGGTCACATAAACAATCAGTACAATACTTGTTTCTGGCTGCTTGTTAAGTCTGGAAAGACCAGAACTGAAGCACAAAGCTCTCTGAAGGTGTGGTATCTCATTCCTTAATTTATGGCGCAGGTCTCTTGTTTTTAGATGAAGTAGCATGATCTATTATAATATGTGATTCTATGGATTATTTTGCTGTCTAAATCTTCTGGATAATCTTTTTTACGCCATGTGCACCTTGAAGAAAATAGTCTTGCATAGTGGTGAAGTATTGGTATACTTGTTGACGTCACACATTTGGTGTTTAAGGGTGTGATTTTTTCACTTATAGTTCTGATAGCCAGAAAGCTGAATGAAAATACATTTAGTTAGTCTTTTCTTTAAGCTTCTTCTCGATTTTGCAGTATCCTTATTTGAGCCTAGCACATGGCAAGCACTTAAGTTTTTTGAAAGGTACAGTTAAAATTTTTGTTCAAGCTATCACTTAGTTTTTGTGCACTATTCCGGGCATGCATCTCTTGGAGGAACACAGTTATAGAAATTGAGATTTTCACAAAGATGAGATTATGTTAAAAGCATAGGCCGACATACTATGTGAACTCTAACGGCACTGAAGCCTCAATCACTAACGATAAAGTTCTCATCTATATGATTGTGACACATACTAGTGTAAATGAATATTTTTTTGTAATTTGATTCTGTAGAAATCAACTATGCACCTTAATTTAGACTGTTAGCGTTGATTTGACCTTGATTAAGTAGATCTGTTAGTGCATATCTCTCATCCTGTTCTGATCAGACTCAAGCAGGTTTCACTATTGAGAGTAATCTTGATATTCCAATGACCACATTAACCCTTTTGTTCTGCAGGGTACTCAAACTCAAGAAAAAAATGAATTGCTTGCCAAGTTTGGCATTGATTACAATGCGTTGCCAATTATCTTTCGGATGGGGTCCTCTGTTTTCTGGGACAGAGTAAATCTCTCTCTCTCTCAAGATGCTATGTTTGCTTGAAGTACTTTATGTTGTTTTTGATGATATTGTATACCATGCCTGTATCCTTTAGTTTTAGGCTTCTACCACCATATGGATAATAAACTCTGTGCTCAAAAAAGTTCTGTCGTGAATATAAACAACATAAATATAGTACCTTAACAAGTGTTTTTTGGTTCTTGTCATTAATGTGATAATTAACTCCATCATGAGCATGTTTTCATTTAAATCCGGCAGATGTTCAATCTCAAATTTGTAAATTTGTTCCCGGTCTCATCTGTATTCTTCGTATTCAGAAGCTATACTTGGTACATAAGTTCATTTGCAATATGTTAGGGATGCGTTGGAAGTCATTAATTTAAGTATTTAATTATATTTTTAGTTGCTTTATTTATTATTCTAGAATTGGATTTATGTTTCAGAGTTTCATAAAGATTAGGTTAAGTTATAGTTATTAGTTTGGAATAGGATTATAGTCTCCTACTTCCATAATAGTTAGACTTCCTATTGATGTAATAAGACTCCTATTTAAAGGGGCTTTTGATGAATAAATCAGTAAGTCATAATTCAGCAAAAAGCAAGAGATCAGAGTTCTCTCTTCCATTGAACTCTAAGGTTTTCGTCTCCCTTTGAAGAGCTGAAGAGATCAGAGTTCTCTCTTTTAATGAATTCTAAGGTTTCAGCCTCCCTTTAACGAGCTGATGTATATATCGCCCTCTAAATCAATCCTTCCCAAAAGATTCATAACACAATAAGTGCCATTGCTTTTGACTTCTATTGCAGATCAGACTGATGGAATGGGTGTTTACTTATACTTTTTGCTTTTGAATCCAGGATGAACCAACAAGAAATGACAGAGTAGTTGTTGAACACGGTAACATAATTGAGACGACCTTTTGGAAAGAACATCCAAGAATACTCGATGAGGAGGAATCATTGCTAACAATTTTACGGCCCCATAGCAATAAAATGCTTCGATTGTCTTGAAGTTGAGGAGCTGCTACCTAAGTTATTAACCATATCCAGTTTTAATCACATTAAAAAAATAGTTCCAAACTTTGTTAAATATGTAGATTAGCCATTTGATTTTGATTTTTTCCTTTCACTCTTTTTTCTTCTTTTAGAGATTTGTCTAACAAAACTCTCCTGTATATTGCAGTTCACTCAAGTTCATTTAGTAAACAAGATTTTTGTGTTGTATCACATTCTATATTTGTTCTCATCTTAGCATACAGTTGGGGACTCCTAAAACAGGCATAAGTAATATGACATTGTTTGGAATTGGAGAATTAGCCTTCCATTCTTTTTGAGAAGTACTTCATCACAATAAGGTAAAGTAAAAGAAAAGAAGGTAAATCGAAGGATAATCGCGTAGTCCACCCCTCAAATTTATGTAAATGGCAGCACTTGGCAATGAGAACACTATAATTTTACAACAGGATGTTACAACATGATTGACCTATCAATAAACTATACAACACGCATTCATTTTTAACCAAAAAAATGCAGGCTCCTAGACTGAAGAATGTGTCTGTCCATGCACTTGAATTTTAGAATGCAGACTTGAGCCATCTGGAATCCCCAATGGTGCATTTTCACACGAACAATTATCAACATTGAATAGCTCCCACTCTTTGATACCACATCTATCCAATGCAGATATCAACCTTTGTTTTTCCTTCTCAGCTGGATATTGTCCATCTGGGCTGACAAGAACTGCCCCAGTATATGACTGCCCCGCCACTCGTGCAGCTCCATGATAGTGGAACAGACCCCAGCTCAAATCATCAGAAACATCCACAATTGTCCAGAACTCGTTAGAAACGACTCCATTATCCAATACACTGAAGTGAAATGTTCCGGTAACTTTTCCTCTTTTCACTCTATATTTGCGCCTTCTCCAGACTAGGTCTCCTTCAAGTGTTCTTACCTGGAAAACTGGTTCATACCAGAATGATCCTCTAGCTTTTCCCCGATAGAATAATTGGTACTGGCATGGAAATTGATCATAAGCTGGATTCTGCCCTGCTACAACGCGCCAACTCCATTCCAATGTCCCTAACCAACCAACAAAGAGGTCTTCAGCAATTTCAGAAGACAATTTCTCCCCTCGAAACTCTGCCATTGGAGTCACATAAGGCTTTTCAGGGATCTTTGCATCAAGTTCAAGACAATTATTCTTCTGTAGTACACAGAGAGAGAACTCTTCCAGGTATTTGCTCTCATATGAAGCAATACAGCGATAATTGCATACCTGATCTACAGGGCTGCAGTTGTTCAAGCATTGAAGTGCCTTCCTACAGTTAGGATCCAGTAGACAGCTCAATATCTGAGGCCCGCAATTTGTCACCATGCAGTTCAAGGTGGAGAATCCTTTTGCTCTAAGGTTCTTCAGCGTTGAAACCGGTGTTATATAAGCATTAATTATAACTAATAAGCAGAACCGTATGTCATCAGAATTATGCCTTTCCCAAGCGTCGAGCACTGTTTGGGTTATCTCCACACATTCATCCAGTTTCTTAGATTGAGAGAATGGAAGTAAACTGCTAAATATGTCCCCCCTCTTTTTTGTTTCAACAAAACTTCCACCTAGCTTGTTTCTCAGTGCCAAAGAGGAATCAAAGCATATGATGTTTGGGACATTCTGGCTGTTAGACTGTATCCAATTGACTGATCCTTCCTTTCTGACAGCAACGGCCACCAAAATGTCAGCACGATCCAGCTCATTGCTGACATGCTTGACAGTTTCATTTTCAGATTTCACAAAGTTGTCAGAAAAGACAATCATTTCAAATTCTTCATCAACCCATTTCAGTCTCTCTGCCTTGCATTTATAAAAGGAAGCAAAGTACAATATCATCAACAAAGTACAATTAATATGTATGTTCTCATAACTGTGATGGGAAGCAATGTTCTTACAAAAAAAAAGCCTTGTTACTGTAATGTTGGGTGAATATTTCAATGAGCATCAGGACCTCTTTCATACAACGAACGTTTCTAGCATAAAGCATATGAGGCCAGACAGTTTACATAAGCGATTGGTCATCCAGTTTTTCCACAATATAGAAGTTCTCTGAAAGACAAAATGCATCTTTTCCACAATATAAAAGTTGTTCATGCACATTACATTTCTTCCCTTTTCCTCTACATATTGCTTTTCCCTTTCTTTGTCTCTCGTAACTAGGAATGTTTCCATTTGCCAGATTATCTAGTTATTCTGAGAATCTCATAATTTCATTCCTGCAAGTAGCTGAACCAGCCGCAGATATTGCTCATCATCAAATTTACAGGATGATGAAGCAGCAAAACAGAATTTCAGCAGTCTATCAACTAATAGTATGAGCAACATATTTTTGTCCCTTTGTTTAGTTTCTTGTTTCTATTTAACTCAAAGACCAACTTCAAATTGTGAAAGCTTCCTAGTTTACTTTCCAATAAGAATATTGTGTTTCTATATTAGTAACAATTTAACTTTAAAATATGATAATTTATCCTTAATATGATGATTTACGGCCACAAATTTCAAAAGTATTTATCTTTTTCTTAAACTCTGTATCCAGTAAAGGAGTAATCGATTTCTAGAAAATAGTTAACTCTGTATATAATTTTCGAGTTGAAGAAAGTAATCGGACTTGCAAAATACTCACAGTGTGAAGCATGACGTCAAGCCAAGGAGTAGATTTGAGAGGGCTAACACTACCCTCTCCAACAATCCCCACTATTCTCACCGGACCCGTCTTTTTCTCTGCTTTATCCATGTCCACCGCAGCTACGATTCTCCCAGCACCTGTAATTTTCCGGCAAAGAAAAGAAGGAAACATGGACCCGTTAATTTTCCGGTAGTGGAGAAGAAAAGGGTTCGGAAGTCCGGCGATATTCAACCTCCGGTTAATCGGAAAAGTTGCCGGAGAATTGATGGAGGAGGACGATAGTGCTACGTTTACAATCATGGTTGATTAAAAAAATGGGTCAGCGGGTCGGGTTTTTATAGTTTGTGTATAAGAATTGTACTCCTCCGTCTCAATTTATGTGATACTTTTCAAATTTTGATAAGTAAATTTTTCATATATCTTTTAATTATTTTGAATTGTCAATTAATGTGACTTATATTACTTTTTACGTAGTCTACAAATATATAAATTTTATTTTAAAAAAATTAAAAAATTCATGCGTAAATTTCTGATCAAACTTAAATTGTTTAACTTTAAAAAAAAAAAAAAAAAGTGCCACGGACAGAAGAAGTATAGACTATAGGTTTTTTGGAAGTTGCTCGATGTTTCATCCAAAGAAAATTCCACACAAATCACAATGTGTAGGACATATATTAGGCACACAAATAAAATAATTAAAATTTTAATTTAATTGATAGATAAAATATAACAAATTACAAATCACTTATTAATGAAAATTATTGAATAAAGCATATACATCGACTTATTTCATTGACCATCTTTCATGTCAATTGATTTGAAAATCTTACAGATTGATGAAATTGATGAGTAAAGCTTCGATCACAGATTTCACATTATTTTTTGGATCACTATATCCATCTTGATTGTTCTTATAAACGACATCGATTAGACGTGTTAGGTTCACAACACGCATCAAGATTTCAGTTGGCATAGAATCGGTAGACTTAATGCTCTCTTGATTCAAATCCTTCCATGCATTTTCAGCTATTTCAGAAAGTTGTGCACTTGCTTTTTCCACAGATACATTATTTTCTTGCATATAACATTCTATTCCTGTAACAAGTTGTCCTTTTTCTTTCTCAATCTATAACAAAAAAAATATATAATTCATCATGAGAATGTTATAAAAAATCACTGCTAAAAATAATGAAAAATTCCATTAATGGGGTAGGTCCAAAAAGTTTAAGGAAAAATCGATTTTGTCGGTCAGTTTTTATTTTTATTTTTTAAAAAAAATAAATAGATAACCATGGGGTATCTATCGAGTTTCTTTTCGCACAAAAATATATTTTTTTTTAAAAATTGACGCAATCCCTCAATTTTTAGTATTTTCTTTTTTACAAAAAACGAAGGATAGAATCGATTTTTGAAGTGTAAAACTGAAGTTGAAGATTATAAATAATAGGAAAAAGGGTCTGAAAAATACTCCAACTTTGATCGAAATTGTTGTTACGATATCAAACTTTGGAAATGACCTTTTATCCTCCTGTATTATTTAATAGTGTATTTTAAAGGTATATATGTGTCTACGTGGACATCATAAATATTGCATTATTTTAAATAGTAATGTGTCCACGTGGGCACATATATACCTTTAAAATACATTATCAAATAGTGCAGGGGGTAAAAGGTCCTCCATAAAGCCAGATCGTGAATAACAATTTCTACTAAAATCGCGATTTTTCGCACTTTTCCTAAATAATAACTATGAAAAGATTTTATTAAAGATCATGTGTGGTCAAGTGGTAGAATTGTCCAAAATCATAGAAAATATTCAAAGTAGCTACATTTTTTATGTATATTTCTGAAAGACTGACCATGTCTGTCGGTTTTTCATAACCAACAAAAACCAACCGACAAAGTCGATTATCTTCATAACCAACAAAAACCAATTGTCCCTGTCCGTCGCTTTCACGAAACCAACAAAAATCAACCGACAAGGTCAATTATATGTCCGTTAAAACTGACGAATAATCATCCCTGCCCGTCAATTTCATGAAAGCAACAAAGACAAAATTGATGATGCATAGCTTGTTTTTTTAAAAAAAAAGACTCTGTTCATTTATTTTGACCCTCGATTTTGACCAAATTTTTAGGAGTGAATGTTTATAATATGTTGGCAAACACATGTATGTACAAAATTGTATATATGACAATACCTTATAAGTTGCTATATCATCAATAACTCTACCAATTATTGCAGATGCCACAAGAATTTTTGGTTTATTCATTATCCAATCAAATGTTTTCTTTGATGTTGATTTCATGCCCAATAATGATGTTGGTGCAAGTAGATAATAAGTTCCAGTAATCAATGCATTACTCAAATACTCTTTAAATGATGGAATTTTTCCTTCAAGAAACCATTCTGCTTCAATATAATAACTCTTCACAATTTCTTTCATCTATTCAAGAAAAAAAAAATTAACATTTATTAAAATATAGTTGAAAAATTCATAAAATCAGAAGAAAATAATATTAGTGTTTTTAATTAATTGACATACCGCCTCTTTGACATAATGAACTCCATTGAATCTATCTTGTTCTAATTTGATTTTGATTTCATACTGGTTGAAGAGATCGAGAAGAGATATATATATCGGTTTCATATAAGTTGGAAGTCGATCAACTTCACTTATATCCCACCTATAATCATACAAAAAAAAAGGTTAATTGATTGTAGATATATACTCTCCGTATATCAATTATCTAATATATTTTTTTTCTGTCTTAATTTATGTGACATACCGATCCACGGCTTCTGTGAATATAATTAGTTCATCAAGAGTTCCATAAGAGTCATATGTGTCATCAATTACTGAAATCATAGCTATGCATTTTGCAAGCATAACTCTAGCTTGAGAGTATTGTGGTTCAAAGTACACACCAACTGCCCAAAAAAAACATTCCACCATTCTGTCTCTCACATATGAAAGTTTTGATGCAAAATCCAAATCTTTCCACCACCTTCACAATAAACAAGAGTAATGTTTAGTTAACTTAATATATAATGCGTCATCTGTTTCAATTTATTTGTCCTGTTTTGGCTTGACATAGAGTTTATATACGAAAGTCAAAAAGACTTTTGAATCTTCTGATCTTAATATAATTAAAAATATATCAAATATACCAAAATATACGTTCTTTAATCTTGTGATCTTAAACATGTCACATGGATATTTGAAATTAATGAGTTGTCAAAAACACGAAAGCGTTAAATAATTTATTTTTTAAACAGACTAAAAAGAAAAGTAGGACAAACAAATTAAAACAACTTACTGTGTGAGTTCACTAAGCTCTTCCTTGTGTAGCACTTGTAACAAATTGTAATCTAATTTGGCAAGCCTTAGTAGCTTTTCATTTCTTGATTCACATTTTTCATATATTGAAATGTTAAAATGTGCCTCAGCTCTTGGGATTCCTCTATGGAGAGATTGCATAAGGGCATGTGTTACTTGTTTTTCAAGAGTAGAATCCAATAATGTATGTGTTATCCTCTCAAGATGGAATTTTGCAAAAATAAGTGCATCTTCTAATATGTCATCACCATGTTTTCTAACATGTGTTGCTTCATACAAACTTAACAAGCCCTTTGCATTTGTAACTAGAGTTTTCTTGAATTCTCCATTGCTGTCCTTGAATTGGTTGAAATAATCTAATTCACAAAGTCTCATCCTTGTATTGATAATTGGAAAGACAAAAAAGGCGTGATGATATTAATTAAGAGTATCTTCAGGCTGACAAACCTTAAGACGTTCAGTATAGAAACATACCGGAAGAGATTGGATATCCATGTTGTCTAAACAATCGAAAATATAATGCAATCTTGTATAAATCATCTTCTTCATGAATGACATTTTGATCAAACATCTTGCTTAGTTGATCTTCAATCTCCTTCTCAAAGTGATAATAAATACCAAGACGTTCAACAGTGTCAATCAAATGAAATTTTTGTTCAATGTCATTGCTAGTAGTAGTAGTACTTATTATCATGTGTTTCACTTCTTCTTTCAAACCCTCAATCTCCTCTATAACTTTTTCGGATATCTATAAAGACAAATAAACAAGTATATACAGTCAGACCATAGTCTATAACAACCGTCTATAATAACAATATTTAATCATTTATATTGTATGCAATCAAGAAATATCAAGACAACATATGTCGTTATAAAGAGACTTGATTGTATACATATATTTACCTGATTATTCAGAGTAGAATTGCTAAAAATATTCCCCCATAGACTAGGAGAAAAATTAGCCTCTAGACGAAAAATTCCATTTTCATGGTTTACATTTCCAGCCAATGAAGTCATTGTTGCTATATTGTGAATTGTGATAATACTTTGTAAAATCTGAAAATTTATTCAAATTTTGGGTTTTTGAGTGCGTTGTACTTAGTCTTTTGCTATTGGTATCACTATTTATACAGAAAATCATAATAATTTAAAATGTGAGAGAAACACTTTTTAGAAATTGAAGAAATGTTAGGCAGCATGCCATTTAAAAATTCTACCTAGGAGTTCTATTTATTGTTGAATGTATTACTTTTCAAATTTAAATTTGTGAATCATCTTAGTTTTATTAATATCTGTCCAATTTATGTATACCAATATTTTTTGTATGTGTTAAAAATCTAGATTCCTTTTGGATTTTTATATGGTAAATTTTTTAGGTGCTTTTAAAATTTTGAGTTGTAGACATGTGATTATTGATCAAAACTCATGTTTTATATTTTTTATTGTTTAAATATTTCTTTTAAGTCTAAATTAAATCTTTTAATTTTTATTTCATTTTTAGTAAGTTTTACTTTTAAAAATTGAAAAACTACATAAATAGAATCACATGCATTTATAAAATATATTTTGTTGTTACTTTTTGAATTAAAAGAAAATTTTAAAAAATATTTTTTTAAAAAAAATTAGATTTTAATAAATAAAATATTAATTTTAGCATTTTCAAAGTATATTTTATTTTAATTTAGCTATTAACTTTTCTTATATTTTTGTTATTGTCAAATAGTTAGCATATATATATTTAAAAGACCAAAATAAGTAAAAAGGGAGGAAAAGTCCTAATCTTTATGTATTCCCCCGACCAAAACCAAACAAGGAAAAGTCATATAGTAGCAAACATGTATCTAATTACATTTTTAAAAAATTATATACTGTAATCATATTTTACTTTTTTTTAGCATCTTTTGTCTGTCGTTTAATCTCGCTTATCTTTCTGACTCTCAGGACTCCCTCCTTTCGTCCCCCCCCCCCCTCCCTTTTTAGCCTCTATTTTTAATTTGTACTTTGCGTTGTGTATTCGTATAATTAATTATATATTTGTGTTGTTTCTCTTCCTCTCCCTCTCCCTCTCTCCCTTTTTATTTTTATATATATTTGTATTGTGTGTTTGTATCAATTGTATATTTTCTCTCAACATAGCCATTTTTTAATATTTTATTTTATATATTTACATTAATTGTATATTTTCTTTTTCTCTGATGTTAGGTCAAATATATATATATATATATATATATATATATATATATATACTTAGTTATTAGTTATCTCATATTTAATTTTTTTATTTTCATTTTTAACATGGATTTTATGAATTATTCTTATGTTAGCATGTCATGTATAGGATTATAATAGTTTGAATTTGATTATTTTTTTTTTTGAAACAAAATATGAAAAAAATTGAAACACAAATAAATTAAAAACAAAAAATTATGTAAAAAAACTAAGCAAACAGCTTAATACCTACCACGCCGCATTTTGCCAAGATAGCTTAATACATAAATTATGATTGTGTTTTGCAAATATAACTGAATATTATAACTAGGATTCTGAAAATTATAATAAATTAATAAAGTAACTTAACATAAAAAGTGATTTTTGAATGATATTTATGCATGCATTATTATTCTCTTCGTAATGATTGCTTTAATTTGTTTAACAGTTATAGCTCACTTTAATTTTTAACTTGCTTAATATAAGGGACAGGAAAAGAGATTAACAATGAAAATTTCAGATTATCAACAATATTTTACTTTTAAAATAGTCTTTAATATTTTAGTTTATTTAATCGTTCACTGTATGACATGATTTAATAATATTTGGAGTTAGCTTAATTTAATGTTGAGTGAGAGTGAATCATATTTATAAAATATTTGTGTGGTAAGTTTTAATTGTTATTGATAAAAGAACAAATTTAAACACGAGTCCAAATATTGAGATCCTTTTGTAAATAAAATTATTCATGATCTAATAATTTTTATTGGAGTAGTTTGTATTAAAATTTATATATCCTCATGCTCATAATCATAAATTCTCATTCTATTTTCTCTTTTGCTTTATTTATAATCAACAATAATTTTGAATTCAATTTTCAAGATTTATCTCACCGTTATTTAAATAAATTTGTAATTTATAGCTTCAAATGTATATAATCATATATTGTACTTTTACTTTAACTGACTGGAGTATTCAATATAGGGAAAAAGTTCAAAAATATCCTTAACGTATTAGAAATGTTCAAAAATGTCCTCCTTCAACCTATTGGGTCAAAGTTGTCCTTTTTTTTCATCTATTGGGTTAAAGATTCCCTTAACGTATTAGAAATAGTTCAAAAATATTCTTCTTCCACCTATGGATCAAAATACTCTTAATCTATTAGAATGGTTCGATTTTTTCATTTTATCTACCTATAAGATAAAAAAAAAAAATCCCTTGTCATATAAGAAATGACTCAAAAATATTTCCTAATTCTAATTATACACGTCAATAATTTTTTTACTGTACTTTGACAATTATTCAATTTTCTTTTGATTCGTATTTTATTTTTTTGAATTTTTTTTGCTTGTTTGTCTAAATATTTGTCTTACCTAATATATGTATTTGCTCTAAATAAAATGTATGAACTAAAGTGTGAATTAACTAGAATGTATGTTGTATAAAAACATTATCTTAGTCACAGAGAAAGAGGAATCTCATTATGTATGCCCCTAGTAAGATAATTTTTGTTAAATTATTTTTGAGTGTAAAAATATACTGTATCACTTAACATAATTGATACAAAAATCTTAGTAATTTTAAAAGACTAAAACTGTTAGATTATATATATATATATATAAAAGATGCTAATAGAAGTAAAATGATTTTAAAAATTAAGTTTTAATTTATTTAAATTAGAAGGCTAAAAAGAATTTTAAAAAATACTTTAATGTTATAAAAATATTATATTTATTATTAAAATATAGTAAGATGTACAAAATGTGGGCATATTAAATAGTATTTATTAGTTGATAAACATAGTTTTAGGTAGAAGAAAGGCAAATTTGAACTATTTTCAATAGGTTAATTAGGGGCATTTTTGATCCAATAGGTGGGAGGAGAGTATTATTGAACTATTTATATACATTAAGGGTATTTTTGAGTCAAGGGGGGCATTTCTAAACCACTTCTAATACGTTAAGGGCATTTTTAAACCTTTTTCCTTAAATATATCATAATATTTAAGACTTTGAAAGTATTAAAGTTATAACTATTAAATCTTTATTTCTTTGTAATAGATAACAATTCCTAATATTTAGTACTTTAAAATTGAATAAAGTTTTGCTTTTTAAATCTTTCCTTATTTCGACTATTTTAAAGGTCCTACAATTTAAGACTTTAAAATCAATATGTTTACCCTATATAAATCGTTGCTTCAATTATAGCAAACAAACAAAATAAATAAATAAATAAAAGAATTAAATATATTAAAAAAGAGGTTTACATTTTTTAAAATAACCTTTTTATATAGATAGATATTATATTTACAAAAGTCCTAAATCCTTGATTCGGGCAGAAATGACTGCACTACTTTGGGCCCAGGAAGTAAAGAGAATGAGTTCAGATGCCTCTCTTCTACACTTTTTTTTTTCCCTGTCTGTTCTGCATGTTATTCATGTGTATTGACGCTTTGCTTTCTTATTCTTCATTGGACGATTCGGATGAATTTCTCCGTTCTTTCCCAGTTAAAATCGAAATGGTTGTATTATATCAAGACGTCGATTTGTAATCTGCCCCTAATAAAATGAGAAAATTTTCACCCATGTTAAACTTTTGAGTCATTCATCCTTCTAAATCAAAACCGACTAAGCTCCCATCGTTCTAACAATCTAAATTGCTATCTAAAAATTATTTTGTTCTTCTTGAACCCACGGACACGTAAAAGAAAATGTAAAAAAGAAAAACAACTACAAGCTCTTTTCATATATATACTAAAGAGTTAATATTGAGATATAAATATTTGATCTTGATTATAATTTCGCCAAAATTGTTCTCATAGACTAAAATAATACTTAAAAAAGCATTTGACAACTTACAAGACTATTTCAAGAATAACGACTCTTTTTTTTTTTTTTTTTTTGGTTGCATTAATCTGTCAAAGAAAAGCATAACATCAAATGGTTTTCAATTTTATTTTTTCATTTTTACATAGAACGTTTATTTGACCCAATAATTTTCAACATGAGAGCCAACATTTTTAGAAACTTTAATAATGCAACTAGTAAAACACATCGCCTTACTTTTTAAACTTTTTTTTTAGTTAAATTCTCTTTTTATTATTATTATTAATAAATAAAAAGAAAACCTCAAAGAGTTAGGCCTTATCTTACTAATCCTAATGAGATAACAAATGAATCTCTACTAATTAACAAGCATGAAGAAAATAAGAACTTGAGAAAACTAGGTATTCTATAATCTCTATGATGAAGTTACAAATAAAGATGCTTAAGTAATGCAAGAATATAACAGCTAAGAATAAAGATGAGTTTTCCACCTCAAACTTTATTCGATATGTGTATGAACCGAAAGAAATAGTTTGTCCATCTGAAGTATTTTGCATCTTGTTTTCTTCTTTAAATCTATCCAAAAATAATTGATAGTTCATCACTTCTTGAATTTGTTGGATCTTGATACAGTTATTGACACTATCATATGATTTTATTTTATCAGTCACATCGATAGGTACCCTTAAACAAATTTCCCACTCACCTTACCATTCCAATTATATACGTTGTCTTTCATGTGTCTTCTTTTTGTATTTGATGTTTCTTCTTTGTTGTCAAGGTGAAAGACCCTCCTCCTTAGCCACCTTATCAGAGCATATATCCAACAAATCATTTTCATCATCCCATCGGACATGTCATTGCCCAACACATTGCCTTAATAATTAATTAATTAAAAAAAAATTACCTATTTGGAAATTACGATTGAATTTTATTATAACATGATATGAGATAAAATTTGATTTTAACAGCATAAATGACTTAACTATAAGATAAGTAAAGCAACGATTTAGAGTCTCAACTTTTTTGGGAGTCCATTTCTTACCTATGTATTATAATATGTAGTACCCATTATTATTCATATAATATATTTATCTTCTTCTTTTTTCACTGTTCTTATTCTTTTATTATTATTAAATAAATTGTATTTAGCAAATAAATTTCACTCAAAGAAGTTGGCTTATAAATCTCATTTTGTTAAATGAGCTTTATAAATTGCATTCATCAGTGAGATTTTATCACTTTCACCAAGTGCACAAAACAGTTTTGGTTTTTTAGAAAGGTTCAAAATAGTCTCTTAAATATGCATTAAATAATTTTGATTCTTTGAGTTTGTTAAAATTAACACTTTTAGGTTTTGATAAATGATTAATAATTTATGATTGTTAAATTTGACAAAAACAATGAGGAAAAATAAGAAGGTTTAACCATAGATATTAAGAAAGTATCATCAAATTCTAAAATATGCAGCATAAAAAACACATTAGAGTATTTTCTGCAAAGTCCTTGTTGTGTGTAAGGGTGGACATGGTATGGTATATATCGAATTATCATATCATATCAAAAAATTTAATATAATGATTTTGGTATTATGGTATTTAATTTGGTATGACATATGGTATACATTTTATTTTTTTTGGTATTCGGTATGGTATTTGGTATTTAGAAATAATATACCACAAAATACCGAATACCATACCGAAGTATATAGTTACTTAAATAATATATATATATTATTAAAATACTAACAGATATGCAACCTAGTCTTAGTATAAACTAAATGTTTAGAAATTGAAACTTTGACTACTCTATTTTAATTGAAATGTAATTTATTAACAAAAAGGAGTTGTTTGTACTTTATTTTGAATATATATTTCTACATGTGTAATGTGTTAGTATGATACAATTGAGACCTTTTTTAAAATTGTCAAAGTCATAATATTTTATTATATGAGTATATATTAGTCAAAATTGAACAAATAATGGCTACCGATTTATCATACATAGAATATCGAAATCGAACTTTAAAATACCAAACTAAATTGGTATGATAATAATATAATGTTTTAAAAATCGAATACCAAAATTACGATATCAAAACTTTAAAATATCATACCATATCATGCCAACCCCTAATTGTGTGCTTATAAAAAGATTAAAATTTGTCTTTTTAAGTGTCATTTTTAAGATTTCAAACATTGCAGTAAGCAGAAGCGTAACACTATTTTGATATTATTATATAAACTTATCAAACTATTCTTGAATCAAATTTTGTTATTCTAATTTTATATTATATTTTTTTATTGAAAATTCGCATTATTGATATTTTTACTTCATAAGCTATAAATACAACAAAATTTCCTTGTAAAGAATTTGTTAGAAAAAAATAATTATAAAATAATAATTAATGGCTTTGCATCTAAAATAAATTAAAAATATAAACTTTTAATAAAAATATATATTACGATATTTCTTTTTTATAAACGAAATATTATATTATCTGTTTGGCTTTAGACTCCCAATATTGGATCAAAACTGTTAATCAACATATGGACGAATCTAAGGTGACGATGAATTGAGCACATACTACACTTGTTATAATTAAGATGTTTTAAATTTAAATACACATGAAATTTAAGATCTAAATATTAGTTAATTAAGATTTTAAAAAAAAAATTATATAAAATTTATCTTTATTTAAAAGTTATATAGTAATTTAAAAATCATATTAAATACTACTAATTAATCTAACATAATATTCCCTCTTTTTAGATTTACTTGTCAATTTTTTCTATTTTTACTTGTCATTTTTGACAAACCAAGAAAGTACAATTTTTTTCCTTCTTATTATATCCTCAATTTATTAACTTTGAATTAATATCTTTAAAAAATATAGTGAGTAAATATATTTGAAACTTATCAATTACTAAGTGTAAAATAATAAATTCATTATATTAATTATTATTTTATTAATAGATATTTCAAGTTAAAATTGAACAAGTAATTCGAACGAAGTGAAATATAAAAGAATATTTTAAAAAGATTATATGATGGAGGATAATATCAATGATAATAATGGCGGTCGAAATATGTGGTATCCAACATTGATGGTGTCAAATAAAAGTACTCTTTCTGTTCCAATTTACTTTGTTCCAATTTACTTAGTTATTAAGAAAATAATAATTAATATAGTAAGTTTACCATTTTATTCATATTAATTGATAGAATATTAAAATTAATATACTCATTAAAGAGAGGTTCTACCTTTTTCAAAAATATTAATTTTCTAAATAAATTGAGAGTATAATATGTAAAAAAAATACTCCCTCTGTCATTAATTACTTGTCCACTTTTGAATTGACACACATAATAAGAAAACAATTGTTGATATAGTGAGTTTACTATTGTACCCATAATAATTATGAAGTTGATGAATTAAAAGCTTAAGATTTTCAAGAAGTTCTACATTTTTCAAAGTAATTAATTGAGGGTATAATAAGTAAAAAAAATTGTTCTTTCTTGATTTGTCAAAATAGGCAAGAAATTAGGAACAACTAAAAAAAAAAATTGACAAGTAATTAAAGACAGATGGAGTATTATCTTTTCTTGAAAAATGACAAATAAAATATCAAAATTGGACAAGTTAAAGAGGACAGTGGGAGTAGTCAACAAAAGTGATTGATAGTTAGTGATGACCGCTAATAATTATGATAGATAAATCATTCAAGTCGTGGTTTAGTGGTCAATGAAATGGTTGAGAATCATGAAGTTTTGAGTTTAATTTTTAAGTGAAGACAAAAAATATTTGGTAATTCTTCCTATTTATCCTAGTCATAGTGGATAGAGTTACTTGATACATGTTTACTGATGGAAATTGACATGTATTGCGTGAAATTAGTCAAAATGCACAAAATCTAAATTTGTTGGGTTCGAAAGTAATTGAGGCGTTATGCGGAAGCTTACAATTGCAAATCATGTAGTTGACAAATCAGACGACAAATAAAAACATACTAAAGATATATTATTAATATGATTTGGTTAAGCGACTTACATATTGAAAACCGATATTAAAAAATAACATAAATATGTTTAGGAGAAAATCTCTCATATTTTATTGTGTTTTGGTATGAGAATATGAATCTTCAATTTATTTATAGGAATTCATACTTTTCCTCTAAAGAAAGAATAAATCAAATATGGAAGAAAAATATATTTTTCTTTTATGAAAAAGTAAAAAATATTTATGATAAAGTTTTATTTTTATTTTTAAGAAAAACAAATTTCAAATAAAGTAAAAAAATCAAGTCAAAACCCTAACAAAATGAACAAAATGACGATGGATAAAGACAAAAATTTTTTTTATCCAAATTGTGCTCATGGCTCAAGTGTTCCAACCAACTTAAAAAACACATGAATGATTTGTTAAACTAAATTCCAGTTTTGAGAGATGAAGAAAATTTGTACTACACTTTGGTTACAATATTTTGTTGTAATTATAGTTGCTAAGAGAATACCAACAACATTGGATGGACCATTTAAGCCACTAACTCATAGATTTGATCCTTTATTGCATAAAGGAAGTGATGATTTGCCAATGGATCATCCAAGGCTTAAGAGGAATGTAACTTCATTTTTTCCAGAACAAATTGCTCTTGCTTTGTCAACTTCTTCATCTTCAATGTGGATTTCTTGGATCACTGGTATATCATCTTGTTACTCTTCTATATTTTGTGTTTTTTTGAAGAAAAATATTGGGTGTGGGGTTAAGGGCTTACTTGTAAGGTAAAATGAAAAATTGAAAGTTCAGTTAGTCAATCAAATGAGTTATTGAGATTTCTCTTTTATGTTTAATTTTGTTTCTTTGAGTAGCTACTTTTTTGAAGAAAAATAATGTCTAGCTCTTAAATCTTGTTCACATCACTTAATTGCTAGTGGGCAGTGGCAGATCCAGTGTTTTAAGCTAGTAATTTTTGCTCATATCATGTATACTTATTATTCCTTTCAAACAAAATTTGTTTGAATGAGTTGATTTTGTACGGAGTTTAAGAAAGTATTAGTTTAAAAAGTTAGAATTAAAGAGTTACAAAAAAGGTAAAGAGACAATTTTTTGAAGTGATTAAAAAGGAAAGTCGGACAAATAAATTAAGATCAAGAAAGTAAAATAACTTGAGATTACGAATTTGCTAAAGGACCTTAGAAACTTCAAATCATAGGGGAATATTCCCAGATCAAGGAACAATGCATACAAATTCGAATAGTATCTTAGGGGAATATTTCCAAGATCAAGGAATTGTATACAAATTCAGGTATCACTATTTTCACTTAGATGGATTTAATTGGTCAAATTTCAAAGTACTCGGGGGTCGTTTGATGGGGTGTATAAGAATAATACTAAATATAATATATTAGTAATGTTTGTATTAGTTATGCTTGCACTAATTATGCAGAGATTATTTCTTATGCATTGTTTGGTTTGGTATGTTATAAATAGCATGCATTGCATAATTTTTCAACGGAATATATTTATTTACAAAGATACCCTCCACAATTATGGTGGAAAAGATATAAAAAAAAAAGTTTCAAGGAGTAATTGGGTCTTTAACCATGCTAATTCATGCATTAAAGCCCCTTGCATTACTAATAGATGTTAGTTATATATTGATTGAAAAGGAATACTAAACAAGGTACTAGTAATACACAAAGCTAATACATGCATTATTTTATTTAATACACTCTGCCACACGACCCTTAATGAGTTAACCTTTAATACATGTAATAGTGTCTATGCAATCTGGTTACTTAAAGTAAATTTAAGGTAGTTTTGCACTAAACATGTAAGAGGGTGGATAAACTGCTAGAACCTTGAGGTGAATTTTGAATCCGCTAAACCACTTAGCCAACCTCTAGTCTTGTGTTCAGGGGATTCAAAATTTATATATTATTTCGTGTAGATTTTTTAGTTGTATTTTGTTTTAGTACTATTTTGTTCCTGTTTGTTGTTTTTGTTACTATTTATTGTCTATTGTACTTTCATTATGCCTTTTCAAAGACTGATTTTGCCTTGAGTCGGGGATGTATGGAAAACAACCTCTCTACCTCAGCACTGAGATTGAGTTAAGGTCTGTGTACACTCTACCCTCTTCAGACCACACTAAGTGGAACTATACTAGGTATGTTGTTGTTGGGGTTCGGATGAACACCCTCACCCCCTCCTAGATCCTCCCTGACTGGAGCATGTACACATTTTACACTGTCATTACATTCAACTTAGATTTATTAATGTTTGTTGTATGGTTGCTTTTGGCTTTTTGGTTCTGGAATGGTTGTATGCTATTTTCCTTTGGTCAAGTTCTATTATATTCTTTCCATGGGTTTTAAGAGATCTTAGATCAAGATGTATACCAATTGCAATATAGGAATTCTGCTGACGTTGTTATAAAGTAGTTTGTGATTGCTTTTAGGTGAAGCTCAGATTGGTCTAAATGTGACTCCACACGATCCGAAAACAGTGGCGAGTGAGGTATGGTATGGGAAGGAAAGTGGGAAGTACACAATGAAGCAAAATGGAGTTTCAGTTGTTTACAGTCAATTGTATCCCTTTGAAGGGCTATGGAACTACACTTCTGGCATCATTCATCATGTGAAGATTGATGGTAAGATTATCTGCATCAAGCCGCTTCATATGTTCCATTGGCTCACTTGTCTTCTGTTTCTGTTTTCCTGATTCAAACTGAGATCCATATGTCGATGAAAAGAACACATTTTTGCAAATGTTTTCACTATTCTTAATTCTGTTAGTATACTGGAAGCTGAATATATGTGTACATGGCTCTGGTTGCCTCTGAATTACGAGTCTTTGACGTGTAGGATAAACAAAAAATGATACATATGTCGCAATGAAGTTACTTTTCTTTTCTTCTGTAGGTCTTGAACCTGAAACAAAGTATTACTACAAGTGTGGTGATAGTTCTTTAGCAGCAATGAGTGATGAACTTGAATTTGAGACCTTTCCATTGCCTGCACCTAACAAGTATCCACGACGAATAGCAGTTGTTGGCGACTTAGGTCTTACAAGCAATACAACCACAACCATTGATCATCTCATAATGAATGATCCTTCCATGATATTGATGGTTGGAGATTTAACTTACGCGAATCAATACCTTACCACTGGTGGTAAAGGAGCTTCATGCTATTCTTGTCAGTTTCCAGATGCACCGATAAGAGAAACATTTCAACCTCGATGGGATGGATGGGGAAGGTCATCTATTCTTTTCCTCACATAACTAATCTCCTTAGTCTTTCAAAACTTTTTAGCTCTATGTAATCGTCTGTTTCAGGTGTGAGGTTCGTGTTGATGCTAGTTACACTATTCACCGAGTTTTTGTCAAATAGACACATTGTGGTTATGAACCACAATCTGCTAAACATCATATTATATATGCCTATGAGACAGAAAAATGAACTGTTAGAAATTGGAAAAGAAACTTAAAAGCTTTTGTTGAGGAGAAGGTTGAATTGAATAAATCGGAGTTTCAGGTTTATGGAGCCGTTAATCTCAAGAGTTCCAATGATGGTTATCGAAGGAAACCACGAGATTGAGCCTCAAGCAGCAGGGCTCACATTCCAATCATATTCGACAAGATTTTCTGTTCCTTCAAAGGAATCCGGCTCTAACAGTAACCTTTACTACTCTTTTGATGCCGGAGGGATCCATTTCATCATGCTAGGAGCCTACGTTGACTATAATCGGACGAGTAAGTCATTAAATTGCTTAAGTCATTGCCTGTAACGTCTAATATTTGACGTATACTTGCATAAAGAAAGATCATGCTGCAAATATGATGGATTTTTTTGTTAACTTATATCAGGTGCTCAGTATTCTTGGCTTCAGCATGATCTGGAAAAAGTAGATCGTGGTGTGACTTCTTGGCTGGTGGCTGCATGGCATTCTCCTTGGTACAATAGCTATTCATCACACTACCAAGAATTTGAGTGCATGAGGCAGGAAATGGAAGAAATACTATATACATATCGCGTTGATATAGTTTTCTGCGGTCATGTAAGTTGAAATATACTCCTAATCCTGGCTATTAATGATCGAGAAAATTTCAATTAGGACTTATCTCAGGTACATGCATATGAGCGAATGAATCGAGTCTACAACTATACTTTGGATCCATGTGGTCCTGTTTACATAACAGTCGGAGATGGTGGTAATATTGAGAAAGTCGACGCTGATCATGCAGATGATCCTGGGAAATGTCCTTCACCAGGTGACAACATTCCAGAATTTGGAGGTGTATGTCACATAAACTTTAGCAGTGGACCTGCCAAAGGAAAATTTTGCTGGGCTAGACAACCAGAATGGAATGCATATAGAGAGAGCAGCTTCGGGCACGGGATACTGGAGGTATAAAGCCAGAGCTTTTCAACTGTATTACTTACTTTTTCTTATTCTAGAGGCAGTTATTGGAAGGAAACATATGCAACAAAAACAAGTCATCGCGTTGATTGTGTATCAACTTGCTTAGGTGTTTTATCATCTGATCCATAGACATGTCGACACTCTTAACTTAGTCCTTCGTTTTTATTACCATTATCATCGATCTTTTTTTTCGTTCAACACTCTCTTCTTCTCCATTCATACTGATGCAGATGGTAAATTCAACTCATGCATTGTGGACTTGGCACCGCAATCAGGATATTTATCGTGAAAACAGTCATGGTGATCAAATATACATAGTACGACAACCTCAGTCTTGCTCTGTTCAAAGGTAATACAGACATTCTTTTTTTTTTTTTTCCTCTTTTTCAATGGGGACTTATCAACTATGGATTTACTCATAGAGTCTTCAAATGATACAACAAAGTGATATTGAACACAGGATAGCAGGTTGAGTCCATCAATACAACTGGCGTTGGAACATTGCAGCTGCACGAGTATCCTCTCTTCTTAATTTGTTACTCCATAATTTTCCTCATTGGCCTTCTCAGCAACCATTGAGTACTCAATTGGAAGTTGTGACTAAATTGCTTAAACTAGTGTTATCATGCTACTGAGATTACATATGATGGTGTTGTTAGCAGCGAATTCCCTTTGTAATGTGTTTTTGGTAAACAATTGTCATTATGACCCCCTCCTCAATCTTCTCTCTATTTATCATGATTATAAATTTATTTTGAAACCTATATCCATGGTTTTTTAAATATCCAGGGACACAACTACAATATGTAATGTTGTTTACCATGAAATATAGCAATGGAAATGACATTGGGTAAACCACAAATGCCCGTCTAGCTCAGTTGGTAGAGCGCAAGGCTCTTAACCTTGTGGTCGTGGGTTCGAGCCCCACGGTGGGCGTTGAATTATTTTTTTCCCTGGTTAAACATATGTTTCAATCCCATTATTCCCATGTAATACAACAATTCACATTACTCATCAATCAATGATTTAGATAAATACTCGGCTCGAGTAAAAACATATCAATTTTTTGTTGGTTAAACATATGTTTCAATCCCATGTAATACCATAGTGGCTAAAACAATTCACATTTTTCGTGAATCAGTGTTTCGTATAGATACTCGACTCAAGTAAAAACATATGAAAATTAGCTATAATTGAAGAGTGTAACTATGAAATCATGAAAATCACACGTTGATCCTCCATTCTTGCTATATATATATATTCACATACTCCATGATATTTATGCTTTAAAAAATCCTTGAGAAAACCTAGTCATAAATTTATAGCATGTCTAGATTACTCTATTGTTCTTTATATCAAAAAATACACAAGTTTGTAGGGAGCTGTATTTAAATTGAGCAATTTATCATAATTGTTTTTTAAAATATGCTCACATTATATTGCAACACCATGTCTAGTTATTAATACAAGAATGGATAAGCATATTTGAGAACTCCTGCTTTCTTATTTGTAGAGACAAACTAAGAATTCTTTTACCCTCAGAGAGCATAGCTCTGATCAAATGGTAAGAGCGCGACAAGTGAAATATAGGTTTAAGTGGAGAGAGTTAGAGGAAGGGATCAATTATCCATCGAATATAGAACTGCCAGCAGGCCTCGGGGATTTCTCGATTACCAAAGACAAGAACTATCAACAGAAGAGATAACACAAAAATGTACTGTCCTAGAACTTCATTCCTCTTCCAAGGGAGACTAAACTTCATATTTCAACTATATTGTATGTCTACATTAGCAGTGTTTTTAATTCTATCCTACCCTCTGACCACCCCCTCCATATACCCTTAGCCATCCAGTCATGATAAGCCTAGCTGAAAATGTGATAATTGGGCATGACTTTTCATGTCTTGTAAGAGAATTCATTCTTGAACTCCTTCTCAAGTTGTTCCCTAGTTTCTGTCTTTGCAGCCAACACAACATCATCAAGGAAACCTCTCTGAGGAAATTCTTTGGGTACAAGACTTCGATATATCTCAAACTGTTCATCGGCTTCTTTCTTCTTGTCCAACAAACTGTAGACTATTCCCTGTCACCAAGTACCAAACACAGTAAGATACAAGAACAAAGATATGTGGGGTTGACTGCCCCAACATTAAGCTTTTAGAACACATGCATCATCACATGAATCGGAATTAATTACACTCGAGAGCAAATCTTGCTGCATATGCATGACACATGGTTATTGCTTAACCATGCATCCGCCTTTCCTCACTATGAAATAAACTTGCTTTGCCATCTTTTTGCCATCCATTTAATTACTGAAATCTTTTGTTGCCTGAGACCATGTTTGTCAGTGACCTAGAATCTAATCCAGAGTATATCAAGCATTGCATAGAGTACATATTAAACAGCATTTTATCATCATTATTCTCAGTATTAGTGTATTACCAAATCTCATAATATGTGAACCTTGGTTCAATCTCCAACCTTGATCAAATTACAAGATCAATTATCAAAAGCTCTAAAGTATTACAGTGGGCCACTCGAGCATACAAGGATGCACGAACATTTAGCCAGAAGTTTAAGCAGATTAACAGAGCTACAATTTGCTTATTCTTAACATATTATTTTCGAAAGCTTACAATTCAAGAACAACTGAAGCTTATAAAGTAATATGCTGTGGAAAAACAGAACACAAATACCTGGCACAGATAAGGCCTGAAGTCTCTTGGGTTCTCTTGGACAAGAAGTTTAAACTTCTGTAAGGCCTCTTCTAACTCACCCTGCAAGACATGAATGAATGTAAGAGAGGAGAACTAGGCTGAACATTTTTTTATTCTTCCCTTTTTAAAATAGAAGATAGGCGAGAACTAGCTGGAACTGGGTCCTCTAACCATCAAAATATTGACCATGAGGGTGAGAACTGGTGCTATTATGACCTTCACTGACAAAAACAACCTCTTAACTTAGAAAAGGAAACATGCTCGGACAAACTATTACCCGCAAAACAAGACCATCATGCAAGTGGCCAGACTTTCACCATTTACCCAACTACACTGCCTCTCTTCCAATCTGTACATCAATGCTACATCAGACTCTCAGGATATCCAATGGTATCATTATAAAGCAAACAAGGTAAACATCTCTGTTACTCTTAATGCATCTTAGACACAAGATGTTACAGCAGACAAGCTACAAAACATATGTTAATAGTGGGAGGATATCTTGATTTACATGGCCCCTCATGAGAGTTGAGTAACTCATTTTGATGTAACAGATAAATGTCACACTAAAGAAATCAGATTTAGCAGGTGTACTTCAAGCCATTACCTTAACAACATGCATTTGTGCGACTAATATTTTTATGTTTCTTTCCTCATTGACTCTTTTTTCCTGCCGAGCAACTTCTAGAGCACCATTTAGCATCTCAAATACAGCAGGACCTTCAAAGTTTTTGTGCATCACCATAGCTAAACCCTGGAACAATTCAATGATAAGCTTAATAAGCAAAGGCTTATAATAATTGAGAAGGGATGTATTCTACTTCTAATGAAATGTTCATACCAAGCATAACAAGTTACTAGTGGCAAACGAAAGAAAATAGGCCAAGCAAACATAAGCAAAATATTCAAACTCATTGCCTACAATTACATGCCCATTCAATTATGGATGTGAAGAGAAAATAGTGAAGAAATCAGAAACAGCATAACACCTATTCTTTGTTGCCTGGACTCCTCCTTGATCTGGACATACCAGTGACAAACAGGTAGGACATAGTGTAGGACATAGTAGTGTTTCGAAATACACAAAAGACTACCTAAAGTTTGACCAATATTTCTGACACACATCATACTTAATACTCATACCCAAGATGCATCAAATTGATTAGTGTCATCACTTAATACAGATACATTATTAAATTCTGATTACTTACAAAGTTCACCGCTTAGATATATATGTTTGCACTTAAATTATTCTCCTCCTCCACGCTGAAAATTTGTAGCTATCCTTCAAAGAATTGCTTCTTCATTCCAATAGGAATGACATTTTGAAAATGACACAACTGAACTCAAAATATTCCTGTCTCAGATTGGCATCCACTGCAAGTATTTAACTGAACGGCCTAAAGTTATACAAGAAACAACAATTTGAAGGCATAGTAAACCCTAAGGATCCAAAGTTAGATAACACTATAGATTAACTGACAAATGTAGAACTGCTCCTCTCAAGGAAGCTTGATCTGTATTTTAATAACAATGAGTCAAAGCTTACCTTATATGAAACATCATGATAGCCTTCATACAAGTGCATTCTAAAATAATTCATCATGTGTTTCCTGAGCATTGATTTTTCATTACACCAGGTACCCTAGTGTTCAGAAAGAACATGGTTAGCACCACCAGTAAGCCAACGGGTTTATGGAGCAACCATTCCTTCTCAGTCCTCAGTTTATCAAGGACAAAGTCCACTAAATACCACATCAATGGGAACCAAGTATTGCCACATCCATAGAACAAGAAGTCAACAAAGGTGACTTGAAAAAATCAACAGAGAGACAAGATTTTCAGCAATTGCATGATTAATTGGTTATCCATTTGAAAACAGCTTTTTACACAAACTTTACCGAGTTTCTTGGGCTTCAAATGTAGCTACTGGTGAATTTTACATGTTTAGATAAGAACAAAACCTGGATTTGTTCTTGAGTCATGTAAAACAATCTAGACCAAGGCATTTAAACCTGCATTTCTTTTAGTCATGTAAAACTGTATAGACCAAGGCATTCCAGCTAGCTACATGATCCTTCTTCTCAGTGTTTACAGAATATCAATTCACAATAATGCATTGCTCAATTACTATCTGGGTAGCTGATGATATGGTGACCGTCACTATGCCATTGACTTGATAAAGAAAATGGATATCATATCCAACATCTATCGTGAGAGAGCAGAAACTTCCACATAATTTAGAATCCATGTTCAATCTTCAAACCATAAAACAGATATCCAAATAAGTACTAGGTTATTGACATTCTCTATTGCAGAATTTGACAGTCACAAAATATCACAACTAAACGAACCATTGACTCGATGGAGCTGCATCAGTCAAACCAGTATACATCACAACAAACAATAAGAAAAGGAATTAAAAAAAACACATATTGGCTGTTAGGTCTGCCATTCAGTGTCTTAATGCACAAAGTTCTACACAACAAGATATTTACATGACCTCTAGTGTTTTACACTCAACAATGTTTTATAAGCACGTCCAATATCATCATTAACAACAACCATTAACAAGAATTACTCAAAAGTTAAGACAAATATTATCTAATCCTCCTCAACTCACACATGCTGTTAATGCAATATAAACGAGTGTATAAACACCCACCAAAAAAAGGAAGCATCTAAGGATATCTCAATAGAAATTCCATTAAAACACAACAGGGTTTAGGAACCATACATGCAGTGCTCTAAGCAAGAGAGGCTTCTGCTTCAAAATCTCCTTAAACAACCTCTTAGCCTTACTTAACTGCCCCATCATCTCATAACAAAGAGCCTCCAAAAGCCTCCACTCCATTTCTCTAGGCTGAAACTCAATCAGCTTCTCCACATACTTCAAAGCCTCTTTAGTCTTCCCTTTCCTCATCTTCACATTAACAATAGTCTTCAAAGCATCAACATCTCTCGGATTCTTCTCCAACAACTTCATACACATCACTTCTTCCTCACTATCTCCTTCTTGGGTCTCAACAACACTACTTCCTTGAACTGGCTGTGGCAAGGACAATACACGTTCAGCCCTTACACCCATAAACAAGAATGACCCAACAAGTAAAAAAACAATCTTTTCACTGAAACGCTTGGAAATTCCTTTCTGGGGTTTCCAAGAACATGTTAAAATAGCTGAATTTTGGGATTTGGAAGCTGCTTGGAGCTTGGGGTAAAGAGTAGTCAGGGTTTTGGGACTGTAAAGGGGAGGAAGAAAAAGGGTTTTGAGGGAAATGGGGTGAACAACATTTGAGTTGTGACTGAGGGTTGATGAGTGTAGGCAAAGTGGGATTTTAGTGGCAATTGAAGAAACCATTTTAGCAAGTAGCACTGTAGGAGAAGCAGCTGCTTAGAAGAAGAACATCAAAAATGGAAGGTTAGTCCATCTGAAAGTTGTGCTCAAATAAGTCTTGGTTTTCTCTCATAAACCTTCAAGGGTTTAAGGGAATATAATCAATTGATGCTAAGTACAACTCAAACACCAAATTTTATACTATATTTGGTATCAATATTATTTTTTGTGTAATCAACGTCAATTCACTGCATCAAATTTTACATCAAAAAAGAATATTTTTCTCTCTCTTCATTATTATATTATTATTTCTTATTTCATAAAACAAATTCTTTCTAAAACATTCACTATATATAATTCATATTATTTTCTTCTATAATTATTTAATATAAAATTATTTTGTACCATAATTTTTTAAATAATATAAATTGCTAGTAAATATTATACATTATACATAATAATGAATAATACAAATAAAAGTGAAATCATTAATGAAATACAATTAAATAAACATTAGAAAAAATTATTTTAAATTCTACATAAATATTCAACTTTCAAGATCACTACGGTGCTCCCATAAATGATCTATTAATGCATTACGTAGTTCAAAATGAGCAATGTTTGCATTTTTAATTTTTGTGAAGATTAGTTGTAGTTATATCCAATTATAATTTATAGTAGAATTAACATAAATTTAATTTTAAAAAAAAGTCATATATAGAATAATTAATTTATAAAAAAGCTAAATTTTATATCTAAAATAAATATTATAAAAATATTACATAAAACATACAATTTATATAAGATTTAATTAAACCATACAATTTATATAATATTTAATTAAAAGTTTGTATAATAAAATAATATTAAAATATTCAAAAAGTGAACTGGTGTGATGAATAGTGTTGCACCAAATTTGGTGTAAAAATTGGTGTTGGTTGGAACTCAAAACACCAAATTTAGGATTTGGTGTAAAATTTGGTGTTGGTTGGAGATGGTCTAAGGTACTCTTCTCAAATTTCTGGGTAGGTGGTTGATTTGATTCCATTTTTTATTTGAAAAAAATAGTTGAGTGAGTACGATTTAATAAATAATTAAAGAAATTAGCGATATTTTTTTTATTTACTATTATTTATAACAATATAACAAATCTGTACTATGTATTAAAATAAGCTTTAGAGAGCATAAGAGACGTGAAATGTGCTTCTAGAAAAATATGAATGGAACGCTGGAAGGATTTTGTGGAAGAAACAAGTATATCGACGTTATGTTAGATCATTGAAAGAAAATTGATTATCTTATTTAAGTTCGTATTTAAAGTATGTTAAAGTTAAAAAAAAATTATACCACATGAATTTTTTTAAAAATTACAAATTATTGAATGAGGAAGACCCGCTATGAAGGGCATTAGGATGTCAGCTAATTATTTCATACTTTATCGAATCATTATCTCCCTTGTAATGTTGCAAAGTATGTCTACGATTCAAAGTATTTTCTATTGATTTTCATATTTCTTATGTCTATTAGTGAACTATTGTGTCAAGAGTGAGGCTTAAGTATTGGAGAATTTTCATATTATGTCTAAGAGAGTTGTTAAAACACTCTTTTTTACTAGAGACATTTATGAAAATATTATTTGAAAATGATATTCATTCTAAATTTTGTACTCTATTTTTTTGGTTATATATTTGTCAAGCAATCTTGTTTCTAAAAAGGACCATACTACTATAACATTTGAGTCGTTTATAAATCAGTTAGTTCCTAAATGATTAATTTGCTTAGTTAAAATTGAGTCAAGGGCATCAAATCTATTATGAGTTTTATAGACCTAAATGGTTGTATGAAATTTAAATGAAGTCTCAAAGAGATTCTTTAAGCACCTTAAGATCTTTGCGAACATCCTTAGGTTTAAGTATATTTTTAAAGTCAAGTTAAATGTTCAGGTTTAATTCTAAAAGCATATAAAGTTTGATGAGGTATTTACGTATTATATGAAAGTGATTAGAGACTATGAGAATAAGAGTATCAATGAGCCTCTTTTTACTATCGTATCATAAATATTTTCTTATGTGATAACCTTGATAGGCCGTTAATATTTAAAACTTTAAATATTTGCGTAAAATAACAAAAATAGAATTTCATCATAAATTATTTTACATCCAAATTTTATTTCTTATAATTGTTGTTACAAATGAGTTAGATGGGTGGAAATTTGATGATTCTTGTGGTGCGGGAAGAAGTAAATGACAGAGATGGTTGGTTTTGATGATAACAAAGAAACGATAGATAAGGAGAAATGATGAATATAGTGATGGAGTAGCAAGTGGAAGGGAACAAAGTTAAGAAAAGGTTGTTTCACAAATATATAAACTTCTTCAAGCACTACAGAATTGACGTAACATATATAATATGTCAAGTTAACAAAAAGTATCAAAATGACATTGTAAGGTCTACTGCGAGTTTTAAAAGCTTCAAAACTTACTTGAGGTGTCAATTTTAGATCGGTGTTGATTGGTTCCGCCCATAAAAATGAGTAAGAAAGTGGTGCAAGAGAAGATAACAATTTTGATAAGCCAAATGAAAAATAAGTGCCAAAAATCATTTTTTTTATTTTATCCAATCATTATAAAAGTGTTCAGAAAACTAGAAAAAAGGGGTTGATAATTGATATACGTCTAAACTTTGTCATTAGGAAATGACATACCCCTCGTTATAAAAGTGACTCATATATAAACCCCCCCCCCCTATTGTTACACAAATGACTCACATATACCCTTTTTCTCTAAAATAAGTGGGGAAAAAATCAATTTTAAATTAATTATTTTATTAAAAAAAAGTCATGTAGGGATATATTTGATTCTTCTCTTTTTTTCTTTTTTCTTTTTACTTTTAAATTCAATGACTAATTTGAATTTATTATTTTACTGATCAAATTTATTTTTTTCACTAGTTTTCTTGTAAATTTGTTATAGATACCCCAATTTTTTTTCCAGAAATTAATTTGCAATATAATCGCACAAAAACTAGGTTTAATTTTTATCTCTTTTTCTATTCATACTTTTTCCTTTTTATTTTTCTTATTTTACACTAAAGAATGAAAGAAATAAAAATGAAATAAGAATAATAAACTCAAATAATAATAATCAAAAAAGTTAAAAAAACACTTTTATGTATGTAAAAAATTAAATATATCCTTGAACTTTATTAGAAGGTTCATATATACCCTACATGAATTTTTTTTAATAAAATAAAATTTTAAATAAATACTTTCACTTCAGTTAGTTGAAAATGGTATATATGAATCACTTTTGTAATGATAGGATTGCAAGGGTATATATAAATTACTTTTAAAATATGGAATATATCTTCTTCTTCTTTTTTTGTAGTAATAGTTTGTTATATATCATTAATTATGAAGCACGAAGGTCTTCAATGTTTGGTACAGAAATTGAAATAAGGGTATTTCCCATATCCAAATGATAGTTAGGTTCAAAACTATTTAAGATTACACTCATATCAAAATAAGTTACGGCTTTGTGTGCTTCCATAGCTTCAATGGCACACAATGGTAGAGCTTAAAAATATTAGGAATTGTCCTTTTTTGCGCTCTTTTTCCTTCCTTAGCTAGTATGTATGCCACTCTATTCTGCTCCATGGAGGTATGTACTGGGTTTGGCATTCTCAGCTGGTGCATCAATGACCTGCATTCAGATATAATGTTAGCATAGTGTAAGTGATCATGTTGTATCATTGAGATTACACTAGTAGAGTCTGTGTTTAAGATCAGGGGTTTTAAATTTTTGGCCTTAGCCAGCTTTAGGCCGAAGAGAGTTCCCAGTAATTCTGCTTGAGGAGAATTAACATGGGAGCATTTTTATAGAAGCATGTTACCCAATTGTCATTATGATCGTGGATTACTCCTCTTATCCCCTTTCACTGATTAGATCCTCCCCACCCATCCGTGTTGAGCTTGAAATGTTCCCTCATAAGAGGATCCCACTTCACCTTTATGGTGCTCTTGTGTGTTGTGGTATTTCTATTTGCATTGTTCAAAAGATGGTACTCAGTAGCACTAGCTGTGGCATGGGAAGTTTTCACGTGGTATTTGTTGTTTCATAAAACATTGTCATTCTTGCTAGTCCATAAGTTCCAAAGGATGAAATGGGTTATCTCCTGCCAAATAAGTCAATTGATTGAATTGCTTATCCTTCAGGGTCCTTTAGGTGATGTGGCCACTAATCTACCGGTCACACTAGTTAGCGGCATTCAGTTGTCCTGTTGAGATGGATGAGACAGCTCCCACTTGAAGCGTGCTTCAAGTCTAGCTTTGAGACATTTACTGCAACCAAAATCTTCATTCCTTATTGTTGGCTTAAGGCATTGATTCCAATCCGATAACGCTTTTCTTTTTATTGGTATGCCGCTCCGTGAGCAAGGAGCGAGCTAAGTAAATCTTACTTGAAAATGAGTGAGATTCGAAGCGAAGATCATTCGCTTGGCAAATAAAGTGGGTCATCCTCTTTTTGGCTTCGGCCAAACACTTTTTCTCACTAATCGAGCTTTCTACAGAAAATGGGGGGCAGTTTGGAGCATAATATTACCCCAAAAAATGGTAGCCTTAGGACATTGGAATAGGTTGTGGTTATCCTTAGTCAGGTGATTGCAGAAGTGACATTCTTGTATGATATTAACCCCAATGTTGTGAAGGTAATAATTAGTGGGGATTCTCTTATAGGTCAGTAGCCAAATAAAAGTTTTAAATTTGTTAAGGCATTTAAGCTTCCAAATCCAGCTGAATTCACGGGTGTTAGCCTCACTATCAACGTCCTTTTGATTGGCAATGAGATTGTACACAAATTTTGTGGAGAAAAGGCCATGGCTCGAGTTTTCCAACCCAATTTGTCTTCCTTTGTGTTAGGGCCAATATGGGTATCATTAATGGTCAAGATGAGGTTGTCTAGGAGGGTTATGGAGAGGTTGTTTAAGTCATACTTACCATTTTTGTATACTGAATTGATCATGAGTGATGACTCATGCTTCGGGAGAGGTACTTAAATCATGCTCCTGATAGTGTCATGGTGGGGAATCCAACGGTCTTCGAAGAACCTTACCCTATTGCCTTTGTTGACGATTCAGCTTGAACCTTTAGCACAAGTTTGTCACCCTTACATGATGCATTTCCAAGTCCTGGAGACCTGCTTATGCTTTACTTGAGCATTTTCCTTGTGGCAGTATTTATAATATAGTGTTTTAGCCTAAAGCGATTGGTCTTGTGAAAGCTCTCCAAGTGAGACTTACGTGGAGTGCCTTGTTTTTTATCTCACTTTTTTGAAGGCCAAGTCCCTCTTCTCTCTTTTTCTTGGTGATAGTTTTCCAACCATGTTCAGTTTCACCCCTTTCATTTTTTGAAGTGGGAGATGTACTCGTGCACAATGATTGCATTATCTGAAGTTGTCTTCTCTGCAAGGAAGCTAGTTTGGCTGGGCCTAGTCATTGTAGGGAGAATGGTTTTTTAGCCTGTTGGCAATGCTCTTAACCAGCTTGAAGCCAGTGTTACAGAGTCCAATAGGTTTGAAATTTTTTAGCATATTTGCATTCAGGCATTTGGGGATCACACAGAGAAGAGTTCTGTTCATGATATGATTCATTCTTTCAAAAAAATAAAGGTATTTTTGCAGAAAGTGATTGGTTTGTCCCGAATAATGTCCCAATATTTTTGGAAGAGGATGGGGTGTAGCCCATCAGGGCCCGATGTTTTTAATGGCTTCAAGAAGTTAATAGATTGAATGATCTCGCTATCTCTAATGGGGCATCAAGGGACCTAGTTCTGCTATTGGCGTGGGTTTGCCTATTAGCCTCCTTAAGCCTATTAGGTCTGCTGGACAAGAGGTGTTCAAATTTGTAGAGGTTAGAGTAAAAATTGGTGACCATGCTTTGGATGCTTGGGGGTGGGGGTGAATATCAGTTCCAGCTTCACCCCTTAGAGCTAAGATTTGATTCATGCATCTTCTATTAATGGTAGAAGTGTGGAAGAAACGAGTATTATAATCACCTTCCGCAAGCCAGCTAATTCTAGAGTTCGTTTTCCAAAAGTCTTCCTCAAACTTGAGCATAATGTCATACTCTAGTTGGAGGTTTCTTTCTAAATCCTCGAGGAAGGTGCAGTGGGGGTAGTTTGGAGAGTTTTGGATGCGTTTATTCCAATTTGTGGCCTTACTTTAAAACAGGTTGATGGATTCAATCATGGTATTGGGAGGGAGGGTGATAGAGTTGTCAACGAGTTTTTGAAATTGGGGTGCCTACACCACATGGGCTCAAGTCTAAAGGGCCTATTAGACTTGTTGGGCTTATGGTTATTCAACGATACTAGAAATGGGCAATGGTCAGAGCGAGTAAGAGGCAGGTGGGACACACTAGAGTTCAAATAGTGGAGAATACATGACTCATTATCTAAACATCTATCTAGCTTTTATATAATAAGATCGTTCATGTTTTTCTATTTTTTTATTTATCCACGTGTATTTGCTACCCTTAAAGCCTAGGTCAATCATTTTAATTGGTTTAAACAATTTCAAAGATAACTAGCTCTATTGTTAATAATTCCCCTTCCTCTAACTTTAATTAAATTAAACCCCAAAATTGAACTTTAAAAAAATTGAAACTCGGATACTTGAAAGTGATAAAGCCTAAGATACATTAAAATAAGAGCGAATAATTAAACAAAATCTTAATTTACCTCTTTATGGTTGATTCTCAAGAATTAATTTTGAATTTAGTACACGCATACATCTTTTGAGATGATTAAGGAAGAAGGAGAGATGGTGATGTGCGTGAATTATGGTGGGGGCTGAGATGCGGGTAATTGGGGAGGAAAAAAGTGATGTGAGAGAAAGTAATTAAAATTGTTAATTTATCCTTAATTAAAGAGTTAAAATTTTAAGATAATTATTCAATACTTATGTATCCTTTTAACTTTTAAAATACATGGTATAATTATTAAAAAATGATACTATATATTTGTAATTGATAGGTAATCATATAAATATATAAAAGAAAATTCTAGGTCTGCCTACGTGGCGCCACCACAAACCAGGATTCTCTTTTAATTTATTTTATTTCCAAAACTAACCTTCCCTTTTCATTAAAAATTGTGACTTTTATGAAAAACTTTTTTATGAAAAGTTGTGGTTTTTATGAAGAGTTGCGACTTTACGAAGAGTTGCGACTTTTATGAAATGTTGTGACTTTTATGAAAGGTTGTGACCTTTCCAAAGGGTTGTAACTTTTCCAAAGAGTTGTGACCTCTTCGATAAGACAGAATAAACATTTGTTCACATTACCCTTAGTTGTCTATAAATAAAGGAATTTCCTTTCATTTTAAAACAATGAAAATTTTGAACTACTTCTTCTTCTTCTGGACAATTAAATATTTATGTACTTTGCTCCTATTGAATGACTCACTGACACCATTGTTTTTGTATCAATACACTGGTGAATAGAATCGTTCTATCATGAGATGATCTATTCCTTTAAACCTCGGGTACTAGAGGAGAATAATTTCCTTAAGGGGACACTATGCATTTAGTGGGATCGATTTTTTCCATTCTGTTTTATTCTATTGTTACAGATCCTGGTATGTTTTTTTCGGTCATTAATTTTTGCTTACATTATTAATTGTTATTTTTAGTACATGCTTTAAACTTTGTTGTTTATGTTTCTGCAAAATTATTGTTATAAGTATTTGTTAGTACAGATTAAATAACAAACATTAATTGAGTATTCAAACAAGTTTTCTCTACTAGAATTGTTAAATGTACAATTAAAAAAGCCCTTACAAATCTCTAATTTCTTCATCAACAACGTCATTCCTTCACATACAAGGATGAGATTTTGTGTTCTTTAGAAAATTCTTTGAGAGTTAATAACTTTGCGTGCCCATATTTTTTATTTTTATGTAGTTGTTATCTATTTTTACTAAATTTTATCAGTGGATATTATGAGTACTTTAAGGATTGAAATTTGATTGAAGTGTTAGTCAATTTTTTGAGGTATGTTATTCAAAACATAAAGAACTTTTCTGGTTAGAATGATTTGTTATCATCATTGGATCTCTCATAGTTTACTCCCTTTAATGTATGTTTTTGATAGTTGTTTTGTTGTCTCCTTAAAAACTGTATTGATTATTTTTCGTTTGGTATGTATATGATCTCACTTGGACAAAGCTTTCGTCCATTTAATGTTTTTCTTTTTTTCCTTCTCATTCGGCTCTTCTAAATATTTTTGGTGTGAGTTATGACTATTTTCGGCAAGCTTAATTTGAAGAATATGAAACAAAACTTGCTCTAAATAAAAGTAATATCTTAATCTATAAAAGATATGTTTATTAACATAGATTTGTTGTCCTTCATTTTCAAGTCATTGCTGAGCGTTTGAGTTATCTAGGTTAGACTCATTTTTAATTTTTTAATGTTCGAGAATATTTCTTTAACATGAGTCTAGAGTCCAATATTTTGATCTATTTTTACTTTCATAATGCAAAATTTATACATACATATTTCTGAAAAAGTCGTAAAGTTACATTGCAGTTTAATGAAGAATGAATTTCTAAAAGGGTCAACAATATTATTTTGCTGTCGTTTCAAATTTATTTTTCTCCTTCTATAAATTTTGCTAGAGTAACAAAGTAATAATAACGAAAAGTAGTGAACGTCTGACCTCAGACAAGTGGATTGTCTCTAAAAAAATTTATTTATGTTGTTGTGGTGTACACTTATTTATAACTAATATTGATTATCGAAAACTTTCACAAAAAATTTTTTCACAAGGAGTTATTCTAACCATAAAATTATCAGATTCTATATATTTCATGTACAAAAATAGAAGGGGAACCCATCGGTAGTCCCCTAAATTTGGCACCAATTTTCACTTACACACCTCAAGTAGGCTTTGTTCATTTTAAACACCTCAAGTAGGGGTCCGCTGTGTCATTTTGACACTTTTTATATTTTCAAAAAATCACATATTAAGTGCGTACATCCAAACACAAGAAGAAGAAGAAAGAGGTGAGGGCATGGGGTTTGGGATCTGGAATAAAGAAAAAAAGAAAGTAAAATTGAGTTTTTAAAAAATAAAATAAAATTTCCACGTGTCAAATATCAAATTTTTTTTTCCACATAAGAGCGTTTGGATGTACGCACTTAATATGTGATTTTGAAAATATAAAAAGTGTCAAAATGACACAACAGACCCCTACTTGAGGTGTTTAAAATGAACAAAGCCTACTTGAGGTGTCTAAGTGAAAATTGGTGCCAAGTTTAGGGGGCTACCGATGGGTTCCCCCAAAATAGAATAAGTGATGTTTAATCGCTACATAAAAACATTACTCAATGTTAACAAGACAATTATATTATCAAACATTTATTATGATAAATTATGTAAAAGATAATAATGATTAGATATCAAGATATTTTCAATCATTCATTATATATTTACAATTCTTGAGATATGTGATAATGTCAAATCATTTAATTTCTGTTGAAATGTTCTTAAAACCTACTAATTTTTTTTCTTATAACAATCGATTATTAAAAAGGTTGTTCAAAAGCTTAGAAAAATACCTACAAAAATAGAAATAGAAAAATTGGTAAAAACCATAGTAGAAAAACCTAAGGAATTAGACATTAAAAATAACCAAGTAACAATAAAAATAATAGAACAGGTAGAAACAATAACTAGTGAAATTAGTAATTTAAAAGAAATAATTAAAAGACTTGAACAAATTTCACTTTCATGACTGAAGAAGACATAAATTATAAAAAAATATTAGAATATACAAAAAAATTTCATCTAGAACCAGTAGAATTTTCAACTCACATTCCCTCTAGCCAAACAGACAAAATACTTCTCAAACAGAATAATACAATAATAGCCTTACTAATAGAATTAAATACAAAAGTAGATAAAATATTAAAAGAAAAACAACCTGAACAACAAGTTAATACAGAAATAGATAAACTAATAAATCAACTTAAACAAGTAGAAATAACCCCTCAACAGGAAGAACAAAAGGTAATTAAAAGACCACAAAAATGGACTTTCTTTCAAATGCATTTAACATCCCAAGAAAGTAGACCTAGTTTCTCAGAAAATAGAATAGGTAATAACATAATCTCTAGAATATTATCCAAAAGAACATCAACCATAGAAGAAAATCAAGAATTAAATGAAATAATCGATATAGACAAAGATCTACAAATATTTCAACAAAATCAACTTAAACTATTAAATCCTAGAACATTATACAATACAAAATACTTTCAAAAAATAATCAACTATACCGACACTATAGAGAAGAACAGATATCTGCTATAGGAGAAGACTTTGGAAGCCTAAATTTGGTAAACCCTATTTTTATAAAGACAGTCAAAAATTCTAAATTAATGCTAATGCACATGGGATTAATAGTTATAGGAATAAAAGGATTAACTAGAAAGAATTTGGGATCTAAAGTAATGATAGTATTATATGATGACCGATAGACAGACTTAAAGAAATCTATCATAGGACTAACAGAACTAAATATGACAAATAATGATGGAATATTTTATATTAGCCCAGACTTTTTAATAAATCTAAAACAATTTGGTAAACATATTAAAATAGGAATTCAGACCAAAGGGTATGAAGAAATGAATAATGGAAATAATTTATTAATGTGCGTAGGTTTTATAGGAAAAATGACTTTAAATAGTAATACAAAATTTAAACTCCAAGTAAAAGATGTAGTAGAAGTAATGGGTAATAAAGAAATAAAATTAATAAAACCAATAAAGATAAATCCAGAAGAATATGCAGGATTAGAATGAAATTTAGATAAACTAAGTAAACCCAAAGTATTTGCGCCAGAACAACACTTAATGTACACTAGCTCAAAAGGAGAGACATTTATTAGGTTTACAAATTATAATTATACAAATCAAAGAGAATTAGAAGATAATGAAACAGAAAGTACCATAGAAACAGAACAAGAAGAACTTATGAATATAGAGTTAATACAAGAAGGATATGAAGTAGACAGTGTTATAGAAGAAGCAAAAAGGCAATACACGAAAAATAAAAATAAAATCTTTAAATGTAAAGGATATAAAAAAGGAAAGATGGATATAATAGAAACAATAGAACACTTTAGAATGTGTGAAGAAAGGGATGATAATTTAGCTTATAAGATAGATGAATCCGAATACATGAATGAGGAAAAAAAAGACATGAATGAAGAAAAAAAAGACACTCAATCCCTAAATAGTTACAAAGAACTAATGGATGAAGCAACTAGTTCATATAGTGCAAGCCCATTCCAAAGAACTACAGCAGCTCCGAAGATAAATTATAGTACAGGAAATCTACCTAGAAAATCATGGGTTAGACATGATCAAGAAATAAAAGATAATGTTAAACCAGCAGGAAAAAGAATGCCAATAGAAGAATCCATTAGATTACAAGAAGGAGGAAATAAAGGAAAAATATTAAATATAGCGGCACACGATCCACAAATGTGGAATACTGTAATAGATTTATGGAAAGGAATAGTAGTAGCAGATTTTATTAAAAATTATCAAGAAACAGACGCAGAGACTATGTATAGATATTTAGAAACCTTTTTAGGAGAATTATGTAAAGCAGTATGGGAATCTTATAAATAGACTAAACCACAGGAATTCCAAGGACTAATAGAATTAGGGTCAAACCCTTACAATTTCACAAACAAAATACATGTGTTATTGACAGGAGAAGACCCGAATAGTGGCTTACTGGCTCTACAAAGAAATGCTTTAATAAAATTAGAACAATTAAGTATATCAAATTCGATGCACATAAAGAAGTTCGTTAATGACTATTTTTACTATTGCACTATTAGTGAAAATACATTTAATGAAGAATTAGGAAAAAGGCTATTTAATAAATTACCAAGAGCATTAGGAAGAGAAATAGAAGAAAGATGATATAAAAGAGAAGGTGTAGCTCAAGACCCTACTATCTCATGGTCTATAGGACAAAATGTAACACACATAATGGAAATACTAACAGAAAAATGTATTAACATAAAAATACAAAAACAATTAAAACAAAAAGAAATGAACTTTTGTAAAACAATGATATACACTACATAAAGTTATGATAAAGAACCTAGTAGACCCAAAAGATATAAAAGAAGAATAAACTATAACTAAAGACCTTACAAAAATAAGAAATACTTTTTGAGAAAATCCTCAGCAAGAAAACCTTACTTAAACGGAGATAGACATGTTAGAAAATATATAAATGATAGAAATTATAAAAATAAATTACAATGTTATACTTGCGGTAGTCTAGAACACTTAGCAAATATATGCCCTAAAAGAAATAATATGAAAAGTAGAAACTCTCAATTAATAGAAGACTTCCAAGAGACTTTACTAAATGTAGATGAATTTATGTCAGATACAGAAAGTATATATTCAGTTATTAGCTTAGACATAGCAGAAGAAGAAAGAGGTCAATCAGATACATCTGACTCAGAAAATGATAATTTAATTAATGAAATAGGATTAGAAAGATTAGAAAGAAAGGAAGAAGATTTAACTTATACAATACCAAGACTGTAATCATGAATTTAAAAGATAAAAAGGAATAGACAGCAATCAGTGTAGTATATTTAAATGGTATCCTAGTAAAATAAATAGAGCTAAATGTAAAAATTGTTATATAGAAGCATGTACAAGCTGTATAGAACATAAATTAAATCAACAAGTAGCCAAACAACAAGAACAATTTCAAACAAAAGATCAGATTACCAATCTAAGACTAATGACTCTAGAAATAAGAATAAATGATTTAGAACAAAGACTAATTTTTGTAGAAAAAAGAAAATAAAAAATAGACATAGAAAATTCACAATCACAAGGAACAATCCATCTAGACCAAATAGAAAGTGAACTAATGAACATAGAAGAAGATAATACTAGCTTCATATGTAATGAAGATAAAAAATTTGGAACAATAAAAATACTAGTAAGAATAAAAATTAAAGATATAGAAATAGAAATTTTAGCATTAATTGATACAGGTTGCACTGGCTGCCTTCTTAATAAGAAAATAATACCACAACATATATTACCAACCCTTAAGAATTTTAAAGAACCAGTATTAGCCATACAAATGGATGGAACTCATAATTTATACCACCAATATATAGAAAAAGCACAAATAAGTTTTATAAATACATGTAATAAATTTTACAAACCAACTTATAATATGCATAAAATCCTAATAAGAGACTTAAATACTAAAACTGATTTAGTAATAGGACTACAATTTCTTATACAAAACAATGAAAGTTGTTTAGTCTCTAGAGATGGAATAATGTTATTCAGAAATACAACCTATACTCCCATTCAGACCAATAAAATCCTAACAAAAGGAATTAAAGTCAAAGATAATAGACTAAATAATTCTAGTCCATGTTGCGACAATTGTGGAAATAATGAAAGTTGTTCTTCAAAAAACTTATATGAAGAAAAACAAGAAGAAAATTATATAGAAGATACATATATAGCAGACATAAAAAAAGATTATACATTAATAAATGTAGAAACAGAATTTTATAATTTTAAAAAAGAAATAAATACTATAGGAACAATAAAACATCCTAAAGACTTAGAAAATATAATAGCAATACTAGATGAAATGGAAATAATAGGAGAAAAACCCTTAATACATTGGGGAAGTAATAAAATTATGTGTAAATTAGATATAATAAATCCAGACTACACAATAAAGACAGCAACTATAGAAGCAAATAATGAAGACATTGAAGAATTCAGTAAACAAATTAAAGAACTATTAAAATTAGAAGTAATAAGAAGATCTACATCTAGACATAGATCAGCAGCTTTTATGGTTAGAAACCATAGCGAACAAGTACGAGAAAAAGCTCGCATGGTAATAAATTATAAAAGACTAAATGACAATACTAGAACAGATGCATATAAACTACCAGATAAAAATGAATTAATTAATAGAATACAAGGTAAAAAGATATTTAGTAAATTTGATCAGTAAATCGTGATATCGCAAGTAAAAATGCACCCAGAAAGCATAGAATGGACAGCCTTCACTTGTCCTGAAGGACATTTTGAATGGTTAGCCGTGCCTTTTGGATTAAAGACAGTTCCGCCTATTTTCCAAAGAAAAATGGATGATATGTTCGGAGACTACAAAAATTTTGTATTAATATATGTAGATGACATTCTAGTATTTAGTAAAGACATGTACGAACATTTAGGACATTTACAGACAGTGTTTAGACTATTTGTAAAATATGGAATAATAATTAGTAAAAAGAAAATGAAATTATGTAAGTCACATATAAATTTCTTAGGAGTAACTTTAGGAGAAGGAAAAGTAAAATTACAACCACATATAGCTAAAAAAGTTAGATATGCCTAATAAGTTAGATAATACAAAAGAATTACAAAAATTTTTAGGATTAGTAAATTATGCAAGAAATTGTATTCAATTCTTAGGAAAAATAGCAGGTTCATTATATGCTAAGACAGGTAGTAAAGGACAAAAATATTTTAATATAGAAGACATTAAATTAGTCCATCAAATTAAAGAAAAAGTTAAAAATATACCTGACTTACAAATACCACTAGAATCAGACTATTTAATAGTTCAAACAGATGATAGTAAATTAGGATGGGGAGCCATCTTAAAATCAAGACCAAATAAATACAGTCCAAAAAATGAAGAAAAAATATGTGCCTATCAAAGTGAACAATACAAAGAAAAAGGTAATATGAGTAGTATAGACGCAGAAGTATTAGCGGTAATATACCGATTAAATAGTTTTAAATTATACATTTTAAATAAAAATGAAGTATTAGTAAGAACAGACTGCGAAGACATAGTTAAATTCCATGAAAAAATAAATAGTAAAGCTAGTAATAAAAGACGATGGTTAAATTTTATAGATATAATATATATATATATATATATATATATATATAATAATATTGTTTTTGAATATGTTAAAGGAAAAGATAATGACTTAGCTGATAAATTAAGTAGATTACAATTAAAAATTAATTAATATTTATTACAGCATGAGACCAACAAGTCAACAGACAGTAGACAAAGGCAAGGGCATCGCTCGCGGATACTTATGCTCGAGCGTTATTAAGCATAACATTTCGCACTTCTAAATACAAATGGACAATTTAATGGAAAGAATACATTTTGGTAAATATAATTTAATTTCTTATCCAAACAGTAATCTATCTTTTAGAATAAATCCAGATTGTACTTTAGATAAATCTCAAAAATACTTAGTAGACAATTTATGGATAGCATACAATAATCAAGACACTAAATATTTTATTACTGCTTCCAATGCATTGTGTCAATATTTTTCAGAAAAAAATAGAGATAATAAATTCAAATTTTATGTAGTAATACATGATAAAACTAATGATGTTTTTCAGACATGGATAGAAGTAGTAGATTTCATAAATGGGGTAAAAAACTCACTTTTTAAAGGTTTTAATAATTTTAATGAAGCTTTAGACTATGCTAGAGGAGTACTTGGGCCTAATTATTACATTTCAACAGCCTTGAAACAAAGCCCAACCCAAATATCACAATACAATATCTGAAAAGACACAGATTAAATAATATTTTGTGATCATTGCTCTTCCATGACCGAGGGTTTCAAAAGACTGAATACAAAAAATGAAATCCTTATCCAAGAAAACATGAGACTTGTTAAACAGCTCGAGACTTTTCAGAGTAAATATGCTCCAAGAACAGACATTACAACTCAGCAAGAAGGCATGAGTTCTCCATCTCACTTAAAAATGGATGAGACGGGTGTGCATTCCCCTCTGAATGCTAAGAACTCTACTGTATCGGAGCATGATACAGCTAGTCCGGTTCAAACGGTGATCGATAAAGACTTATCAAACCCGTTAATGGCTGTCACTTTGCCAAAAAGTAAAATAACGGAGTCTTCTTCCTCACGAAGAAGATTACCTAAATACTTTCAAAAAGACACATTAAGAAAAAATGAATTATTAAAAAAGAAAAAAAATGAAAAATTAGAAAATATAATTAAGCAAACATTAGAAAAAAAATTTCAAGACAAAAGTCAAGATAAACATATTATCGAAAATAGTCTCAGTCGAAGTAATGGTTTAGAAGACAATATTAATAAACTGTATTTAAGAATGTATAAATAATATTCAAGACTCTCAAGACTTTATGAAGATGAAGACTCAGGCATGAGTTTTGATACAGATGCATTACACAATTTAGATACTTAATCAAAGACAATGTAAAAAGACAAGCAAGACATGGTAAGTTACGGAGACTTCTCAAAATGGAATTGCAAGACACTAGAAGACAAACTACTAAAAGGTATGGGCAAAAAGGAAAAGTCAAGAATGTTATAGTAAAAGATACAAGAAAGTCGGAATGTTGATAAGAAAAAATGGAAAAAATGGCAAGAAGTTATGGGAAAAGAAAGAAAAAGTCAAAAAAGGCATGTGGGCAAGCTTGGACAAAATATATATATGTAAATATATATATAAAGTTTTCAACATATTCGGTGGGGATACCCACTACGTGTCCTGTAAAAATGAGTGTGGTGTCACTTTATCACTACCCTTCAAAAGAGGAAAAAACTGTTGACATAGCACGCATCCTAGAGTATGTAATATCAGTCCAAAAAAGATGAAACTAATAATGCATGTGACGATGGGGCCCAATGTGTACCCGACTTGCATTATTAAACGAATCTTATCAAGTTGCCGGCCATTAAATAATTAAGGCCACTTAGTAGTGTCATTTTGGTCTTTTGAAGTTTCTTATTTTTGCCTATATAAGGAGTAGTAGTAAGAGTTGAGAAAGGAGAGTGAAAAAAGAGTAGAAAAGAATAGAAGTTAGAAAAAAGTTGTCATACTCCCTCCACACTTCCTCCATCCTCCTTCCATACTCCTTTATGTAGCAAAAATCCTCATTCGTATATTAAAGTTTGTGAAATAAAAATAAGTATGTTTGTGTGTTAAAGTTTTTGAAAGCTTTTTCAAAGTCCTTCGGGGGTTCCCGAAAGGGAAACCTCTCTCGGTTTATCATGTAAGTTTTATGATGTTTACTTCCCTAAATTCCCCCAAAAAATATGTTATCTTTTTATAAAAATTTTAGTTTGATGTAACTTATTGTATATGTGTTTAAAAAAAAAAAATTACCCTTAGTATATGGTTAGCTTCTTAATTTCTTAAACAACGACTATGGATTAATCTGTAAATTTCTAGGATTCTTGGCTTTATAGTCCGCTTGATGAAAGGACGAAGTTATTGCCAATTTTCATATCCGGGGTGTGGTTAAAGATGAAGTTGTTAAGAACAAAGGTTAAGAAGAAGAGATGAACTGGGTAAGATAAAGTCCAAAAACATATATAAAAAATAAAAAAAATTGAAAAATAAAATAAAACATGGGAAAAATAGGAATTTAGGTCATAAATTAGCATAGTTAAACTAAATGAGAGAGGAAGTACTGAGTAGGATTTACAAAATATTTGAAGCAAAGCCTAAACACGAAACAACTTACAATATCTTGTCATTATATACTACTACTATATATCTACTACTATATATTATATATATTATTAAGTACTATATAAGTACTACTACTATATATATATATCTACTACTATATATTATATATATATACTACTATATATATTATATTTATATATTATATACTATATAAGTACTATATAATTATATACTACTATATATATATCTACTACTATATATAATATTATTATATATTATACTACTATATATATTATATAATCGTTTTTATCAGATTTATTATTTTTATCAGCATTTCATGTATTTATCAGATTTATCAGATATATTTATAGTATTTGCTGTTGTATTTACTATTTTTACTATTTTTACTGTTTTTTTGTATTTTCTCAGATTTATCAGATTTTCTGTGTTTATCGTGGTTTATCGCTTCAGATTTCATCGCTTTTAGTGTTAATACTTAATACTATTAATACTACATGCTACATACACTACATACCTATATACTACATATACCAATCCCCCCAATATATCTAAGTGTCCATATATATTTGGTATCAGAGCGAGAAGTTTTTGGGATAAATAGCCTATGAAAAGGCATCCTTCATTTAAAAATATAAGGTATAAATATTGGCATTTATATAAAGGATTAAAATTAATAAAACCAATAAAGATAAATCCAGAAGAATATGCAGGATTAGAATGAAATTTAGATAAATTAAGTAAACCCAAAGTATTTGCGCCAGAACAACACTTAATGTACACTAGCTCAAAAGGAGAGACATCTATTAGGTTCACAAATTATAATTATACAAATCAAAGAGAATTAGAAGATAATGAAACAAAAAGTACCATAGAAACAGAATAAGAAGAACTTATGAATATAGAATTAATCCAAGAAGGATATAAAGTAGACAATGTTATAGAAGAAGCAAAAAGACAATACACTGAAAATAAAAATAAAATTTTTAAATGTAAAGGATGTAAAAAAGAAAAGATGGATATAATAGAAACAATATAACACTTTAGAATGTGTGAAGAAAGGGATGATAATTTAGCTTATAGGATAGATGAATCCGAATACATGAATGAGAAAAAAGAAGACATGAATGAAGAAAAAGAAGACATTCAATCCCTAAATAGTTACAAAGAACTAATGGATGAAGCAACTAGCTCATATAGTGCAAGCCCATTCCAAAGAACTACAGCAGCTCCGAAGATAAATTATTGTACAGGAATCTACCTAGAAAATCATGGGTTAGACATGATCAAGAAATAAAAGATAATGTTAAACCAGCAGGAAAAAGAATGCCAATAAAAGAATCCATTAGATTACAAGAAGGAGGAAATAAAGGAAAAATATTAAATATAGCGGCACACGATCCACAAATGTGAAATACTGTAATATATTTATGGAAAGGAATAGTAGTAGCAGATTTTATTAAAAATTATCAAGAAACAGACGCAGAGACTATGTATAGATATTTAGAAACCTTTTTAGGAGAATCATGTAAAGTAGTATGGGAATCCTATAAACAGACTAAACCACAGGAATTCCAAGGACTAATAGAATTATGGCCAAACCCTTACAATTTCACAAACAAAATAGATGTGTTATTAACAGGAGAAGACCCGAATAGTGGCTTACTGGCTCTACAAAGAAATGCTTTAATAAAATTAGAACAATTAAGTATATCAAATTGGATGCACATAAAGAAGTTCGTTAATGACTATTTTTAATATTGCACTATTAGTGAAAATACATTTAATGAAGAATTAGGAAGAAGGCTATTTAATAAATTATCAGGAGCATTTAGGAAGAGAAATAGAAGAAAGATGGTATAAAAGAAAAGGTGTAGCTCAAGACCCTACTATATCATGGTCTATAGGACAAAAAGTAACACACGTAATGAAAATACTAACAGAAAAATGAACTAACATACAAATACAAAAACAATTAAAACAAAAAGAAATGAATTTTTATAAAACAATGATATACACTACACAAAGTTATGATAAAGAACCCAGTAGACCCAGAAGATATAAAAGTAGAATAAACTATAACCAAAGACCTTACAAAAATAAGAAATACTTTTTGAGAAAATCTTCAGCAAGAAAACCTTACTTAAACGGAGATAGACATGTTAGAAAATATATAAATGATAGAAATTATAAAAATAAATTACAATGTTATACTTGCGGTAGTCTAGAACACTTAGCAAATATATGCCCTAAAAGAAATAATATGAAAAGTAGAAACTCTCAATTAATAGAAGACTTCCAAGAGACTTTACTAAATGTAGATGAATTTATGTCAGATACAGAAAGTATATATTCAGTTATTAGCTTAGACATAGCAGAAGAAGAAAGAGGTCAATCAGATACATCTGACTCAGAAAATGATAATTTAATTAATGAAATATGATTAGAAAGATTAGAAAGAAAGGAAGAAGATTTAACTTATACAATGATGAACGCATACCAAGACTGTAATCATGAATTTGAAAGATAAAAAGGAATAGACAGCAATCAGTGTAGTATATTTAAATGGTATCCTAGTAAAATAAATAGAGCTAAATGTAAAAATTGTTATATAGAAGCATGTATAAGTTGCATAGAACATAAATTAAATCAACAAGTAGCCAAACAACAAGAACAATTTCAAACAAAAGATCAGATTACTAATCTAAGACTAATGACCCTAGAAACAAGAATAAATGATTTAGAACAAATACTAATTTTTGTAGAAAAAGGAAAACAAAAAATAGACATAGAAAATTCACAATCGCAAGGAACAATCCATCTAAACCAAATAGAAAGTGAACTAATGTACATAGAAGAAGATAATACTAGCTTCATATGTAATGAAGATAAAAAATTTGGAACAATAAAAATACTAGTAAGAATAAAAATTAAAGATATAGAAATAGAAACTTTAACATTAATTGATACAGGTTGCACTGGCTGCATTCTTAATAAAAAAATAATACCACAACATATATTACCAACCCTTAATTGTAAGGGTTTGGCCCTAATTCTATTAGTCCTTGGAATTCCTGTGGTTTAGTCTGTTTATAAGATTCCCATACTGCTTTACATGATTCTCCTAAAAAGGTTTCTAAATATCTATACATAGTCTCTGCGTCTGTTTCTTGATAATTTTTAATAAAATCTGCTACTACTATTCCTTTCCATAAATCTATTACAGTATTCCACATTTGTGGATCGTGTGCCGCTATATTTAATATTTTCCATTTATTTCCTCCTTCTTGTAATCTAATGGATTCTTCTATTGACATTCTTTTTCCTGCTGGTTTAACATTATCTTTTATTTTTTGATCATGTCTAACCCATGATTTTCTAGGTAGATTTCCTGTACTATAATTTATCTTCTGAGCTGCTGTAATTCTTTGGAATGGGCTTGCACTATATGAGCTAGTTGCTTCATCCATTAGTTCTTTGTAACTATTTAGGGATTGGGTGTCTTCTTTTTCTTCATTCATGTCTTCTTTTTCCTCATTCATGTATTCGGATTCATCTATCCTATAAGCTAAATTATCATCCCTTTCTTCACACATTCTAAAGTGTTCTATTGTTTCTATTATATCCATCTTTCCTTTTTTACATCCTTTACATTTAAAAATTTTATTTTTATTTTCAGTGTATTGTCTTTTTGCTTCTTCTATAACACTGTCTACTTCATATCCTTCTTGGATTAATTCTATATTCATAAGTTCTTCTTATTCTGTTTCTATGGTACTTTCTGTTTCATTATCTTCTAATTCTCTTTGATTTGTATAATTATAATTTGTGAACCTAATAGATGTCTCTCCTTTTGAGCTAGTGTACATTAAGTGTTGTTCTGGCGCAAATACTTTGGGTTTACTTAGTTTATCTAAATTCCATTCTAATCCTGCATATTCTTCTGAATTTATCTTTATTGGTTTTATTAATTTTATTTCTTTATTACCCATTACTTCTACTACATCTTTTACTTGGAGTTTAAATTTTGTATTTCTACTTAAAGTCATTTTTTCTATAAAACCTACACACATTAATAAATTATTTTTACTATTCATTTCTTCATACCCTTTGGTCTGGATTCCTATTTTAATATGTTTACCAAATTGTTTTAGATTTATTAAAAAGTCTGGACTAATATAAAATATTTCACCATTATTTGTCATATCTATTTCTGTTAGTCCTATGATAGATTTCTTTAAGTCTGTCCATCGGTCATCATATAATACTATCATTACTTTAGATCCTAAATTCTTTCTAGTTAATCCTTTTATTCCTATAACTATTAATCCCATGTGCATTAGCATTAATATAGAATTTTTGACTGTCTTTATAAAAGCAGGGTTTACCAAATTTAAGCTTGCAAAGTCTTCTCCTATAGCAGATATCTGTTCTTCTCTATAGTGTCGGTATAGTTGATTATTTTTTGAAAAGTATTTTGTATTGTATAATGTTCTAGGATTTAATAGTTTAAGTTGATTTTGTTGAAATATTTGTAGATCTTTGTCTATATCTATTATTTCATTTAATTCTTGATTTTCTTCTATGGTTGATGTTCTTCTAGATAACATTCTAGAGATTAAATTATTATCTATTCTATTTTCTGAGAAACTTGGTCTACTTTTTTGGGCTGTTCGTCTGTTTGAAAGAAAGTCCATTTTTGTGGTCTTTTAATTACCTTATGTTCTTCCTGTTGAGGGGTTATTTCTACTTGTTTAAGTTGATTTATTAGTTTATCTATTTCTGTATTAGCTTATTGGTCAGGTTGTCTTTCTTTTAGTATTTTATCTATTTTTGTATTTAATTCTATTAGTAAGGCTATTATTGTGTTATTTTGTTTGAGAACTATTTTGTCTGTTTGGCTAGAGGGAATGTGAGTTGAAAATCCTACTTGTTCTAGATGGAAACTTTTTGTATATTCCAATACTTTTTTATAATTTATGTCTTCTTCACTCATGAGAGTGAGATCTGTTCTAATCTTTTAATTATTTCTTTTAAATTACTAATTTCACTAGCTATTTTTTCTACTTGTTCTATGATTTTTATTGTTACTTGGTTATTTTTGATTTCTAATTCCTTCGATTTTTTCTATTATTGTTTTTACCAACCTTTCTATTTTTAATTTTGTAGGTATTTGTTCTAAATTAAATTTAGTATTTAGATATTGAACTTTTCTATCTATTTCTAGTTCTTGTGCTTTTAAGAAATCGAAATTCTTTTCTAATTTATCTAATATTTTCAATTGCTTATTTTGTACTTCTTCTATAGTTTCTAAAAGTCTTATTATAATTTGATCTTGTTGATGAGTTTTTTCGCTAAAATTTATTATTAGATCTATTAAAGTATTATACTGTTTATCTGCGGAATGTAATATATGTTCTCCTTCTGAAAAATTACACTTTAAAATACTATTTTTGGGTAGTGATCTATATTTTTTTTCTGGGAGTATTTTTAAATCTAAATATTCTAATTGTTTTAGAGAATCTATTTTTCTATCCTATCGAACTTCTAATTGGGCATATTAGTTTATAGTAATTTATCATATTCTTAGTATATTTAATATTTAATTTTATGTGATTAATTTCTTTTATTACTTTATCTTTTTTTTTGTTCAAAAAATCTATTATATAAATTTTAGGTATTTCTTCGTTAGCTAATTCTTGTTTTGACCAGATTAAAAATTCGCTTATTTGTTCTTTTTCTATCCAGGTTAAAAATTCTATTAATCTTTTTAGATTATGTTCAAACTCTACCTTATATTGTATCTCTTTGTGAAGCCAACTATATCTTAATCTTATTCTTCTAATATATTCTAGAGGCATGTATATTATCCAAATTGTATATTGTTAAGTGTTTTCTTATATATTTTTATTCTTTTTTCAGAATTTATAACTTGTCTTACCGTATATTCTAATTCTCTATTTAGGTATTTTATGTCGTAATATGGGTCTTCTAAGGTTATTTATTTTCTTAGTTCTAATTCTCTGTCTAAAAGGTATGTTTTATGGTATTTTTCTTCTATGAGCCACTGAGTTACTTGTCTATAGCAACTTACTATGGCTTGCATTAATTATCCTAACAAAATTACTTCTTTTTTAATACTCTTATTTATTAACTATATTCTTTTATCACACCAGTATATGTCAATATCGTAACTTGATATATCCCACCTAGTATTGCTAATAATTTCTGAATCACTTAAGTTTAACTTATCTAAATCTTCTATATGCTTTATATTAAATTTATTTTCTAGTAATCTTTTCTTTTCTATAACTACTTGTCTAGTTTTATATTCTTTATATAAATGCCAATATTTATACCTTATATTTTTAAATGAAGAATGTCTTTTCATAGGCTATTTATCCCAAAAACTTCTCGCTCTGATACTAAATATATGGACACTTAGATATATTGGGGGGACAAATATATGGACACTTAGATATATTGGGGGGACTGGTATAAGTTGTATATAGGTATGTAGTGTATGTAGTATTAATAGTATTAAGTATTAACACTAAAAAACAGTAAGTACAAAAACATTAAACACAGTAAACACAGAAAATACAACAAATACAAAAAATACAGTAAATACAAAAAATATAGTAAAAACAGTAAAAACAATAAATACAACAGCAAATACTATAAATATACAGTAAATACAATAAAAACAGTAAATAATATATATAGTAGTATAACATATAGTAGTATAATATATATATATATATATATATATAATATACATAGTAGTATATAATTATATAGTACTTATATGGTATATATATATAATATATATATAGTACTTAGATATATATATTGTTCCGTGTTTAGGCTTTGCTTCAAATATTTTGTAAATCCTACTCAGTACTCCCTCTCTCATTTAGTTTAATTATGCTAATTTATGACTTAAATTCCTATTTTCCCCATGTTTTATTTTATTTTTCAATTTTTTATTTTTGTTTTTATTTTTTATATATGTTTTTGGATTTTATCTTACCCATTTCATCTCTTCTTTTTTTTGAGAAGAACCCATTTCATCTCTTCTTCTTAACCTTTGTTCTTAACAACTTCATCTTTAACCACACCCCGGATATGAAAACTGGCCACAACTTCGTCCTTTCATCAAGCGGACTATAAAGCCAAGAATCCTAGAAATTTACAGATTAATCCATAGTCGTTGTTTAAGAAATTAAGAAGCTAACCATATACTAAGGGTAAATTTTTTAACACATATACAATAATATACATCAAACTAAAATTTTTATAAAAAGATAACATATTTTTTGGGGGAATTTAGGGAAGTAAACATCATAAAACTTACATGATAAACCGAGAGAGGTTTTCCTTTCGGGAACCCCCGAAGGACTTTGAAAAAGCTTTCAAAAACTTTAACACACAAACATACTTATTTTTATTTCACAAACTTTAATATATGAATGAGGATTTTTGCTACATAAAGGAGTATGGAAGGAGGATGGAGGAAGTGTGGAGGGAGTATGACAACTTTTTTCTAACTTCTATTCTTTTCTACTCTTTTTTCACTCTCCTTTCTCAACTCTTACTACTACTCCTTATATAGACAAAAATAAGAAACTTCAAAAGACCAAAATGACACTACTACGTGGCCTTAATTATTTAATAGCCGGCAACTTGATAAGATTCGTTTAATAATGCAAGTCGGGTACACATTGGGCCCCATCGTCGCATGCATTATTAGTTTCATCTTTTTTGGACTGATATTACATACTCTAGGACGCGTGCTATGTCAACAGTTTTTCCCTCTTTTGAAGGGTAGTGATAAAGTGACACCACACTCATTTTTACAGACACGTGAGGTATCCCCACCGAATATGTTGAAAACTTTATATATATATTTACATATATATATTTTGTCCAAGCTTGCCCACATGCCTTTTTTGACTTTTTCTTTCTTTTCCCATAACTTCTTGCCCTTCTTTTCATTTTTTCTTATCAACATTTCGACTTTCTTGTATCTTTTACTATAACATTCTTGACTTTTCCTTTTTGCCCATACCTTTTAGTAGTTTGTCTTCTAGTGTCTTGCAATTCCATTTTGAGAAGTCTCCGTAACTTACCATGTCTTGCTTGTCTTTTTACATTATCTTTGATTAAGTATCTAAATTGTGTAATGTATCTGTATTAAAACTCATGCCTGAGTCTTCATCTTCATAAGGGTCTTGAGAGTCTTGAATATTATTTATGCATTCTTCGTCATTTGTGAATATTGTCTTCTAAACCATTACTTGGACTGAGACTATTTTCGATAATATGTTTATCTTGGCTTTTGTCTTGAAATTTTTTTTCTAATGTTTGCTTAATTATATTTTCTAATTTTTTATTTTTTTCTTTTTTAATAATTCATTTTTTCTTAATGTGTCTTTTTGAAAGTATTTAGGTAATCTCCTTCGTGAGGAAGAAGACTCTCTATTTCACTTTTTGGCAAAGTGACCATTAACGGATTTGATAAGTCTTTACCGGCCACCGTTTGAACCGGACTAGGTATCATGCTCCGTCTGATGAGTTCTTAGCATTCGAAGGGAATGCACACCCTCTCATCCATTTTTAAGTGAGATGGAGAACTCATGTCTTCTTTGAGTTATCTTTATGCATTCTTGGAGCCTATTTACTCTGGAAAGTCTCGAGCTGTTTAACACGTCTCATGTTTTCTTGGATAAGGATTTCATTTTTTGTATCAAGTCTTTTGAAATCCTCGGTCATGGAAGAGCAATGATCACAAAATATTATTTTGTCTGAGTCTTTTCGGATATTGTATTGTGGTATTTGGGTTGGACTTTGTTTCAAGGCTGGTGAAATGTAATAATTAGGCCCAAGTACTCCTCTAGCATAGTCTAAAGCTTCATTAAAATCATTAAAACCTTTAAAAAGTGGGTTTTTTACCCCATTTATGAAATCTACTACTTCTATCCATGTCTGAAAAACACCATTAGTTTTACCATGTATTACTACATAAAATTTGAATTTATTATCTCTATTTCTTTCTGAAAAATATTGACACAATGCATTGGAAGCAGCAATAAAATATTTAGTGTCTTGATTATTGTATGCTATCCATAAATTGTCTACTAACCATTTTTGAGATTTATCTAAAGTACAATCTGGATTTATTCTAAAATATATATTACTCTTCGGATAAGAAATTAAATTGTACTTACCAAAATGTATTCTTTCCATTAAATTATTCATTGTATTTAGAAGTGCAAATGTCATTCGCTTAATAACGTCTTTGCATAAGTATTCCAATTTGATGATATATATATATATATATATATATATATAATAGTTAAGTATTTCTAATTATGTAATTTTTCCAAAAAGCTAGCTTGATCCCAAAGTTAACATTCTATAATAAACCTTCGTCATATATTTATAACATTGTTTTTTAGGTATATAAGGCACATCTCTTCTTTACTAAAACCCTTCTTTAAACCCTAATACAATACAGGAACATAACAGAGCAGTTTGAGCATCAGTGAAGAAGAAGAAGAAAAAATGAGGAAGAAAGTGGATGAACGGATTAGAACCCTAATTGAGAATGGAGTTCGTAATCGTCACCGTTCTATGTTTGTTATTATTGGAGACAAGTCTCGTGACCAGGCAATTTTACTTTCCTCTTTGTTCTCTCTAATAAATTTTGTGTAAGTAAACACTTGTTTCTAACTCTTTTTTGTTTTTGTGAAAAAAATTGAATAAAAATAGATTGTTAATCTGCACTATATGTTGGGGAAAGCATCCGTAAAGTCGCGGCCTAGTGTGCTTTGGTGCTATAAGGACAAACTTGAACTTAGCAGGTGAGATACTTGCTCCAAGTTTGTGTTTTTTTTATTTTTTTATTTTTTTTGAATTCTTCCATATATGGACTTGGTTTGTTACTCGCTGTTTCAATTTCAATCTGGTATGGAGTTTAAGAAATTAAAGAATACTTTTGAATTATGTACTAAAATGACTTTTAATTTTGTTGTGTTAAACATGTCATGTGTAAGTTTAGATATCAAAGGATTGCCAAAAAAGTTAAAAAAAAAAACCATTCTTTCTGAAACGGACTACGAGCCTGTTTGGCTTATTTTTAGTGCCTCTATGTCGAAATAGCTTTTAAGCACTTTTTAGTGCTAAAATGATAAAAATAAGCCAAAAACCATAAGTTTTGATTTCTAACTTATTACTATTGGCTTATAAGATAAAAGTCAAAAGCCAATCCAAGCATGCTCCAAGAAGGAAAGTAGGACAAATAAATTGAAATGGTGGGATTATTTGTATTCTTTATTGAAATCTGAATTTGGTTTGTCCCATGTGGAGATTGGATTGGATTTTGTAATGTAAATTTGAGTTGGTAACGGTGGATTATTTGACAAACAGAAACTGTGAAAACTCTATAAAGCTGCTTCACCAAAGTTGTTGACTTTGTTTTAGCAGTTACTTTGTCTAGTTGGAATATGATAAAACGCAGGCTTAAGTTGGGTATTACTGAAGAAACTTTAAATTTTGATGAATTTGAAACTTTAGCGACGCTACTTGTTGTGCTGATAATTAAGTGTAGCTATATATCTGGCAGTTAATTTACTGGATATTACTGGTGAGTGAAAGGAATTCTAAGGTCATTCTTTTGTGGAGGTTGTTATATTGTGAGTGATTAGTGGGGATTTTGTTTTGTGTCTCACTGTGTTCATATCAGTTTATCAGTAGATGTTGTTAGTCATTTAGGCAATTGGTCAATGATAGAGTCGATCATCTTCTTGCAGTCACAAGAAAAAGAGACAGAAGCAAATGAAAAAAATGATACTGCAGGGAGTACTGGACACTGAAAAAGCAGACCCGTTTGACCTTTTTGTTGGAACTGGAGGCGTTAGCTATTGCTTGTATAGAGATTCAGAAAGAATTCTAGGAAATACTTTTGGCATGTGTATATTGCAGGTAACTGAGAAGTTTTAAATTTCCATAAACTATTTAAAGCAAATCAACTACCTATTTCCTCTTTTTATCCCCTCTTATGTTATCGTGATATTTGGGAAAATTCTTTCTTTTCCTCTATGATGTTCTAGGATTTCGAGGCTTTGACACCCAATCTTCTTGCGAGAACAATAGAGACAGTTGAAGGTGGTGGGATAATTGTATTGTTGCTTCGCCATTTGTCCTCTCTAACCAGTCTCTTCACCATGACCATGGTACGTTCAATACCAACTGCTCTGCTTTCTAGGCTGGAAATTTTGAGTAACTAGTAGATTCGTGACATCTCTTCCATTGTTACTTCTTACTGTTTTTCTTTCTTGCTCTTTAATTAATTAAATAAGATTTCAACTGACCACACACACACACACTCAAAAAGAGTATTTGAATGAAGAAGCTGCTTTTAGCTTGCAGATAGTTACTTGGTTTTCTATGCGTCCTTGATGTTATAACACATGTAAATATGCAGGATGTTCACTCCAGGTTTCGTACAGAATCCCATTCACAGACTACTGGTCGCTTTAATGAGCGATTTATACTCTCTCTTGCATCATGCGAAACATGTATTGTCATGGATGATGAATTAAATATTTTACCAATCTCCTCCCACATGAGGAGAATTACTGCTGTACCTGTTCAAGAGGTAAACTTCTTCCTGGATCAGTTCATTCCTGAGTTGTTCTGATTACTGATTTATACATCTCAGATAATATATGCTGATTCAGATCATAGTCCATATGAAATGTAACGGCCATATATAATTACATCATATCAGATGTTGAACTGCGAAAGAATTACTCTTTCTGGAGTCACTTTTTGGTACACGATAAACTAGCATTGGTAATCTTTTGATATAAGTATTCTTGATTCTTTTTTTATTTACTTTGATGAAGGACTCTGAGGGGCTCTCAGAAGCAGACAGGGAATTAAGGAATTTAAAAGAACAATTGAATGAAGACTTTCCTGTCGGTCCCCTCATTCGGAAATGCTGTACCTTGGACCAGGTTAGTTACTTTGCTTGAACTGTGAGAATTGGCATTTGTTTCTCAATTGGAGAATATGTCATACATTGCCAATTGCTAGGCTATGTGGAACTGACCCCCAGGATAAAGAGTTACTTGTATGTAAAATAGATGTTTTAACTGAGTTATTGTATAACTCATAGGATAACAGGAGATAATGATTTGATACTTGGTAAAATTGAAAATTCACTGTGAACATTTTTGTCCTTTTCTTTGTGGCAGAATGTTGGATTGGTTAAAACCACTCGTAACTAGAATTATACTTAGTTTTCAGACGATGTTCAGTTAATAGAGGGACTAATACTCATGCATAAGTACACCCTTTTTCTTAATCTGTAAAGTGATATTCCCCCACAAAATAGACAACACATGATGGTGCTCGGTGTGTCAAATGGGCAGGTTAGCCGGGTCAAAAGTGCCTGAGCTAATGGGTTGGGCTAAAATTGGCTCAAAAGTACTTGGGTTGAAATAGACTAAAAAATGGGTTGAATTTTTACCTTCCCAACTTGACCTAACTATTTATAGGGGGCTTTGAATTCTAATTAGAAAGAATGCGCTAATTAAAAAGAATGTTTTTTCGCTTCTCGTGGATGTAAATTTTTTTTTTTGAAATAGGTAACTTTGTATTCACACAAAAGAACTCATCAAGAAATTGATGAGGAGGGATTTACAAACCCCCAGGGGGTGCCATAATTCTCAGATCCAAAAACAAATTTTCAAAAATTTACAATTGGCCTATAAACTCCACTAAACTATCTACTTCCCCCACTAAATCTTGTTTACACTTTCTCTCCTATGTGGGTTGCGAACTATTGCATAGGAGCGGGGGTTTTACCCTGTGCGCACCCAAAGGGGTAGCGGCTGCGAGTTTCCCTTGTCATCAAAAAAATCTTGTTTACACCAAAAATACAAAAGACTAAGACATCTCATCTTGATCATCTGGGAGCTGCTAACCCTCCCTTCAAAGCACCTCTCATTCCTTTCTTTCCATAGTGTCCACCAAATGCAAGCAGGGACATTTTTCCACCAATCTTCCTTTGATCCTCTCTTCCCAATTCCTTGTCAGTCAATGTTAGTACCTCAAAAGTGGTTCTGGGCATTGTCCAATTAACCCTGAGTATACGAACGAACATATTCCACAGATCCGTAGCCATCTTGCAATGCAGAAGTAAACGGCCATTTGCTTCAGCCTCTTGTTCACACATATAGCACCTTGAACAGATCTGTATACCTCTTCTTTGTAATACTTTGTGGGTTAGACAAGCTCTTCTAATTACCAACCAAGTGAAGCATGCAACTTTTTCTCGTGGATGTATTTTAAAGTAATCATCTTTCTTAATTTTGTACGATATCATTTTGAATAAGACAATATGATAAATATGAATACGTTTATACACAAGAAAATGTCCTAATTTTCCTCCTCCTATTGGAAACAATTTAAAATTACACCCCATTATTTTTTAGGGTCACTTGTTATTAGCATATCGTCTTGTATTTATCCTAATTCTGGTGAAGCTTCAGCATGAAATAGGGAGCTCTCAATTCAGACAAAATGTTAGCACATTATATTTCACATATTAAAATATTTCAGGAAGACACTAGATTTACCATATACTTTTACTTTGTTCCAAAAAATTATCCTCATTGCATTAATTTTTTTAAAAAGCTTTTAGGAAGTATTGACAACTTATTATGTAATTTTGGTTATTAATTTAATGTAGTGAAAATTGTACACGATAAAACTTATAAGATACATGTTACAAGAGAAGTGAATATACAGAAAAAATCAAAGTAAATTTCAAGCAGTAAAGTAGATCTTAAAAATGGGTTAGAATTGAGCTTGTATTGGGCTAAAATGGAGATCACTTTAAAAATGGTTTATGTTGGGCAGGCTAAAAATCATCCCAATACTAAATTATCTTGTGCCCAACCCATAAGATTTTGGGTGGGTTGGGGGAGCCATCAATTTTTGGGCCATATTTGACACCCTTAGATGGTGCTGTAGTAGGTACAACCATACATTAGAACTTGCCTTAAACTTGGAGCTTGTTCATTTAAAGCTTAAATCATTATTGGTGCTTGGTCCTTTTTTTCTTTTCTCTGTTCAAATAATAATAAGTTTCCTATTTTTTGGATTGAAAGTCAACTGTCATGTCAGAATGTGAGTTTAGTCAGCACAATTAAGTTCTAAATGTCTTTTTTCTATTAATTTTTGATGAAATCACCAAAAACAGATTTCCTCCGTCTAAAGTTTACATGAATACAGACTGAAAAAAAAAAACTGCTGGTCGGTTTCTTTACCTTCTCAAAAATAGAAAAAAATGCTGGTCGAATTGTGCGATTCCTTCTGTTGTAGAATCATATGGTTTGGTTGGGCCAATCACTCAAATAGAACAAAACTTCACTTCTGATAAATAGAACAGGACTTGACATACTAAGTAAAGAAATATGACTTGCTGATAATTGATAAATAAATATCGGTATGTGGGCTAAGGTCTTGAAGTTAGGAACTTTTGTTACGGCTTAACTAGTATGTTCAATCATCATTGCTGCAATTATTGTCTGTTCAAGCTCTTGCTTTTCCTTTTAAAAATATTCCCATTCTTCCATGCTTTCATTAAATAAATCTGTAGTTTTTTCTGATTGTAATTTTGAGTCTGATGGTGATTTTTTTAGATACTAATTTTACTAGCTTGAATGGATGGATTCAATAATTTTTTTAATCAGGTAAAGGTAAAGCGTTTCATTAATAATAACAAGGCCAACATGGCCGTTGGATGGATTCAGTATTAACTTATAATACCATGGTTCACCATAAATAGCGGTTGTGGGGTTCATTGCAATTAATTTTTTTTCTTGTTCTGCTACTGTATGTTGCTATTAACCAATAATATGAAATAGGGAAAAGCAGTGATCACGTTTCTTGACGCTATTCTGGATAAGACGCTTCGAAGCACTGTTGCTCTTCTTGCTGCTCGTGGCCGGGGGAAGTCAGCTGCTCTTGGGTTGGCAATTGCAGGGGCTGTTGCTGCAGGGTAAACTGGTCTGGGTTTCAATAGCCTTTCCTCTCCGTGATCCTACATTGTGTCTTGCTAACTTCTATAGTTTGCTATTGCAGGTATTCCAATATTTTTATAACAGCGCCTAGTCCTGAAAATCTGAAAACTCTGTTTGACTTTGTCTGTAAGGGCTTCAGTATGCTCGAGTACAAGGTAGGATGCAAATTTATCTGACTGATTAGGGTGTGTTTGCATATTCTCTGTGAAATCTATCTTCTCCAGGGATGTTAGTTTTCACTTTCAGTCTGCCATTCAGCCCTTCAAGTCTTTTTAAGTGAGAAAACGCTTCTCCTGCTGAGATATCCATAGAAACATAAACATAGTGCGATTTTCTTTAAGTTCTTGTGCAACAGATTGTCACACATCTAGTTGGTACCTGAAATTGATCTCACATTCTTCTGCCTCATGATATGCATTCTACTTACAGGAACACATTGATTATGATATTGTGAAAAGCAATAACCCGGAGTTTAAAAAATCTGTCGTGAGGATCAACATCTATAAGCAGCACAGACAGACAATTCAGGTCAGTATTATCGGCGGGGAGTTATGTTGTGATAATGGCTCTTCCAGTTTCCAAACTCATATTCACTTTCTGCACCTTCCGTTCCCCTTGTCCCTGAACTTTAAAGATCTTGAAAATTCGTTCCAATTTTGCAACTCTTGCTGGTGATTTCTGTTATTCTGTCTGGCAAGATTTCTTGTATTTCTCCATCTCTTGTGCTGTTGTTTCCTCTTAAGGTTGTCGATATATTGGGATAATTAAACTAAAAATTTCTTCTTCTTACAAACATATCTTTTACACCTTACTTTTAATTCGCTGCAGTTCTTTTTGCCAGTATATGGAAATTAAGTTGTATGTCTGACTTTCTGATGTTATCAATATCATTTATGCTACGCCAGTATATACTACCTCATGAGCACGGAAAGCTGTCACAAGTTGAATTGCTGGTGGTTGATGAAGCAGCAGCTATTCCATTACCTGTGGTCAAATCTTTGCTTGGTCCTTACCTCGTCTTCCTTGCATCAACTGTGAATGGGTATGAGGCTGTGTCCAGCTTAGTTTCTGTCTAGTAATGTTATGCTCTCCAAATAACCTATCCACTCCTTTTCCAATTTATATTGCTTCTTAAGAATATGATAGAAGAATTATTTTGACACTCTTGTGTGTTTACCCTGGGGTTAACAGTGCTGATGATCACTCTATCCTATTATTTTTGTTTTTAAAGCTATGAAGGCACTGGAAGATCCTTGTCATTGAAGTTGCTACAACAACTAGAGGAGCAAAGCCAGAAGTCTAAAAGTGCAGATAGTGCACTTTCAGGTATTTCATCTCCATATTTGCTAGTTGATCACTCGACTTATGGTGTGCGTAGAGGCCATGTATCCTTAAATAAGTTATTCAGGAGGAACTAGGAATGCAAAGAAAACTGAAAATTAGAGAGCACTGATATTGGGTGGAGAACTCCTTAGAGTTACTTAAAAGAAGGAGAATTGTGCATGTAATTATTAAATAACACAGGCTTTATCTTAAATCATGCCTTAATTTGTGTCTTGGGCAATGCACGTCTGGTTGTGATTTTAGATCTTGGTGAAGTTTTCTATGACTGGATGTTTGCAAGTAAAACCAAGTATATGGTGAATCAGGTTGGATTTTTTACAAATCAAATACTCATAATACATGCTTTTGAAATAATCAAATTTCAAAGTTCTTGCTGGCCACCTGCATTATTTAAATAATGGGAAGTTTTATGACTGGATGTTCCAAAGTAAACACAAGTATTATGATGAATCAAACTGGAGTTTTTTAAGTAAATGCTGATAATACGCCCTTGTCTTAAAATGTATTGCTTTCCCTCAAGTTTGTGTTCATTCATGAGTATGATTTTTTTTTCTATGGTGTACTTTTGCCTTTCATGATTATTCATGATTGAGCTGGTGGTATGATAGATGGTGTCTATGCTAAATCATGTTTCAGTTATCTTGTTTAAAATCTAGATTTTACCATTAAATGTAGGTCGGCTTTTCAAAAAGATAGAATTGAGTGAATCCATTAGATATGCTTCTGGTGATTGCATTGAACGATGGCTTAATGCTTTGCTCTGTTTGGATGTTACAAATAGTATCCCAAGTATCAGCCGGTAAATTTTCTTTGGCTTAACGAAGTTCCTGCAGGAGTCAACCATGTTTTTTCTCCAGTTACAATTCTCTTTTCTTCTATCAGGTTACCCCAACCCAGTCATTGTGATCTCTACTATGTTAACCGGGACACACTTTTCTCTTATCATAAAGACAGTGAGTTATTTTTGCAGGTAAACCACCTTTGCTTTTTAATTAATATTATTCTTCAGGCTGATGTTTGCTTGGTCAACTTTGATATATTGTGATCCTTTTGCTTTGAAAATTTGCAGCGAATGATGGCCCTCTATGTTGCTTCTCATTACAAAAATTCTCCAAATGATTTACAGTTGATGGCTGATGCTCCAGCTCACCACTTGTTTGTGCTACTAGGTATAACTAAACCAGTTGATGCTTCTCAATAGGACATGGTAAATAAATTTTGCATTAAGTAAATGCAAGAGCACCTAACTAATTATTCTCACAGGCCCTGTTGATGAGTCAAAAAATCGTCTTCCTGATATTCTCTGTGTCATCCAGGTTGGTGGTCTTGTCTGTCCCTGATATGCAAGTGTTTTCTTTGGGATGCTATATTTGTTAGAAATCTTCTGACCGATATTGACTTGCTACTGTTAGTTTCAGTGTTTTTTTATGTTGAGACAATTCTCTTCTTTGCGTTACTTTATCTGGTGTTCCAATTGGCTGGATGCCAGAATTACAGGAGTTCTTTTTATATTGAGCTTTCTTTCTTGTGCTATTACCGTAGTGAAGAAAAAATAGGAAAATCTCTCAACTCCTGGTAATAACCAATATGTGATTTGCTTTCTATTTGTGGAAAATTTTGGTCCTAAATACAAAATCACAACTAAAATTGGCTCAGCTCAGTTGAAAACATCAGCCAGTAATTTGTGTGTTGTATCCATAGCATATTCTACTCAATTCTGTGTTTTGTGTTTTTTCAGCTGTAGAGCTCTCAAAAGGCAAGTTAGCTCAATTCCTCTTACTTGGTCATGTGTGTTCTTTTTGTTTGGGTAGATTTTATTTGTAATCTGCAAATCATCTAATGTCTTTTGATGGAAATTTCATCTGTATAGAAAATTGGTCACAATGTTAATTATTGTTTTTTTATCCTGATGAGAGCTGATCATGTTTTTCTCTGTTTCCACTTATTGATCCTCATCTTCTGCTATGGCTGATTTTGCCTCTTTTTGGAGGGAGCGCATGTATCAATGCATTCTCTCAGTGTTTCCCAATGACTTCATAGACAACATATTCATGCATCATCAGAGGTTGCACTTTTTCTTAAATTGGATTGTCACAGGTCTAAATGGAGCTACATGTTTAATGAGAGGCTTCATAAAGTCGATCTCAACGATCGATGCTCTATAGTAGTAGTTTATTTTTTGATAAGCCAATAATTTAAGGTTGATTAAGTAAGTCCTTGACTCCTTTCTGATATGGACAAAACCCTTTTCCTCAACCCTGGACAATGGTATTATCTGTGTTTATCTCTCTCAAGATATCATTAACCTTATTGGTCTAGAGAAATGAACTTTCAAGATTCATTTGGTAGATATTTACTTTTTCTTTGTGCTCTTTTGTCTACTTTTATTCAGTTCCTGTGAGAACTAAATAGATGGTACTTCATTTATTTCACCTCAATATTTACTTGGAATCAAAGACATTTAGAGTTTTTGATCCGTCTTAATTTGACTTAAACACACAGGTCTGCCTGGAGGGTCAAATTTCTCAGGAGTCTGCTAAAGCAGCTTTGCTCCAAGGTCGCCAGCCCTTTGGAGATCAGATACCTTGGAAGTTCTCTCAGCAGTTTGCTGATGATGTATTCCCAAGCCTTTCAGGTGCCCGCATCGTACGCATTGCTACACATCCGAGTGCTATGAAGGTAATGCTTATCAATTCAAAAGAATCTAGTAAAAAGAATGTCTAAGATCTCCCTTTAGGTTTGTCTTTGTCATATTGATCTCCTTCATGGTTTAAGAGGATATGGTGACCTCCTTGTTTTTGCCGTAAAACACAAATAGTTTGGTATTGAAAAGAAATGAGGCCGGATGGAGTGTTGTGTATATAAAGGACTTGCAAGGGTAATCCTCACTAGATTGGAACTCAAGGAATTGATTGATTGAATGAGATCGAGTTCAAGCGATGAAATTTCAAAAATATCTTGCAATGTCCTTTGATGCATGAATTGTTGGATACTTAATTTTGTGACCCCCCGTCCCCGCCATGTGTGCTGCACAATTTGTGTGAAGTTGTGGGTGATCTTTTTAAATTACACTCCCTCCGTCCCATTTTACATGACACCCTTTCTTTTTTAGTCTGTCCCAAAAAAAATGTCTCCTCACTATAGTTTGAAATAATTTCACATTTTTTTTTTGAGAATTGGTAAACATTGTATTCTTTAGCATTAAGGATATGCTGGGGACCTTTAGAAAATCAGAAAAGAACAAAAAGCATAATACTTACAAGGATCCTAAGAATTATAAAAGTTGATCTGAATCCTTTAATCCTATCTCTTTACACCAAAAATATAGAGATACAATGCAATTCCATTTAACCTTGTGAACGGAATTGGATATATCTTCAAAATTCCTACTATTCCTCTCCTTCCACACTGTCCACCAAATGCAATGTGGAATCAAATTCCACCAGGTCTTGTGTCTCTTGCTACCTCCTCTCCTGATCCAACAACTAAGTAAATCAGCTGTATGTTCGGGCATAGTCCATTTCACTTCTGAAAAGTTGAGAAACATGGACCATATTTGTGCTCTAAAAGTACAATGTAAGAATAGGTGACTGGTGGTTTCCCCTGTCTTCCCACATAAAGAGCACCAAGGAAGTATGATCTTTCTTTTCTTCCTCAAGACTTCATGTGTCAAGCATGCCTTTCTAATGACCAACCAAGTAAAGCATTTAACATTTGTTGGTGCTGCAGTCCTCCTGATATTTTCCCATGAACTGAAGTCCTTCCATATCATTGACTTTATAACAAATTAGTTCATAGAAATTCATCGGAGATTTGCAATACAAAAAGTAGCACTACTAATCAAAGCTGGAAAAAGACAGATTTGGAATATCTCAGGAATGTTGTCATCTTAAAATCTCCATTGAAAAAAAACTTCAAACTGAGGGCGGTCTGCATCTTACGACAATCGAGGTTTATGTATAAAGCAGAGCTGTAAGGAGGTCTTTGAAAAATTTCCAACTACTTATTTCCTTTGTTTATCAGCATGTCTAACCATATGTCACTGTGATGTTGCAGCTTGGATATGGTTCTGCTGCCGTAGAACTGCTAGCCAGGTAGCTTCAAATTTCCCTGCAATTCTCTCATCCTTCAGTTTTCAATATGATTAGACTGTAGATCACATTTGGCTTTCTATAATTTGTGAATGATTAAGCTACTCCATAGGCTGTTGCTTATATCTAGGGTTAGCACCATTCCCATTTTTTGTTTGTCTAAACTTATAATTATGTCAATTTAGTCCAAGACCCTTTTTTGTGGACAACTCCTCATCGTCTGGAAGCTGCTAACATCAAAACCCATCTCTCCCTCCCTCGTGCTATCAACACAGCTTCTGATAAGCTAGAAGCCCCTTTCTCCCATATTTTGAGCTAAACGAGTAATCTCTTTGTTTGGATAATCATCAAAAATGGATTGTTCATGGTTGAGCAATTTTATTTTTTTATAAACACCATATAAAGAAAAATAAGCCTAGTTGAAATTTGGGGGGTATATCACGGTGTAGGTTGTTGTATGTAAATTGCGAGAGCTGTTAGATGATGAAAATGAAGCAAGCGCTTGCTCTTTCCTCAAAAGGGATTGGAAAGGTTCAACAGCCTTTTCTATCATTGCACTTTTAACTGAGTGGCATTAGATGAATTTTGGGTGGATTGATGGTGGCGAGGAAGGTTTTCTTAAAGTCTCAGGACTTGCATCATATTCTGGTCATCTGGTGGTACTGTTCATACCTTGAATATTCTGTTGGCATTTAAGTTGGTTTCGATCCAGCATTCAGAAGTTCCTGCAAAAAATGCAAAATAGAACTGGTGCAAGTTTTGTTTGTAACTGGCATGGGGTCTGGTATTCATTGCATAAAACTGGGGAGATGCTCTTTATGTTCTTATGACCAAGTATACCTATCTTGTAAAAAATAGTTGTTCTTATGACGGTGTTAGCAGAGGTTGGAAATGCATATTCTGAGCAAAATGCATGGAGTAACCAAACAGGGCTTTTGCTTGGAAAGCCCCGTGACAACATAAGATAAACTCAAGGAAAAAAAAAGTGAATTGTGAATAAGCATGTGTATAGTACAATTCTTTTTCCTAAATGCTCGATAGCAAGAGTCCCGAGGCATGTTGTTCTAGTCTTTATTTTCTGTAAGAAGGCAGACAGCTAGGAACTTTACTTTATTTTTGGAAGACTACACAGCTTGTGTAGTTTACCTTTTTTTTTGTATATATTAACTTGTCACCATTCTCAAAAAAAAAAAAATCAAGGAAAAATGAAGTATTCTGTCAATTGCTTGTTATTTTGTTTGGTCTGTAGTTGTGAATTAATTAATTCACCTGGTTTATGAATTATGCCTAGGCTGCAAGCATTCATATCATTGTTGTCTATTTGTATGTCAAAGGTCAAGGACCCTTGTTGTTTGGTGCAACAAAGATATTATTAAAATTCATACCACTGTGAATCCTGAATATGACCTTGATGGCCTCTGAACAACACACCTTTACCTGCCTAAAATGATGTGAAATGACTGCTCACTATAATCTTAGTGTAGTATGAAAAGTAGGTATAAAAGAATGTTTTTTTTGTTGTTGATTGTTGATGATGATATGGAAGGGTTCTACTTGTTGACTTCTTCCTTTTACACTTGCAAGTCTGCATAGTGTGGCTTCCTTTTACACTTGTAAATCTGCATATTTATTGTGTTTCATGGCTTTTAGGTTTTCATTTCTAGATTAATGTGTTTTCAGTTGAGTACATATTATGCCTTTTCTACTGAATGGGTTTCATAGGTACTTTGAGGGTCAGTTTACGCAATTATCCGAAGTAGAGACAGAATATACATTGGAGACTCCTCAAGTCAATGTAACTGAAGCTGCACAGGAGGTAATCATATTTGATCTAACTTTGCAGTTTGTACTTTAGGTTATTGGCTTCCCTTTTATCCCTTGGGTGTCCTAAAGTTGCAAAAAAGTTATATCATTATACCTTTTTAAAACAGTGTAAAACCATAATATTATTTCTCATTGCATCTCTGTCTTTTCTTCATATTGATGTGGTTTGTCTCCCGACCACTTCTAGTGTGTTTACTGTGTTAGATCTTCTGATTAATCATTAGCTGTAATATGGCCAATGGGATGGTTGCAAAATCTAGAAATACTTTTATGTGGGATTAGAACATTTGTTTGCTTTTTGTTACTGAATTCAAACCACCTTCCTTGCAGGTCTCTTTGCTTGAAGAAAATATAAGACCAAGAACAGATCTTCCTCCATTGCTTGTTCCTTTACGTGAAAGACGACCTGAAAGGCTCCATTACCTTGGGGTCTCATTTGGACTTACATTGGATCTCTTCCGCTTTTGGAGAAAACATAAGTTTGCTCCATTTTTCATAGGCAATGCCCCGGTAAGTCTTAAAGAGTCCTCTGTTCCTTAAGTTATTTTTAGATGTTTGCTGTTGAGGATTAGTGATCAACATGTGATTGAATGAATTAGAATAGCGTAACTGGCGAGTACACATGCATGGCCTTGAAGGCATTGAAGAATGATGATGTTAAAGCTGCTGAATCAGATGAGTGGGGCTTTTATGGTCCCTTCTACCAAGGTGATAAGTTGTTTTTGTCCTCCTTGATTTTTTTTAGCTTATCATCGGAAGGATCTGCAAGGAGATTGGAAGAAGATCTTTTGTCATGATAAAGAGGAACTCAAATGTTACGATTCCTAATATATGTTTGTCAGCTTTTTTACATTGTTATAGAGTAGTGACTTCACATTACACGCAACTTTTGGAATTATGAAAAATTTCATTGAGGAGGTGAAATTTGTCCTTGACATTCTGGTCCAAAATTTGGAGAAAACAGAGATACAAGTTTCATATTTTGCCGTCTCACTTTTATCTTCCCCCTTTGTATCCACATCCTATCGATCAAACAAGTTGCAGTTATTGTAGTAACTTGTATTTATTCTATTACTTTTTTCTTTAATTTTAGAATTGTTGTCTATACTTATTTTGATATTGATGTTGTTTATAACATTCTCAGTATACAAGAGAAGGTTAGTCGAACTGTTGGCTTCTACCTACCAGAAGATGAATTACAAGCTTGCTATGAGGTAAGAATGTATATTTTGGTGGCCCCCAAGGCCTAGCTCAAGTGGCAAAAGGTGGAGGATTTGTGGCTTAGGTCGTAGGTTCAAGCCCCACACCATGCAAAGCGAAGCCCAGTATTTAAGTGGAGAAGGGTAGAGGGGCGGGCCCATTATTCACCGAGTTTAGAAGTCTGTGATTGGTCCAAAGGGCAGGTCACGGATGGATTTCTCGGTTATCAAAAACATAAAAAAAAGAATGTATATGTATGCCTCTTTACATATGCTTATGATGGCCATAATCTTGCAGTGTCTTTGATCCAAAGATCAACTTTGTGGAGCAGGACCCTGCTTCAAGTGAATTGTCAAACTCCATGAAGCTTGTTCTGAACCCTGATGAGATGAAGATGCTTGAAGCTTACTCAAATAGCCTTATTGACTATCCCTTGGTAAGTTCTGAGTTGATGATTAGTGAGGAAATATGTTAATACTAAGTAGTGAAGCAAGATCTCTTGTGATACAGTTTTTACTTGTCAAAATGGGTAAGTGGACAGACGTGCTGTATGAACAGTCTGTTAAGAAAAAGGCTAAGAGTGCTTGAGCCTACTCAAATAACCTTATGGACTACTGGTTAGATCTCAATTAGTGATGGGAGTGAAAATATGTTATCTGGAGTAGCGATTGAAATTTTTTGTTGGTGCTACTATCAAGTTATGCTAGATGTATGTTTCAATATCAACAAGCATATGGAGATTGTATTTAAGACAAACATTGTGGTCTACATGCCTGAAAAACTTGAATCACTGAAAAGAGCTTGAAGTTGGCATTTTCAAATTTCAAGCATCATAACCAACTGGAGTTCACGTTTATGCAAATCTTGTGAATGATTTGGTAAACTCCTGCTACCATTTGCTCTTAAAAGATGTTGGTATCTGGTTCCTATGGATTAAAAACTCATATTGGTACACATTACTTTTGACAAGAAGAAAATTGTTCAAGTGTAAATGAAATACTCATATTGGTACGTATTACTTTTGACAAACAAGAAAATTCTGAACCAAAAATGACAAGTGAAATATGTCAGTTATATTTCTTTATAAATAACAGGGGCATGATTTTCCTCTTCTTCGTCTGTTTGTGTTTAGGTGTTCAGTTATAAAGGTTGAAGTTCTATTTGATACATTGGAAGAAAATCCAATAATTAAACATTTGATATCTATTCGCTAAGTGGCTTGTTCTCCGGTTCCTAGAATTATAAAGATTGGTAATAGGAAAAGGGAAAGAACTGAAGGGATAAAAAGGATGTGTTCAACAACAAACCCTTCAAAAGTGACCGATATTTTGTGTGGACACTGTTCCGTTATTTCCTAGTGCAAGTGTTGTTCAAATATCTGAAAAGTTCCTGACATTTGCTTATTTTCATGTTAATTATTTGCATGAAATTTTTTCACAGGTTCGAGATGTTGCTCAAAAACTTGCGCGTGAGTACTTTTTGGAGCATTTGCCAGTTTCACTTTCATATGTCCAGGCTTCCCTATTGCTTTGCTATGGCCTGCAACACAAAGACATCTCTGAAATAGAGGTTTGCTGCATTGCTAGTCTTTATTTTGAATAGGTTATTCTGTACTATTAGGTTTTGTGCAGTTACGTACCCTTCTTTTTTTTTTTTTTTTGTTAATGCTGCTAATTGTCCTTCATCACATCCAAACTAAATAAGATATTTCATCCAATAAACTCCAGTGCTTCGAGTTTACTCTTTTCAATTTTATTTTACAGGTAGAAATGAATTTGGAAAGGCAACAGATATTGTCCTTTTTCATGAAAACCATGAAGAGGCTTTTCAAATACCTGCATAATCTAAAATCAAAAGAATTTTCATCAACTGCATCTCGGCTTAAAGCGGTAAGTAGATGAGTTATTTATTTCACTCTCCCAAACATCCTATGATGCTATGACAAAGAGAAACTGAAAGTGTGATAAATATCTGCATACATCGTCATACTATGCGTGAATTACTCAACACAGAGATATTCTGACTCTTCTCATGTTAGTTTGTCTCCAAGAAGTGACCAATTTTGTTTCATCAAATAGCAGCATTTGAGGCACTGTAACTGCTTGTCTGCTGTTTATCTATCATCGCTGAAGATTAACGAAGGCACTTTTTCCTCCTCCTTTTCAGATTACGTTGGAACCACATCTAATATCTGTTGATGAAGATCTCAATGATGCTGCAAAAAAAGTTCAGGTTTGAATTTACTTGCTTTTGTCTCTGCAAGTTTTCTCCCATTTGGAAAGATATATACTTACCTAAGATCATATCTAGGATGACATGAAAGCCAAGACAACGGAAGGTTTGTTGGACCCAGAGCTATTTCAGCAATTCGCTATAGTAGACAGAGAGGCTGATTTTGAAAGTGCTCTCCAGAATGGTGGTGGGAAGATAGGTTCTGGTGGTGTAGTTAGTATAAAATCCAACAAAAGCAAGTTGGAGAAGAAGCATTCCAAGCCACAGAGTGAAAACAGTGACAAGAAAAGACACAAAAACAACTCCGGATCCAAATCACATAAGAAGAGGAAGGGTTAATCGTGTTCACGTAACAACTTTTACCCTCCTTTCTTTTTCTTAAGGCCCGCTAGGAGACTTCTCCTCCTATTGCTTCATCGCAAGGGGGGAGGAGGAGTAGATCAAGATGTTGCGCATCTTTCATCATATTATTTTCTTAATCGCAACCATCACCACTATTTATGCAATCATTTATAGGTCCAATTTTGTCAAAGGTCCTTTGCAAAAGTACAATTTTCTTAGAATGGTTTTTATAAACTATGTTATAGATTAGAAGCACTACTTGTTTTTGTCTTTCATATAGAAGCATTTTTCTGCACCAATCTTATATCAAGTTTAGCAATTGTTCTATAAGGACTAATATTGATTTGTTTCATGAAGAAGTTTTAGATTTCTTACTTGTTAGTAAATAGTATATATACTTTGTTATTGAGGAATTTTAGTCGGATCTATTGGTTGACTATCAGAATTCTCTTTATGGTAAGAGTTTGATTCCGCATGATCTCTTCTCACAATTGCATCTATTTATTCATTTTAATTTACCTCAAGGACTGCCATAATCATGTGTCTATTTGCCTTTTCCCTAACAATATCCATATTTCTTTGTAGATAAAATAAAATTACTGAATAAACATAACTGTTGATGCAATTTCAATATTAAAATTTAAAACCTAAAAACTATTGAAATTGTAGTTCATTTTAACAAAGTAACTTTCTTTATTCATCAAAGAAAGGGAATTTCTAAGATATAAACAGTAGTGAAAATTATGGAAGTACCAAATATCTAAAAACAATAAATAAAGAATTAGAAGAAGAAACAAATTAATTAACATGAACATCCTCCTCTCTGCTGCTCAATTCCTGATACGGATTCTGGTATTCTTTGGAGTTGACTGGAAAAAGAAGAAGAAGAGAACAATACAGGAGTAAGTTGCTCGTATGGTAAGTAGCCTTTACTTTCAATTTGAAAGTTGTGAGTTCGGGTCAATAATGAAGCCAAAAAGTGGAAGCGGAGAAAAAAAAGTTCAATTTAAATTGTCATGTACACATTAATTACTCACCAATGAGAAGGCATTTCTTCATCTAATGATGCCTGCCAGCTGGAGTAAATGAACATGAGAAATGTCAAAATTACGAGAATAAAACAAAAACATCATAATTATTAGTGCTCTCGATTTTGAGTTCTGAGTATGAATTTTTTTTGGTAGGAGAGCTATCCTTGAATGGACCCTATTTGACGCGAATTCAAATTAATCAAACTTTAATGCGGATATTGAACATCAGATGTCAGATGTAATAGAAAAAAAATGACAATCCATAGATTTATGATGGATCTGTGATGGTTTTATGGCGGAATTCATAAATTTATGATATATTTGTGATTATTCTATTTTTTTCGTACGTAATTTTTGTGATACTCGAATTTGTGACAAAATTATGATGGATAGTTGGGGTGTGTTCGATACGGAGGAAGAAACATTTTCCGGATTAATTTTTCTATGTTCTGCCGGTCAAAACTTTTGGGTAACATATTTTTTTTTAAGGAAAACATGTTCCTTAAAAAAATGAGGAAATTATCTTTTCTGATGAAAGTCGGAAAAAGAAATTTCACAAGTGACATTTCACGTTATGTCTTCCCCACCCTTCAACACACTCCCAACCTCACCTCTCATAATATCTGTCTAGAATGTAAGTACTTCTTTTTCTTGTAGTGAATTTTATATATATATATATATATTATAATAATTGTACTTACATGTTGTGATCATCTTCATTGGCAAGAGCAAGTTGTGCAGCACACAAAAATGCAGCATCAACATTATAATCCTCCTTAGCTGAGGTCATAAAGTTTTGTATATTTCCCCTACAACTACACCATTCTTTTGCTTTCTTCTCTGAAACCTATAAACAGGAATTTCTTCAATATAATGACTTTATACACGCTAACAGTTTAAAGAATTTTTACATTATGAATGTACGTAGTATGAAGGAGAGCCTTCGAGCAACAATAAAGTTGCTTATTTATGTGTAATCTATATAGGTTACAGATTCAAGCCGTGAAATCAACAATTGATACTTGCATTAGAATAGGCTAGTTGTCTAGATTACATTTCATAGGGGTGTGAGCATGCGACCCTCCGTGGATCCTACCCTCCCCCCTTTTTTTAAAATCAGTATATGTAGCATGTAACCTGCCTTATTTTCCTAATTCCTAATCATACTTTATATGCACATTTATATATGCTATTTTTTTAACGTAATTGATATTGTAGAAAATTATTTATCTTGTAAGTGTATAGAGGTTAAAACTCTTGTGTTTATCAAAAATGAATGAAAATAAAAAAAACTTACTAACTCAGTGCTGCCATATTCCAAGTCTACTTTGTTACCAATCAAGACAAATGGGAATTTTTCAGGCTCTGTTAGGTCTGCCTGGAATCAATCACATACTGACAAGATTACTATTTTGAATTAATCATGTAAACAAAAATGCCAATTATCAACTTGAAAAAAAGTTCATAATATATATAAATTAATAAATTGACTCACAACATAACAACAATAACAATAACATACTCCGTGTAATCTCACAAAGTGGAGTTTGGAGAGTCTGTTTCAAACTATATATATATAAAATAATTTTTGACCTATATATGTTGTATATAGTATAATTTTTCGATGAAGCGTATCCAATTCACTACCTTGGGCTATATGTGGCTACACCACTGGATAGACCCTCAACTCAAGGAAATACAGGCTAAAGTAGTATAGAAAAAGAAGTACGGAAATGGAGAAAGTCCTGAGAAAATACCATAGATATCCTATCAAATTAATTGATTGATCACCTGTTTGATAAATTCTTCATGCCAATGTTGAAGAGTCTCAAATGACTTAGGCACATTCACATCATATACAAGAATGCAACAATCTGCTCCTCTATAAAATGCAACACCAAGGCTATGAAACCTTTCTTGCCCTGCTGTGTCCCATATCTACCAAACCAATTAACAAAAAATAAATAAGTTAACTTTGGGAAAATATTCAATATTTGACTTCTTGTAATTCGGGGCGGAGTCAGAGGGTCAGAAGGGTTCATCTGAATTCCCTTTGCTAGAAAGTCGTCATACTATATATACAACACCAATTTTTTTTTATGTATATATAATAGATGATGAACCTGATCGATTGTCACTAGTTATAGTAATCAATTTCATAGAACAAAATCACTTACTTGCAATGTGACTACTCTTTCACCAATCTCTAGTTCTTTAGTAGCAAAATCAGCTCCAATTGTTGCCTTATATTGTTCCCTAAACTTCTTGAAAACATATCTATAATTGTAGTTAATGAAACCACAAATTGCAAAAAAAAACTTGACTAAATAATACCTTAGTCCATCACATTTTTTCATCTCTATCTAGAATATATACTTTAGAGAAAATGTCCTTTTCCCATTTGTAAAAAAAAAAAATTATCTTAAACATTATAAAATATATTATTGCCCAATTAATAAATCCCGACTCCGTCACTGAATAAGATGAAATGAAAAAGGCTATGCAATGTGATGGATACTGATTCACCAAAGATGTCTTTCCCACCCTGAGAATACAAACATGTTAAAGTGTTAGAAGAGGAATACGAACAATTAATGACTTAAAAATCTCGAAATCATAAACTTCATATTCTGATTCCGCTTATGCTTGAAAATAGCAAAAAGGATAAAAAGGATAGTGAAAGTTCTTACCCACAATCACCAAGAACAATGACTTTGAGCAAACTTCTTAGTGGCTGGGACATGTTCAAGAAACAACTTGTTACTTTGTACTATAGTTTGAAATGATGTTTATTTTTTGTTTTTAAAGAAAACTTTGTTATAAAGTTTATTTTCTTCTGGAGGGTACCAAAGATATAGGGAGAATTAAGTGGTGGACATGTTCAAAAAGGCAAATGTAAAATTTTAGATAAGTGTGGCCATTTGTGTTTCTACAATTCTTTTTCTTTGTTTTGTCTACTCTTTTATATCTAAGTTCTTTATGGTTTTTGTATATGAAGAAGGGAATTTAATTGGCAATGAAAATCAATGTTGGTTGTGGTGGGATGGATAGAATCCCTTTGTTTTTAATTAGAGATCTCGCGATCAAGATTTGGCTATGAGAAGATCCTATTAGGAAGCACATCCATTTAAGTAAAGCTTGCACAATGTAAATCTGAAACAATTAAAGCCTCAGTGCGAGAATCAAACGAGGGTGGAAAATAATAATAAAAATTGGCAATGGAAGCTTATTCATTGACCAAGAAAAAAGATTCTTGCCAGCAAAAAAATTGTTTTTATGATTTGGTTGTTAATGGAATGAGTATTTCTCTTTTGATGATTATTTAATATTTTTTAAGGGGTAGTGCATCCCATGTAAAGTGTTGACCTTGGATTTTAGGTGATTGTGAATTTTGCATAATTTTTGCATTATTAATTCTTAATCAAGAGAAGTTGATGACTTCAATATGGTTTTCTTCCTTTGGGCGTGTTCGATACGAAGCAAAATATTTTTATGAAATATATTTTTTAATATAATAAATGAGTTATTTATTTGTATTTTATATATAAATAAAAATTATTATTTTAATAATATTTATATATAATCTAACATGAAAAATTAGAAAATATTTCCATACCAAACACACCCTAATTAGTCTTTTTCATTTTAGGGGAGTTGTTTCATATACTCTATTTTTTTTTATAGGATTTCCAAGTTGAATCTCTTGAGCTTGAATACCAAGGTTACCACTGCTTTTCTTTCATATTATTTGGCTCCTATATTAAAAATAATTATTAATTTGCTTATTTAACTTATAAAATTAAGAGAATTTTATTATATTTTTTCTTTCCACCCTTAATATTAAATAACTACATAAAGTAGTAATCAAATTAGAGTTTCAAAACATCATTCATAAGGTTAATTTAGTAAATTTACACTTCAAATTAATTTTTTAATGGATGTGTTAGGTCAACATAAACCAAGTTAATATGAAATAGAGAGTAATATTATACTACCTCTATCCTATATTACTTGTTCACTTTCTCTTTTACATGTTCTTTAAAAAATTAAGAAAAATATTTTTACTAAATTACCTTTTAATTCTTTTTTCTATCTCCGTTCACTTTTAATTGTCATGCTATTGCTTATTCAGGCAACTCTTTTGACTGAATATGTACATGAAAAAGATCATAAATGAAGAACTTCTTTGAAATTTTATTTATTTATGCATGTGACCATTACTGTTTACACTTTCAAAAAAGTTAATTTTAAAAGGATAAAATGATTTTTTTAAAAAAATTAATTTTGTCTTGATTTAAATGTTTTGCCTCTCTAAGAACCACAAATGGGACCTTTGTGCACGCCACGTAAATGTTTTGCATTTAAGAATATAAGTTATGTACTATGTATATTAGTTGTCTCCTTTTTCTTTTTTCGTGCTTCTTAACTAATCATAAATAAGAAGGATATTTTTTTAAAATTTGTCTTTTAAGATTTTTTTTAAAACTTTACAAATTTGTTACATTTAAAAATAATAATAATTATATGGATAAAATGAAAAAAAATTTAATTAATTTTATAAATTAAAAGGTTATTTGAAATAACTATTTATAATGATATGGACAACTAATATAAACAAGAGTAATAAACACCCATGTTAGTCTGTATTTTAAAATCAAAACACTTACTTCCCTTAAATATAAAAATGCTATACTTATACCCCTATGAAGTATATTCGAAACTAAAGTTTATAATTATTTAAAATGAAGTAAATTAAACTAATTTTTTTGTGTAATCATGTATATATATATATATATATATATATATATATATATATATATATATATATATATAAAGAACTAGGCCCACTCACATCACAAGCTATAATTTCCTTTTAAATTTATTTATTTCCAAAAATAACCTTCCCCTTTCATGAAAAGTTGTGACTTTTATTAAAAATTGTGACTTTTATTGAAAATTTGTGATTTTTATTGAAAAATTGTGACTTTTAAGAAGAGTTGCGACTTTTATGAAAGATTGTAACATTTATGAAAGGTGTAACATTTATGAAAGGTTGTGCCCTTTCCGAAGAGTTGTGACTTTTCCAAAGAGTTGTGACCTTTCGGGTAAGGCACAATAAACATTTGTTCACACTACCCTTTGTTGTCTATAAATAGAGGGGTTTCTGTCATTTTAAAACAATGAAAATTCTGAACTTTTTCTTCTTTTTCTGCACAATTAAAAATTTGATTCTGAACTACTACTTTCTCTTCTTCTGCACAATTAAATATTTGTGTACTTTGATCCTGTTTAGTGGCCCACTAACTCTATTGTTTTTGTATCATTACATTGGTGAATAAAATCGTTTCATCCTGAGAGGATCTATTCTTTAAACCTCGGGTACTAGAGGGGAATGATTTTCTTAAGGAGACACCGTGCATTCAATGAGCTCGATTTTTCCTTTTTGTTTCATTTTATTGTTACAGATCCTGGTTTGATTTCTTACCGTCATTAATTTATGCTTATGATATTAATTGTTGTTTTTGAGTACATGTTTTAAACTTTGTTGTTTATGTTTCTGTAAAGTTATTGTTATACAATTATATGATACACAATGATGACTATTCTCTCACACGAAAGTATTTTTTTGAACTTTTTTCTCATTATCCCTTACTTCTCTTTCATCCTTTTCAACGATCCTTAATGTTTTGTTTGTGCACAAATTCAATTCCAAAACACTATCATAACTATATTACATATAAAATTTGGATTTTGGAAGATTGCATTTTAATTTTAAAACACATAATGACTACATATTACTTATTGGTATATCAAATGATTATGGAACCTTTGCTCTTGATGAACACATTAGTTTATATATATATTAAAAAAATATGTAATATTTTGAAAGTAATTGATAATGTTATACTAACGAAATTTGCAAAGAAGAAAATTGAGAAAAATATTTATTTGACTCTCTAATTAAAGACACTATGTAACCATGCATATAGATGATAAAAATAAACTAACCATTGTAAAATTTCAAAAGAAAATTAATGAATCTGTAAAATGAAATTATGCAAACTAAGAGAAAATAGTGTTATGATTTGTAATTTTGCGTTTTTGTTTAATAAAACAAATGGTAAACTACAATTGAATAACCTCTATACTCTTTAAAACAGATTTACATAAAAATACTATAACATCAAAATACAAGAAAAGTTCAATTCTAATAAATTTTAAAGAAAAATGTTCTAACTGCGCGAAGCGCGGGCCCATTTACTAGTTATAAAATAATTTTGAAGCAAAAGAATAAATAAATAAACAAAATAAAAACGCAAATAACGTACCTATTCAAAGTGATTACTAATAGTTGGTATAACTTCTTAATTAATTTGTGTTAATTTCTTATTTATAATTTTCGAAACATACATGTTTCTGGAAATGTTGTTCTCTATTTTAATCAAACTTGCGAATATTTGACAAAAATGATTGGTGCAACTAACTTTTTAAGAATATGTATACATATTTTGTAAACTAGTTCGTTAATAATAATATTTGAGTATTGTGCAATTGTGCTGGCATATTTACAACACAAGTGCAACTTCTACAACTGTTTTTTTTTTTTTCTCCTTCTTTCTTGTGAATTCACTTTATGAAATTAATTACCAATTTTTTTTATGTGATCTAAAAAGGCCAGAAGTAACAAGTCATGCAACATTTCTTGTGACTATCACATGACTTTGTCCAAAATTAAAACAGTTATGAAAAGTGGTTAGGTGGTAGGAGGAAGTGGTTTCTCTATAGTTGATGTGTTTATTAAATGCCCAAACTCATAGATATTTTTTTATATATTTATCATAATATATATAAACTTTTTTAATATATACAATTGAGTTTTTTTATTTCTTATTTTATGTTTTAGTTGAGTATAACAGGCAACATATGGTAGTTAATATTTCAAATACTAATTTCTTGATGATTAATGATTTACTAGTAAGAATAATAACACTTACACTCTGTTTGGATCATTGTTGCCCATTGTATTGTATTGTATCGTTACCATACCTACAATGTTTGTTTTGATTGTTACTTAAAATGTATTGTATTGTATTGTTAAATTTCGTTGTTACGTAACAATGAAAACCCCCATTTTATAGAACAACCGATTTGGTGTGTTCCCATTGTTACTTAATTTCTTTTTTCAATTATATCATGGCATAATATTTCATAATACTTTTTTACCCTTTATAACATATTATTTAATTCTAGTCAAACCTCCAACCCTAGAGTAATTAAGGATAATTTAGTAAATTTATAAATTACAATACAGTACGGTCAAACCAAACAATAAAAATGTTATTAAACAACAACAAACAATACAGTCTAGCCAAACATTATATCTACCATACAGTATAGTACAATAGAGTACAATACAATACAGTACATTATGAAATAATGGGTAGCAATGATCTAAACAGAGTGTTAATGTTTCAAATACTAATTTCTTGATGCCTCATGATTTTGTAGTAAGAATAATTGAAATAGTAATACTTAATGTTTCAAATACTAATGTCTTGATGCTTAATGATTTACTAGTAAGAATAATTGAAATAACAAACAAGAATATTAAGTTATTATGAATTAATAATAAACAAGAGACTAAGTAGATTTTATTGAGCAACAGGGACATTTCACATAATATCATGGGAAATGTAAGAGCTTGGGTGATCGTATTACAACTATATATATGAGCGTAATACTATATTTAAGTGATGAAAATCAGACGAGCTCCAAGTGAGAGGAAGAGATATATATAGTATAATCCCCATGTAACGTGTTTTGTGTGTTTCAAGCCCTCATAATGTTCATTATCTATGAGATCGTTATTAACATGGTTAAGCAACTGCATAGACAAAATCTGAATTTTTTCGTAGACTTCAGAGAAGAAAAAAGAGGTATCCATCAGCATAGGAAGGCCAACTGAGCGAAGTTCTTTCTTTTTTTTGGTCGTGCCGTGAAGTGAAATTGTATAATATGTTAGAGAGGTTGGCGAACTAGAATTCTCCGAGAGTAGTTACTAAGGAAGTTCATCTATATCGGTCACTAGTGAACACAGGCAGAACCAGGATTTGGTTTTTGTGGGTTCTATATTTCAAAATAAAACAACATTTTCAAGCTAAAGTAACAACTGTCAACATTATCTTACGTGAGATGTTGTTGTTAAAACTTAATTTATTAATATAAATATTTAAATAATTTAATTCAAAGTTCTAAAATATTTTTGATAAAAAAATAGATAAAGTTATATATATATATATATAATGTTTTTTTTTTATATATAATTTACAATATTGTTTTTAAGTAAAATTAAAATTATTAAATTCACCATTAATATTTTTTTGGTTTAATAGCTTCACTGTTAAGCCATATGCCTTGAAAAGTTGAAATTTCAAGAAGCAAACAACAATTTAATATAATCAGTTATTAATATATGGGACAATTTTTTCTAGATTAAAAATTATTTTTTAAATAAATTGTTACACAATATAAAGAAAAATAAATCTTAAAAAAATAGAAAGAAAGAAAGGGAGAGCCGAGGAGGAATTACAAAGAGTACACGCTCACATATCGGGGGCAAAGATTCGGATTTCGATAACAAGTGGCAAAAATAAAATCAACAATAAAAGTTAGAATCCGAATACTACTGAGCCATCTACACTATAATTTTTTGTAGATTCGCACATAATGTTTATATATTATTGTATGTGATTTTTTAACACAAAATATATAGTCTATGTAAAATTTATTGGATTCACTTGAACTATCGTATAATACTCTGTCTCTACTAGTGAACACCAATCTCTTTACTTTGAAGCTGGGCTAGCTAGAATAATTATATCGAGTCAAGGTGAGTTTGATATCATAGATCAGATATGATTGTATATACTAACTAGTGTCGCCTCCATTGAGTTGGACCTAACTAGACTCAAATTTTCATGTGTCATTTTCGATTCATTTTGTATTTTGACCTACATACTCAACTTTTAAAAAAAAAATACATCATTAAATTATACATGATAAGATAGTAAAATATATAGTTTTTTTTTTAAAAAAACTCTAGATTATTGAATTTGTTGTCACAAAAGAAGACCCTACTTTGGAGTGCAATAAACAAATAATCAAGATATTTCTTTATTACATCACAAGAAGGTCATTCAATAATTTAAAAAGAATTAGTACTACTTTTTATATTCCTGCCTAGCTAGCAGAAGAAAGTCCCAACCATAATTTTTCAATTTGTTAATTAAGGTGATGCTGGCAAATCATTAACAATAAAGTTTTCATCAACTCATGAGTTAGCAACACCCAATGATATCATTTAATTGGTTGGAAGCAAAAGCAATTCTACACTATCTCATGAGGCACTAATCATGAGTTAAACCTCTCACCAACATAATTATCCTTAATATTCAATCTTAGTGAATATAAAATTGTCTTTGTTAGAAAATGTTTTATTTCTTAATGTGAGATTACTTTTTACTGGAAATCAAAACATAAGAATCTTAATATTCGAGTTGATATAAAACCTTGTTCTAGACGATCTTATGATTTATAACTTTCTACGATTAACAAGGATTGATGCCACCTTGTTGTCTATATTGTGTATTTCCATATTGGACGTAATACTAAAATTGGTAGGGTAAGGGTGCTAAACTATTGAACCTTAAGATATTAAACTTATTAGTATTGAACACATATGATATAAGTAGGGCTGAATATAAGGAATAAAAATTTTGAGTTATTAGGTACCCAAAAATTCATAGTACTAAATCCATTATTCACAAATTTTAAAAATAAAATTCTTTATCCAAATCCAATATCTAAAAAAAAATTGAATTTTGGGTTGGCACAAACTATGTCCACTCTAATGAAAACACTATTGATCTTTCTGTTTGAAAAAAGGAGAGAAGAGAAATTTGAATGTGTCAATGTTTTTTAAAAGAAAAACAATGTAGGCAAAGAAAATGCAGGAAGCTATATTTGGATATTAATGAGAACTTAGGCTAAGAGATTATTTACCAATCACCATCTCTACTTTTCATCATCATTTTCAGCTATCTAATCAACTTGCTTGTATCTTGATTAATCATTGATGTTTTCTACTTTCCATTAGTATAAATGTAGAGTAATTCTACCTATTACTGATTAGGCAAACACAAAAATTCATTCAGTCTAAACCTTCGCTAGGATTCAAATATTAGTTTTGAACGTTATCGTTGTATCTCTTCAATTACTATATCACCTTTTCGATTTTTCTCTCTTTTTTCTTAAAACAGATCAATCAAGATGTTAATTATTTTGAAACTTGACCAAACAAGGATTAGAAGAAATGGATCAAATTGGTTTAAGATTGTTTTTTTTTTTTTTAAATTAGATTTGATAGTTGAGTAGCATCAAAATGAAGGCATCCAAATTTCTCCTATCCGTGAATTTGTTAGAGGGAATAATTTTGGAAAAAATTAATAAATGACATATTTAATACTTAAAATTACTTATTAGATAGAACCCATTATATAGCCCAAATAGATCAAAGTCATCAATTTGTTGAGCCCACTATTAGAAGATCCATTTGGGCCTATGGTGCTACTTTGTTGAGCAACTTTCACGTATAGCAAACATAAAAATAATATTTGTATGTTATATCTACAGTTTGCATAATTGCGCTCCATAGCAAATTTCATGTTTGTTATGAGAGCTTTTGATTTGTATAATTTGCTAGATACATCCAATTTTATACAACTTGTTCAGTTTTGCATAAATTCATTTATACATTGTAATTTGTATAATAAGATCTGTATTTGTATAATTATAAGTGTATAGGACGAAAATATATGTAATTGTATTTGTATATACACTTTTCTCTTGCTTTATACAAACACAAACACATTTTATACATTTTATACCAAAATGTATAAAATGGCTAATTGTATACCGAAAATGACTAATTGTATACTGAATCAGATGGCAAAAAATGGGATGTTTGCTGCGAATTACAAATAAAATAAACTATAGCTATAACATTTAATTTAAATTAATAGTTTGTTATTTCATACAATTTTCCCTACTTTGTTTCGGAAAGCATAGCAAGCCCAAATACCCAAGAGGCCATATAAACTCGTAAAAGTTTGGGAAACTTACATAAATCCACTACTTTAGGAGCTAATTACTTAGATACACTCTAGTTTACAATATTACGTATTTTACCAGATTTTAGTGCGCCGAGATATATGTATCTTAGGATACATGGGGTCAAATTTGTTATGGATACATTGTATTCAAGTAGATTCGCATTATCTAGGATACATAAAAAATCTCTCTCACCTCCCTCGCCTCTCTCTCCTATCTCGCTTGCCACTCTCCTATGTATCTGATATCCCTGATACATATGAATCACATCAGATACATACAAATACATATATTATCTAGTGTGATTCACATTTATCTGGAAAACTTAACAAAATCTCGATCGCATCCCTCCCTATCTCGCTCGCCTCTCTCCCTATCTTAGTGTATCTGATAGCAAAAGTACATGTATCTAATATTTTGAAAATATAGGTAATACTATTATATATGATAGATAAGTATGTCTGATCATTACGTAGTTTCTCCTAAAGAACACCCTATTTAGTTACTTTTGTTTGACATGTATTCACTTTTATAAAAATATCTAATTGATACTCAATATTAGGTAATTTTATACAAATTATTTCAATTCTGCTTCTTCTTAGTTGTATAATAATTTTTTTTTTTTAATTTATAGCAATTGAAATATAATATTTTAAAGAAGTGGATCATGAATTTCAAATATAATTGTGAGTTTTAATCAAATGGGTCTTAAATAGGTATCTTCTCCCCTTCATGTCCGTTTCCACATCTTCTTTTCCACATTTTGTTGGGATTCAAATTAGCAATAAATTAGACAACAAAGAAACATATAAAAAAATTATGATGCCAAGATTATTTTATTTGTCAATTAAAACACAATTATAGTATATTCAAATAAGGTAAATAATTCAGGGAATACTCTCACACATTTTCTAGCACATCACAATTGATGGCGATGCACATGTCTCAATTTCAATAAAAAATGCCTCAAGTTAGATCTTGTCAAAGTCATAATTTCAGTAAAAAAAAAAATGTACGAAGTTGGCCTTGACAAACTATTACATATCTGACGCCTTGCCAATACCACAATTTCAATTTTAAAAAATGTCTGAAGTTCAATCTTCTGAAGTCCACAAGGGCGGCAGCGCAGCCAGCTGCCCTTGCGCTGCTACTGCTTCTCAAACTCACTTCAAAGCCTTGATCGATATGAGAAAGATGCGCTCAAGCGCCCAACCTATACAAGGGGCTTGGGCTCGAAAGCCGGCCTTACTCAACAAGCACCTTTCTTAGTAAGGTTGTATGAAGTTAACTTTGGCAAGCCATGTCAAATTTTGTACGAAAAATATCCAATATTTATCCTTCACAAGACCATACTTCAATTTTTTTTTTAAAAATCTAAATCAGATATAATTTATAAAACTTTTATCACGCGTGAATATCTGAAGTTGTGTCCGAAGTGGGTAAACTTTCAAAAACTCAAACAAGTTGCCAATAGGGGAACATTTCCCTTGTGCTAAAGGTAGAAGAAAGAGAAAATATTTCATAAATTGATGGTCAATTTCAGGTGTGAATTAAGCCTATCCACCATAGCTTTGTCTATAATTATAATATAATTAGCAATAGTCGTGACACGTGAATGAAAAATGGAAAATTGTTTTCATATATGACTTTTAATTCTATTCCATTTAATAGGTAATAACTATTCCATGGTGATGATAGAGATATATATTCTTAGTTTTTTACTTAATAAATCATTAATAAAAAATAATAATTAAGCGAAATTACACTGTTGGTACATATAAGTTAACTTGACTAAAAATTAAAGGCGAAATCAGAATTTTAATCTTATAAGTTTTGAAATTTATAATGATGATTTCAAGTGTTAATAAATGAGTTCTAAACTTTATATTTGTACATATTTGATAAATTTCATAATACAAATACATCATTAAAACAAAAAATATTAGATTCGGCTGAACTCGTATTTGAACCTCTAGCTCCGATCCCTGCTAATAGCTTCGATTGCTTAGTGATGTCTTCATAGATTGTTGGCTTAATTTCAGGCAAATATTGTTCCTTATAGTGTCAAAAATGTCAATGAAAAAAGAGTCTTTATCAGTGTGTAAATTAATTGACTTGAGATGATATATATATACTCCCTCCGTCCCATTTTATGTGGCAATATTTGATTAGGCACGGAGTTTAAGAAACAAATGAAGACTTTGAAATGTTTACCAAATTACCCCTTCAAAAAATAGTCAACTTTTCTCTCTCTCCTCATAAATGTATTGGAGTACCATCTTTAATATTAAGTGGGACCAACAAAGGTAAAAGATGAATTGTACCTTTAAATACTTACCATATAAGAAAATGTGACATTCTTTTTGGGACTGACCAAAAAGGAAATGGTGCCACATAAAATGGGATGGAGGGAGTATTAGTTATAATCATGTACACAAGTTCATTCCCAACTCAATCATTATAGTATTTATTATTTATTACTCTCTCTAGTACAAGTGAATTATCGAGATTTTTTCAAAATAAGTGAATTGTTCAAATTTCAAGAGAGTTATTGAGTTTTTTTTTTCTTTAGTTTTTTTTAATGGATTTACTCTTTATTTAATAAATTTCTTAATTATTTTATATTTTGAAGTTGAATAGTTTGAGAATAATAAAAAAGATAATTGTGAAAAATAATTTTTAATTTATATCTTAAGGAATTCACCCGCCTTCCAATAAATATAAGTATTTCCTTCATCCATTTCAGTTATATGTCATGTTTATCTCAAAATAAATATTCCAAAATAATGATCATTTCAGAAACTAAAGATTAAAAGTAACAATTATTTTCAATCGAATAACTTTAACATTAAAAAAAAGTTGCTCTTTTTAATACTACTCTAAGGCCTTAACGAGTGAGGGATATACATATATAAATATAGTTTCTAAACTCTAAAGTATGAGTATAGAGGTATACTTATTGAAAAAGTATAATAATAGGTAAATATAACCTATAGTTTTAAAGTAAAACGGTAGAGTTATATTCTGTTGAAAAATTATAACGAAGGACTAATATAATTTATTTTCAATAATAAGTAGTGGAATAAATAGGACCTTTTTTCGATTACGAAAGGTGTGAAACAATTTAATTACCTCGAAATTAAAGTTTCACAAGGCAAGACATATTGGCTTCTTGTTCCACATGATATAATAGTTGTTTTAATTAATTAATTACGGTTCATATTATATTTTTTCTCTTGATAGATAGCACATCATGTACGGTATTAATGAAAAGTTTATTAATTAATTGATTGTCTAGGTTGAAAATTAAGAGGGATTTTAGGATAGTGAAAGCTCAACATGTTTAATCATCAAGACTTTTTTTTTTCCCACACATTTTTCTCGATAATATCTTCTCTTTTTTTTTAAAAAAAAAAAATCTATCTTACACAACTAATATATGTGGAAAAGAGGAATGAATAGGATATTAAATTTAACTCATGAAAGTATAATTTTGGGAAATAGTCTGAAATATATTTGAACTTTGACCGAAATTGTTGTAACAATCTCAAACTTTGGTCAAGACCTATTACCCTCATGCACTATAGTAATAGTGTATTTTAAATATATATATATAAGTGTCCAGCTGGACAAGTTATTATTTATAATGGTGCAATATTTATGATGTCCACGTGAGCACCTATATATCTTTAAAATACACTATTAAATAGTGCATGGGGTAATAGGTCCTGTTCAAAGTTTGGGATTGTTATAATTTTTTAATCATTCTTTTCGATCTTTCAGGTTTGCTTGTCATATCAAGTGAAGTTGAGAAAACATTTAAGAGCAAAAAGAAGTTGGTTTGTAATCAACACTACAGCAATGGTTGAGATAATCATGTCTAACTAGAACAGATTTGAGTGGGGTAGGTTGTGAATATGTTCATTAAAAAATCACATGTTTATATAATTAAAAGTTAATTATATTTAGTTAAATTATATCTGGACTAAAATTAGAATAAGCTTATAACACAAGAACCAAAATTATTTTGCCTAATACTATTTAATAACGGAAACATATGGATCGAGACATGATTTTATTTTTTTATTTTTTTTGTATTATCCTAAAAGAAAAAGTTGCATCAATAAAGTGAATGCGATGCGTAATAATTGTTTAGTATCTATAATAATTGTGGAAACACACATAACTTTGTGATAAATATATTTTATTTGCAATGTATAAAGAGAAAAAAGTTGCATAAAAGCAGTAAAACGTGAGTCTCGTTTTACTTTTTAAGGAAGTATAATACATTTAAAAACTTCACCTTTTGAATGAAAGTTGACATTAATTTAGCATTTTTGATTGCTATACTAGAATAGTGTAAAGATTTAGGGTGTGTTAGATACGAAAGAAAATGTTTTAAGTTGATTTTTTTTTTTTGTGTTTAATATGTAAATAAAAAATATTATGTATATAATTGAGATAAATATGTGAAGATAAAGTATTTTGGAGCACTACTAAAGATTTACTATTTTTTCCTCCTGAAAAATGTTCAGTGGCTATTCTCATAGATATCTTGATTGAATTGGCGTAAAAAGAAAAAAATAGTAAATGTTTCATATGAAAAAATTATAAATCTATTTCTCAACTGAGAAATAAGTAGAAAAATCATGTTTTATAACACAAATTAATTTCTCATATGAGTCATGGTAGAAAAAACTTTTGTTTCTAATAATGGAGGGTTGAGGATGAAGACATAATCAACTTATTTTTCCTACTTTTATTTGAAAAGTAATCTTCCTCGTTTCAAAGAATTTATTTTCTAAAAAAGTGTTTGACCAATTGAACATGATTTATTTATTTATTTTTAAAAAAATCTCAAAAATATTTTTTGTTTTGAATACACCCTTAAGTTCAACTATTTAGGTGTTATCTATATTTTGATCGAATTTTTGAGGTCTCAAGGTTTCATCCCCTTGAACTTTAATCCAAAAAAGACGTTGTATTAGATCATGAACTCGCTTTTTATGATCTCTAAAATTGGAAAAGAGCTAAAAGTTTAGGTACAGATTTGATCAACTCAATAATTATTATTCAAATTATATTTTTATATTAAGAAATTTATTAAATATATATAAATATTAAATTTAGAATCCAATTATTAATATTTAAATTAATCATTATAAAATTCAAAATTTATAAAATTAAAATTCCGACTTTTCAATTGTTTAAGTCTTTGTCAAAAACTATCAAGAAATTTGAAATTCGAAGAGTCCACATAAAGACTTTGAAACACGAAGAATTCTTTCTCTTGAAATTGAGAAGGGGTTTTTGGTGTGTTTCTTAAAGTTAGGCATTAGTCACTAATCACAAATTTCAATAGGCATAGATAGGTATCGTGGTCAAATGGATGAGTTAAATTGAATTTGAGCGAATTAAAATAAGTTGAGTTAATATTGATTCGTCCAAAAGTAATTTGGATTTAAATGAATTAAACTAAAATGTTGGTCATAACTCAATTCGATTAATTCTTCCTAAGTTTTAATTATTTTTTTTATTTTTTAAAAAAAGATAGTACCTAATAAAACTATTTTTCTTTATTATGGTTATTTATAACATATCAAATAAAAATTGTTTTTTGAAAAATATTTTGAGAAAAATTCTTATTGATTAGTTTTTACTATATATTAATCCAATTTTTGATGAGCTGAAATTAGTTGAACTAATATATAGATAAATCAACAACTAACTCAAATTTCAATATGTAATATTTTATGGACTAATTTTACCACTTTTAGGTAGAGGGGCAAACATTTATTCGGGCTCAATTTTTATATCTTGACCATAGTTAAATGATAGAGAACGAAATGTTTTTTAATTTTAATTTTAATTTTAACTAATATCATTTGAGGTAAACATCAAGTGTAAAAATAATAATAAAATATTTAGAGATTTATCCTAATTATTATTAAACGACGTTGCTCGAGTGTGATAGAATGGTTTAGTAAGAAATTAACAGACAATTTGGCAAAATTCCTATAATTTTCTTATTTTGAAAAATGCTTTGCATTTAAAGTAGTCATTTATCTTTGACTAATTAATTTTAAAAACATTTTTATCAAGATTTCAAAAGTATTTCTAAAAATTTAATTTACTTTTAATATCTGAAAAATATTCTTCATATATTTCTTCTTACTTATTCAATATATTATATTATTGAATAATTATAAAATGACGTCCAAAATATACCGAACAAGTAAAAAGAAAACGATCGAAGAATTATAAAAAAGGAGAAAAAGAAGAAGAAAGTGTCAAATTGGAATAAGTCAAAGGTTGAGAATATTTGTGGGTGTCCATACGTACGATAATAAAAAGACTTAATTTAGTTGCCACATTTAATACTTCAACTGGTCAATGATGGGTCATATTAAATTACAGTCTGTCTGTCTATTGATTTGAGTCTCCTTATTGACACACTTCAATACTCCCTACGTTTTATATTACTTAACCTATATTAATTTCACATATTTTTAGTTTACTTATGATAATTACTTATTATTTCATAATGTATATATCATATTGTGTTATATTGGATTGTACGATATTATCACGATCCAGACTGTCGTGATTGACACCCACACTAACCCTCCGGTGGGAGAACCACTACTACAACCCAAACCAATCAACTAAACCAAAAACTAAGCATTTAAGTTACGGAAGCAAGTTAAATAGCTAAAGACTGAAGTTCCCATAAACTTTCAAAAGATCTAACAACTAAACAATGCGGAAAATACACCTAGAACCTGCAAGTCAATGTACCAAAACATCTAAAGTTCAACCATAGGTCTAAACAAGAAGGGGTACAACACCATACTAAACATAAGAAATCCTAATGCAATAGTCTAAATCCGAAATGGTGGACATAGACGAAAGAGAACTCATGGTAGCTCGGAAGAACTGACTCACCCTTGTTCGAACGATCACTGATTTTCTAAGCGAGGCCTGTCAATAGCCGCCTGAAGATGCCCTGTACTCAACAAAGAAAGAGCTAGTGCAGTATTAGTACACAACCACAGTGTACTGGTAGGATCACACGGCTATCCCACTAAGTGTAACATAAGCAAGTCAATACAACATTATAATCACATGCATATATCGAACATATACAATATTATCAACATTTACGAACAACGAACAACTTCACATTTCTCAAGATACACAATTATGACAAGTCATTGGTCCTCTCATGGAACCCGAACCCAAACAGTTAGCATACCGGAACGTGGTACCCTATCTAATGATTATGCCGGAACGTGGCAACCGATCCCATAATTATGCCGGAACGTGGCAACCGATCCAAGTTAGTGTGTCGGAACGCAACACCCGATCCATTCAACAAGCCACAATCACAAAAATTAAAATAACGACGTGTAACATGATCACATCAAATCGGTCGTTACACAGAACGAAATTTTTCATTGTTAGCTAATGATGAATTTAACGGTACGATATAATAAGATTTAAGTAACGATCAAAATAAATATTGTATTTATAAAAAAAAACACAATACAATGGGTATAACAACTATCCAAACAACTTAAAAGAAAACTTTAATTGGAAATATATTTTATTAAATTAATCTTGTTAATAATGCTATGGAATTCTAAATATATCTACTACTTTATCTAGTTATTTAATATTAAACATAGAAAGAAAAAAAAATAATAAAATTATCTTAATTTCATAACTAGAACGAGCTAAGTAAATTGAAATAACTATTTTTAATATGACAGGTAGTCAAGTTTGAAACGGACAAAATATATGTTTCTCTTAATTTTTTCAATTGTTTTGGAAATTATTATATATGTACTTGAGCAGGGTAGAGTATAAACTACTCAAACATATATAACACATATAAAAAAAAAATTGCACAAGTAATTTTTCAACGAATAATGTTTGATTTAATATATTTGATATGGTTTAGCTATCATGTTAATTAGCCTGTGACTTATATGTACGCAATGATTTGTTTTGATAAATTGACAATGTATAACAAGATAGGGATGGAAAATTATAAGTTAGGTAAATAAATTGATCAGCAGCCATGAGTGAAGATATTTCTAAGAAATTTCATACATCATTTCTATTTGATTTGATTTAATGTGTCCAAATTAACCAACCAAATTATGGAAACCAATTTTCCTCCATTAATTTCTTATTTCCAACCCCCCCCCCCCCAACCACCCTTCTGAGAATTTGTGCTATATTTCATGCTTTGATGCTTTGGATAACTTGGCTTTATCTTTTAGGACTTAGCGAGATGGTTCGGGTTGAAGTTTCTTGAACACGATCTTGTTATTGAAGGTATAAAAGGCTAAAATAAAAATTCTGACTCCTATTTTTGAGTATCAATGTGTCGTTGTGTGATTTAAAGCCTCACATAAGTCTATAGTGTGTTTTTAGACTTGTTGGTATACTTGGGTTTGAGACCCGAGGGATTTAGATGAATTTCAAATAATTTGAAATTGTTGCACAACATATATATCTCAATCAATACACGGAGCACATTGTATTTATCAAACATCATTAGTATTTTCAATAATCAATTATAGTTTAAATAAAAGAAAATGATCTGATAAAATTGTGTTATATTTTATTTATATTGAACTCCTCTATTATTTTTAATTAATCTTTTATTTAACTAAAATAACATTTATAACGCACCATAAATATTCACGATCTCTACCAATTCAAAGTGGGGGAGACAAAATTTATTCCAAAAATTAGAACAATTATAGTGTGTATCACTAAACTACCCTAATGAGTAAAGAATCAAGATATAAAAGCAGATTTGTGATGAGATGCTCTAATTGTCATCAATCTAAACACAATCAAAACAAATAGACATCTAATCTCAAGAAAATATTAAAATAAGACTTAGAAAAGAGACTTGAGACATTCATATCTTAATCACCATAAAAGAATGTATAATCCAATCATTTAAAAATATAAAGGAAATATTGAATGTAGAAAGAAATAAAAGGGAAAAAGGTGAAAGTATTCTCCACCAATATTATCTTTATTCCTTTTTTGTCCCATATTCATAAGCAATACTAATTTATTTTTAATTACATCAAAAGTGTGGAAAGGGAAAGAGATGGAAATATTACTTAAACTAATACTCATGATTTATCTCTACCTCAACTTTAGAAAGTAAGAAGCACATCAAGTGAGCTAGTCCTGATCAACCTCAACAAATTTTAATTTGTATATATTAATAGTATGTAGACATATATAATTTTTACATCATCAAGTTATTTAATCTATAATAATGTGTAAATTTTCTTTGTTACTAAGTTATCGGAATAAGCTTATTATAATAAACGATTATATTTATTGTCATAGATTATTTTGATACTATAGTGTAATATAAGTAACTATACATTGTTGAATAAGTAATTTTTCATCCTTAATTAACCAATAATCTCATATTCAAGAGTTTGAAATAAAATTGTATTTAGTCGAAAAAGGTTTTAGTACTTTTAAAGTGAAATTTTTTGATATGAATTTAGTCAAGTCTCAAAGCTGTAACTGAAACAACAGGTAGAGAATTAAGTTAAAAGTCATATTTCTCTCCATTTATCTTATTTTCCTTTTTAGTCCGAAGATGTTTTTTTTTTCTTTTTTTATAACTCTTTAATTTAACTTTGTAGTGAAATGTTTAAGATCATACAATTAATGAATATATTAGTACATAATTCAAAAGTTTTCTTTACTTATTAAACTCTTTATGTCAAGTCAAAAACAAATTCAAGTCAAAATCAAATAAACAAATGGAAAAGAAATAATATTACCTAGAATATTTATATGTGGACAAAAGCATTACAAGCCATAAGTCTTCTCACAATGAGACGACTGATTGAAGAAGTTGATGTCGTCACCCCTATGACATCATCACAACCTACGAAATAGTGCCACGTGTCAAAAAGCACCTTCCTTGTATTCTCCAAGAAAGAATCTATGAAGGTGACTCAAGAAAATAATACTATTAAATTTTTTTAAAAAAATTAAAAAATTAAAACAATAAAATAATAATAAAGAAATGAAAGGAAGAGCATAAATAGAAACAAGACTTGAAAAGTTCATCTAACACTTTGGTATATCACATTTTTCTATCTTTTCTTTCCCTTCAACAATGGAAAATTTTCCATATAGCTCATCAAACCCTAACCCTAATTTCATCGATGCATCGGAGAATTTTGACCTCTCAGATTATAATTATCTCTTTGTTGATGATGGATCGAGTGACGATTTTTTGTCACAAAATGAAATTGTTCAAAGTGTTTCCGATAGTAGTGGATCATATTCAAATAATCCCACCCCAACAAGTCATAACATGCAAGTATTTTTAATTTACATAAGTTTTCGCCTTTTTTTTGTTGATATTTATATATGTGCTTGAAATTAATTGTTTTTATTTGTCTATGATCTTAACCAGAAAGTGTATGAAAGGTGTAAAGAGGGTGGATGCAAAGTCTAGGGTTGCATTTAGATTTAGATCAGATTTGGAGGTGTTGGATGATGGATTTAAATGGAGGAAATATGGCAAAAAGATGGTCAAGAATAGATCAAATCCAAGGTAATTATAATAGTTATATTAATTCTTGAATATTATTTCCCATTTTCTATAGTGGATCCACTTTAGATAGGAGGACGTAGAGGACATGAAGTAGGATAAAAGATTAGTAGATAGTGGAGTATTATCTTGCTTTTTGAGGGTGATTAATCAAAACACAAATAACAAATCACACTATTTTGTTATTCTTGTTCATTTCTTGTAAGATTTGCACTGTTTTCCTTGTTAATTGTTATGTTTTTCTCCACTGGTTTCTTACTTTCTGTATTTGAATTTGCTAAATTTGAGCTCTTTCTACCTCCACAAGATAGTGATAAGGTCTTCAATCGTACACTTTATCTTTCCACTTAACCAACTTATGCGACCCCACTGAAAATTTTGTTGATGTTGTGCTATAGTGGATCAAAAGTATTTTCATGTAACTTTCACTATATTATCCGTAACATCGATCTCTATTAATATCTCCTATTATAAGATCATCATTATTGATACTGCATGCGCAAAATGTCATAATTACATCTTATAGTTTTATTATAATCATGTCATGACTATAACTACTTAAATTAATTTAATCTAATTAAGAAGTATAATCATGAAATGCATATCCTTACCATATCTCCATTTGTAGAAATAAAATTATATATATACATGCTAGTTGTAGAGTTTTTATAAATTAAGTGAATAAATAGAATAGCCATCTTATCCCATACCCCAACCCCCACCACACACCACACAAAAATAAAGAAGAATAATCCAAACAGAATAACTATTAAATGTAGTGGATCACGTGATAAACATTACTCTATAGTACTTTTATATATATAGGTGCTCTTATTATAATGTAGCAGCCCTTTGGTTTTGGATACATATAATATGATCCATGTGACATATATTTTTTAACCTACCTGCTACAAGTAGGGATGACAATGGATCAGAGTGGTCCGGTTTTAGGTGTATACGGGTGTTAGAGTGGGTGAAAGTCCACATTAGTTGGGATTGGACTGATGGTCTCCTTATATGAACTTGGGCAAATCTCCCCTCGTGAGCTAGCTTTTGGGGTTTAGTTAGGCCCAAATATCATATCTTTACAGCGGGTAGTGTGAGTTTTAGGCTATGTGAGGTGGCTGGTTGAAGTTTTTACGGATTTGCCCTGTAATCGCCCCACACCGTTTGCCATCTTTGGCTATAAGATCTTCAGAAACACACAAAGTTGGCAATCTAACGTATACATAGGAGTAATAAATACCTAGATCAAATTTCAATAGAAAAGCAAAGAGAGAGAGATATGGAAGAACAAAAAAATCATGTAGCATGGTGGTATATCATGTAGCATTCATCTATCAAAAAATCAGAATCACGTGAGATCGAGTGTCCAACTTGAATAGCCCTAACATGAGAGGATATATTTGAACAATTTTTGGAACGCGGTAGTGGTGGTAATTTTTTATTGAATTGTATAACAGAGGATATATTCGATCTTTTTCACATAGTTTAGATGGGCAACTTTGATCCTTTTCTCTTTACTCAATCTACATTCATATAATTATAGAAATATGTTGCATACTTGTCCCTATATATAGCTCAAGGCGGACTATGAATTTATATGAACCCTGTTGAAAATCATAAAATTTAAATTTTGAATTTGCGTCTTCCTATAGCTTGATAGCTTACTTGACCAGCTAGGGGACTGCTAGAAATCCTAAGTGGTAGTAGATAAATTATTGGAAGTTCTTGTGAAAAGGTATCTTTAATTATAGGACTTAGATAAAATCTTCAGATAATTCATACTTTTCGTATAAATAAATAATGTCGTATCACATACACCAGCCAAACAAGTATTGATGATTTAATGATATATAGGGTCATTTATGTACATAAATGAATGTGACATTTTTTTTTTAATAAAGTGGTTTGGAATTGCCAAAGTTGAAAAAAAAAAAAAATAGACAAGAGAGGGAATAGAAAAGTGACAAATAAGCAGAGAAGATAAGGCTGTGCATTTTTGTTTCTATTTATTAATTGGCAACCATTAATTAATATTAGATGAACATCCAATCAATCATAATTCATATCTTGTCCAATATGAAAGGAAAATTATTTTGTTTGTGAACCTCAATTAAGACTCATTTATCTTCGCATTACGTTTTGATCGTGAATTCAATTATTATTATAAATTAATTTGAGATTATTGTAAAAACAAGTAATATTAAGTGATTTTTGTTCTCCCTTTTTGTTTGATAATTCAGCAATCAAACAAAACAATCTATAGAATAGTTTCTTAATGGATATAATTCATACCAAATACTTGAATAATTAAGATTTTGGTTATCAAAGATATTTTTACTGCATTTTATTATTGGTCCTCATGATAAAGGACACTTGTCTCACTTTTATTAGCAATATGAGATAAAAAGAATTACTGACAGTTCCTTTCATTTTCTTTGTGTTGATTGGCCTAACATTTAGTTAAAGTTGCAAATTAAAAGTGCAAAAATATGTGATGAACAAGAAGTGGCACATACTCTATTTTAACTCTTCCTTCATTAGTTGAGGGTATTTCACTTTAGTTTTTAATATGGTCGTTGGAATTATTCAATTTGATTTTAAAGTGTAAAATTTGATGATATCAAGAACTTATAGTTTAGCGATATTGATTGTCTGTCAGTGAGAGTTCTCATGCAATCACGCCTTTTTATCATCCTTTATGTAATTATTGTTGTACCTATTGTCAAATATTTATATTAAAAGTTGAGTTGATTATTATAAAAAAATAATTAATAGAGAAATATTTATGAACAGGAATTACTACAAATGTTCAAGTGGAGGATGCAATGTGAAGAAAAGAGTAGAAAGGGACAATGAAGATTCAACCTATGTCATTACTACTTATGAAGGGATTCACAACCATGAGAGTCCTTATGTGATTCACTACACACAATTCCCTCCCAACAATAGTGCCCTTCACAATCTTTGCCTTTAGAACCTCTTAAACGTATCACTAAATTTCAGTTATATATTTGTATAATGGTAGGTTCTAATAGAGCACTTTGATCATATGATAAAATGTTTCTATTAAATATTTTTGGCTTATGTTTTTTAAAAAATTGTGCATATGTTTTCAAGTGCCCGATATATAGATAAGTTAATCACATAAAATATGTTTCTTTTTTTGATTTACACATCTATGTATTAGTTGGAATATGTATGACGTTTTACCGATTATTGAGGTTAATGCGTATAATTAAAGAATGTGACATATTTTGAGTGGTTAACTTATGTATGGAAGACTTTTGAGAGTAGACAGAACAGAAAAAAAAAAAAAGAAATTCCATAAAATTTGAATTGAAAAATGTTTAACAAGAATATTTTATCATGTATTCAAGTACTTAATCAGGACAAAATATAATTCGAATATCTAAATAAATTTCACTAACATGTTTAAGAAATTGTCGATGTATTCATCCAAAAGTTTGTTATTAGATAGGTCCAAATGTTTTTGTATTGGGCCCAACCTGGTTTTGCTTAAGTTTGGTGGGGAACTATATATATAAAGGATAAATTTCTGCAAGGAAAAATGGAAAAGTAAGAATTAAAATTAAAATTTTCCATTTAATTTATAAGGAGTTCTTTCAAAGTATTTAATTGGCAGTTAGTATAAGTAATTTCAGATAAAATTGCTCTTCCTTTTTAAAATAAAACATTATCTTAAAATATTCTTTTCCTTATTTTTGGCCCCCCATCCAAAATTGATTGCAGGCACTAGTCAAAATATATACGAAATCTATATAGTAATTAGGTATATTATATGTATATTTATACTTAATAACAAAATATATACATTTATCAACTATTATGTTTTAGAGCTATCCAAAATGTAATTATCTCGAAATTTGAAAAAACAAATCTTGAATTTTGAATATGAAAATTAAGTTCAAATCAAGTGTGACTTGTTGAATTTCTCTTTTATAAACACTGATTAGAATGGAGTTAACAGTTTATACGTTAGAAAAATTACTCTCAAAATTTAGACTCATTGGTACTTCAAACTTAGTAAGCTAAACTTTTTATGCATACCTCATAAAGTTTAGCTTCGACAAGTTTTTGATCCATATGTGGAGTCATTTGGTGTGATTCATAAGTTATAGTAATTCCAAGGATAAAATGTAGAATTATTTTATCCACTGTTCGGTTGGAGGTAGTATGTACTCCTGATATTATTTATTCCACTATTTATATCTTAATGATGTGATAAGTTATCCAATATACATGATGAAATAACTTATCACATGATAATTAATCTCGGAATAAGTTGTTCCCAATCTAACAACCATGAAAGTTTGTTTGCACAAATAAGAGAAATTTTAGAAATAACAAACATAATAGATATAATAAGGTTTTATAGCTACAGTTTGTATAGTTGCGCTCCATAACTATAGCTCTGTTTGCTATGGAGGGTGCGATTTGTATATTTCTGTCTGTTTGTATATGTCTTTTGTGAATATACAAATAAAGTAATTATATACAAATTATGTATTATATATTTTTCAAAACTCTATTTGTATATTTCGCTTGTCAATATTAAAAAGAAGGTAATTTATTATGATTTTTTTTGTATATAAATAGCTAGGTAAGTATATACAAAATTCTGAATTTATACAAGTCAGACAAATAACAAGAATTGAGGAAATTATAATTGTAAATTACAATTTTTAGATTATAGCTATAGTACCTAATATTGGGTAATGTTTGTTGTTGTGCATAATTTTTCCCACAAATAATGTAACAAAATATTCCTTAAAAAGAGTACATGGATGAGGCCTAATGTAATTGGGCTACAACCAGCCTTTTGGGCTTCCAAAATTCTGGTCGGTGAATCAACCGTCTAAACTGTCTTTTCGTAGCTCTTGATGAACAATCTTGCTCGATCTCTACACAAATCTTCCCACAAAGTTTACAAAATATATACTTCAATTACTACTATGCTGCTATAAAACCAAGAAATAATTGATGCCCAAAACACCCAATTCGTTTTTTTTGATGCAAAATATACCTAGTTGAAATAACTCATTTCAAGATTTGTTGATAGATCTACTGTATTGGGTTTTGGGTTAATCCAGTGTATGGTTTTGAATCTTATGGGTATTTGAAAAAAAATGGGTTGTTGATATTGAAGTGCTTCATGGGTATGTTTGTAATGTGATGGGTTTTGAAGAAATGTTGTTTGTTGTGGAGATTCAGTGTGTTTTATGGTAACTTGAATTGATTAACTGATTTGGGTTGGTTTGAAATTTATTTTTGTAAAAAAAATTGGATCTTTTCTGTTGGTTTTGATTTGGGGTTTTTGAGGAGATGATGTTTTGGAGGGAAAGGGAAAGGGAGACTAAAGAACAGAATGGTGGTCCACCTTGTGGACAAGTTAGGGTGCTTGTTGTTGGAGATTCAGGTATTGAGCTACAATGCAAATGTTTTTAGTTTCCATCTTTTGATTCTATTTTTCTTATGTATCTTCCTTGTTACGTATCTTGTTGAACTTGGTTTCTAGTTTGTAGCTTGGTGTTTGATGGTAAAATATAGTTGCATAGATTCAGACATGATTGAAGACTGGAGATAACCAATAGATGCTAATAGTATTAGGTCTGGACTCAAGGACGGAGGATGTGTTTTAGCTATCAATGAAGTGGGTGGATGTTATGGGAAATCAGGGTTCCAAATCCTTATAGAGGCAGAACACTTGGTTATTTCTTCTCATCTGTTTAGGCCTTAGTGTGCTGAGTTACTCGATGCATGTGAAAGTGATCATATGTAGCGAGTGCTCAGTGGAATACTTGAGGTGTGCACAACTGGCCCAGACCCCACCTTTATCCATTAAAACAAAGACACAGGTTCTTTTGGACTTCTCGCAATTGAAAATTTTAGGTCAATACAAGATGATGCAGTATTTATTTAGAAACTAAGAGTTGTTGTTTTCTATTGTTATTAAAGAACTGGTAATGAGACATTAAACTGTTTATAACTGCAAGATTTTTTTTAACCTACTAAATTGGAGGATAAGGGGTACTACATACTGTTACATCCGTTTGAAAAACATAGTAATGATTGATCCAAGTCATTTATAGTGTGACCACGTCTTACAATTGTGTTACATTCTGGTTCATAGCTGTGGTGAGATGATTGCTAATATGTTAGGGGCTACTGAACACTATCTTAAAGGTTATTTGGTAATGGTGTAAATGTATGGGGAAAGCTGATTATTAAGAGTATATTTGCAATGCTATATTTATCAAGAAAGAAATAAAATTAATTTCTTTCAGTATTATGATGACAACAGATATTGGCGCATGTATTCATTCTTATAAGTATGTACAACCAAACATTAGCCTCATTTGCTCTTGATAAATCATCTTCCGAGTTCAGTGGCTGAATCCAAAATATATCAATATGTTTTGGATGTCATCCTTTTTTTTTGGTTGAAATGAACTGAATGTTTTGGATATGATCTCCTGAATGCCCTTCATATAGTACAATCAATTGATATTGTTTGCTGAATTTCTTCCCTTGAACATCCTTAGGTTGCATGCTCATAGATTCAAAATGTGACGAAGCATTTTAAACTGAAAGTTTTGTTAGTTGTCAATGCAGTGTTTTATGATGCTAAAATCAGTAGTTAGTGCATCTAGTGCATTAAGCTCCTGTGGTAGTGACTTTGTTAACTTATCAGTAGTTCCGAAAGTAAAATATGCCCCTATTCGGTGTTCTCTGGCCCTTTAGCCCATCTTCAGCTCCATTTATACATAGGGTGAATAACTTGTGCATTAGGCAACAGTGGATATGCCTGAATTTTCCGAAAGTAAAGTATGCCCCTATGCTGCGTTCTCTGGCCTTTCACTCCATATGTAGCTCCATTATACATAGGGTGAATAACCTGTGCACCAGGCAACAGTGGATGTACCTGAATTCTCTAAAGTTCTCCCTGAGATATTCCTCTTAACTTCGGAACATCTCGAAATGTTTCAAAGTTCAAATATTACTTGATATGGATATTACAACGATCTGTATATATTTACATTTACTTTTCCTATTCCGAGCTTTGATTTTTCCACTTAAATAAGCTGGACTAGCATCATTGTCCTTGACATGGAGTGTGGAATACTGCATCAAATCACAGCAGTCTTCCACGAGTCTGACGAGCTTTGAGATTCTCACTTTTTAACTTCTTTGCCATTAGTGACTGAGGGCTAGTTGGACGGATTCATGTAAATGATCCATTTTTTAGTCTGTTAACCTGAGTACTATACTTTGTGGACTCAAGATATTGTCCTTTCCCTTTCTGTCTCTTCTGCTTAGGTAACACTTCCCTGAAATGGATTATCAGTCAGTGGCATCCTACAAATCTTGAACAAAATTGACAGATCAGTCATCTGAAAGTGCGGCAGCTCCCCTACCCCCCCCAAAAAAAAAGAAAGTAGAAATAAAAAAAATAAAAGGGCTTCAATTAGTCCAACTGTCTAAGTATTTAAAAACAAATGATAAGAAGCTGAAATGTCAATTAAACATTACCTTGACATACACTTATATGCAATTTAAATGCAGTGTTTAGTTGACTTCTTATCGTCTGTTAACTTAGACAGTTAGACTAATTGAAGCCCTTTTGGGGGTTTCAATTAAAAATAATAATTTGAAGCTCCTTTTGGAGTTCGACAATTATTTATGTAACAGATGATGCACGGATGGACTTGGAAGCTAGATAAGCTGCTAGTAATTGAGATTCCACTTCTAACAATGACTCCATAGCTCCGATATTTGTCCTTATTTGTGTGAAGTAAGAATTACAACTTATAGCTTCTTTGGATCCTTTAATAGTCTTTGAGGACCGCCATTTGATTTTTTTAAAAAACAAAAGCAACAGCAACAAAACAAATAGCTTTGAGGATCACCACTTAAAATTTATTTGTGGGGATGGAAATTTATGTAGTTGGGAATGTAGTGAAAATAGTTGTTCCATTTACTGCCTCATACTTTTCCCGTGTACTTTTTTGCTTTCACAGTCGTGCTTGGCTTTTAGCCTTTATGAAAAGTCCAGTCCTGGATACATTAGATGAAGCACTGGTGGAATGTTTCGTTGGGTACACTAGGTTTTCTTCTTCAATTTGTATAGTCTTCATCCTGATGTAGTCTTCTTATTCAGTGTTCAAGTTTTTCCTGTTTGGTGTTAGCTTTTTCCCCTGTGAATTCAGACTTTGTAAGAAGTTCAGGATATTAGCTTCTCCCTTTTTATTTCAACACAGCGATTCCTTGTTTGCAGCTCCTAGTTTCACCATTTTTCTGCTTCATATTTTCTGGTAGGTGTGGGGAAGACTTCTCTTGTTCATCTGATTCTCAATGGTTCTTCCATCGCTCGTCCTCCTCAAACAATTGGCTGTACAGTCGGAGTAAAAGTATGATCCGCATAATTTTTCTCTTCCTATACTATGAAAATGTCCTGAGAATGCATGTCATATCAAAACTAATCTTTTCCTGGTTTCTTCTGTAAAGCACACTACTTATGGAAATTCTGGTAGCTCCTCAACTAGCATAAAAGGTGATGCTGAGAGAGATTTTTTTATTGAACTCTGGGATATATCAGGACATGATCGATACAAAGATTGCCGATCTCTGTTCTACTCACAAATTAATGGTGAGCAACTAGCTTCATCTCTTTAACTGTTCTGTATGCATTAAATTATTTTCTTATGCAAACATGCACAAGTTACAATATCTATTCTGGATGACCTAATGACCTGTAGCTGATACCTGATCATTAATGTCAGAAGATGGTTAAAGCACAAAAATGTTCTAGAGAACTGATTATGTGAGTTTATTTAAACAACAGAGATGTTTTTATATGTTTGTCATCAAATTTTTGTTACTTACATTTTCCCTTCATTTGGGAAAGGTCAATGGACAACTCTCTTTCTGAAGTAATGTTCTGATGATAGTCTGGTGAAATCATTTTATTTCCACTCGGGCTGTTACTTTTATATACTCCATCTCTCTTCTCTAAGATGATGAGAAGAGATTACTTTGTATAACTATTCATCCTGATGATGGTTGGATGAAAACTAATATGGACGATTTTCAATTTCCACCTTAGGTGTTATCTTTGTATATGATCTATCTCAAAGAAGGACAAAGACAAGCTTGCAGAAGTGGGCTGTAGATATAGCAACAGCAGGGACATTCTCAGCTCCTCTAGCTTCAGGAGGTCCTGGTGGTCTCCCTGTTCCTTACATTGTCATTGGCAATAAAGCAGATATCGCTACAAATGAGGGTGTTAGAGGAAGCAGTGGCAATCTTGTTGATATGGCTCGGCAATGGGTTGAGAAGCAAGGTCTACTTCCTTCAAGTGAAGAGATCCCACTGACTGAGAGTTTTCCTGGTGGTGGAAGTCTTATTGCGGTAATTTAATACTACACAAATTGTATTGATTCACATATGAGAACTTTTAAAAGAGTGATGCATCTTGTTTTGTTAAGAAAAACAATTGTCTTTCAGGCAACATAATTTCTGATCCTTAAGCTGTTAATGCGGAAGGGCTCTTACTTATTTATCCATGCTAGTACATTAAGATCAGCTTGTAATTGTGGTCCCGCATAGTGTTTACACTAGTCAATTCAAGTCTTTATTGCCATAGCAATATAAGTTTTCATATTCTTCTCGTTCGGCTAGAAATGCTTATTAAGGCTAGCAGTCTAGGGAGGTGATGCATAAAGGTTTGAAACTATTTTCTTATTTAAATCTGAAGGAAATTACCTTACCCTATTCTCAAACCTTCCCCCCCCCCCCCCCGCCTTGCATTTTCTTGTGTTTGAAGATGAAAACATTGGTTGCCATTCTTGCACATGAAGAAAGAGATTGTTGACTTAAATAATCTGCCAACTGAACCAAGGGGACAGGATGTGTTTTCCTTCTTCATCTTGATTTTCATCGCCTCTCTCCTTTTTTTCGATAGTTTTTTATTATTGGTTTAGAGCTAATTAGATTTGAATAATTGCTAGATTAATTCTCAAATCCTGTTTTTTGATCCATCATTTTTTTCTTCTTCATGGCTGAACTTTTATTTGTTACATGTCTTGGTTCCATTATTAGGACGTTCTTGTAGGTCTAAGCTGTTCATCAACATGTGTTTTGAGTTTGACAAATTAAAGCATTTGTTTTGGCCTCAGGGGCGGAGGCAGCATATAATGAGGGGGGTCATCCGACCCCCCTCGGCGAAAAATATTACTATTTATACATGGTTAAAATTATTATTTATATATGGTTAAAATTATTTTTTAGGTATGTATAATAGATGTCGAACCCCCTTCCACTAGTTCGTGTGTTTACTTCTCAGATTTTGAACCCCCTTATTAAATTTTCTGGCTCCGCCACTGTTTGGCCTTACGCATCATAGGCTATCTTTTCGTTGCATGGCAACCAAATCCTCAAAAAGAAAAGTAGCAAATAACAATAGCTACTTTGTTATATTGGGTAATCTGAAGCTTTCAAAAGGAAAAAACTTTTAGCTTCTTTTCGGATAGGAAGCTTATGAAATAAGCAGCTTCTATTTCCTATCAGTTGATTTTTCTCTGAGGAGCTTGCCAATTGTGAGGATACTTGCCAGTGAATATAAGAATTATGTTGCAGTGAGTTGTGGACATGCACTCCAGCCTGTTATCAAATTGAATGATAGATATGCTTTCTCTGTACCCCAGTTGTTTACTTTTACCTTTGCTCCCCACAATCCCTGCCCAGCAACTCTCCTCGAAATTTTAAACATGCATCCGGCTGTAAGAAGTCTTGTGACTAATAATCACGGCGAATGTTGAGTTTATACATGTCTATCATAAATGGTGAATAAGAAGTTCAATTTTCTTTTTAAGCAAGTGTCGAGGGATTTACATGTGTAATGTTTTTCACTCCTTGAAATCTTGCAGGCCGCCAAGGGAGCAAGATATGACAAAGAAGCTGTCATGAAGTTTTTCCGCATGGTTTGTATATTATTGCTTTTCATCTAAAGTGAGATTTACTTAATCTATCCTACATTATTGAAGTGTGGGGTTCGCTATTTTCAGTTAATCAGGAGGAGATACTTCTCAGATGATCTACCCGGTAATCATTGGTCTTCTCCAGTTCAGAAACCACTACACGGATCGAGCGAAATTTCAAATGATGATGATCATTTGTATAAAAGTAAAAGTTCAAGGTATGCCTGTTGAATTCGGTGAAAATTTGCTGCTGTGAATGCCTTGCATACTTACCGAAAAACATGTTCCATCTTTTCTTGTCGATTGGTTGATGATCACTGACCGTGTACCTATGTTGTTCGGCTCTTCAAAAATGCTGACATGTGCATGTCAGATCCTCCAAAAGTAGTGCATTTTGGAAGATCCAACCTGGGTGCACCAACATTTTGGATAGTCTGAGCAACATAAGCAAACTATGAATTGTGTGATAAAGCAACCTGCCCCATTTCTGTTCCAAAATTACTTGTTGTTTTGCATTATGGGTTTCTGTTTGATATTTCAATGATAGTAAGGTCTTTTTTCTCTTCATGTTGGATGTGAACATAGTTGAATGTCTACCTTCCCAGTAGTTTGTAAACCTGGTGTTCCATCACCCAAGAAGTGGTGCTTGGCTTGTTGCCATTTATGGTGAACTTCCCAAGTGTCGTGGATAGAATGGCATGACCATCTTGAATGATTAGATAACTCCTCTTTCCTTAAGCAAGGGGAGGAGAACGGGGAAAAAGATCACATAAAAAATATTTCGATAGCTGTCCAATAAAGATTAACTCACCTAAGGTGGTGCTAAATGAATGGATCTTATCAACGCCCATGAATGATTAATCATAGATTGAACTGCCGAATCGGAAAAATTGGGTGCTATCCTTAAGCTATGCCGTTGCACCTTTAGTATTTGTGCTTACTAGTGGATGAATGCTTGTTATCCTTGTTCTGAAGTATCGGTGTCGAGACGAGTTTATGGTTGATTTGGATGGAGACCTTTATGTAATAGAGTAGTGTCATATTCGGTGACAGTGGTGCCTTATTACTCATCTTCAGCATCTCCATCTTTGTTTACGTGTTCTTTTAATCGTATTCATAATCTGTCTTCCGCTTGTTGCAGTTATATCGGTGACTCTTACAAGTACAACACACTCCCTCCTTTACCAGCTCAACGCAATCTCACACCGCCTCCCACTCTTTACCCACAGCAACCCATGTCCACACCTGACAATTATAGCATCCCCAGATTTGCCAGCACGCAAGACATGAGCAGTGCCAGATATAAGCGCTCAGATATCAACGTTTGATGATCGTTCCTCCTTTTTAATGTTATCACACACATTTTCAGGACATAATATGTGAAAAGCTTGTCTTGTAAAATGCTTCAATTCATTCTTTTTAACTCATTGTGAGGTTCTTGAAATTGTAGGGTAAAGTTGAAAGCTTATAATACAAAGATCTTTGAAGTTTATACAAAGATCTTTGATATAGAGTGCACCATTTCTTTGTTCCTTTGTTTTTGTATTAGAAATTTAAAGGGGTCTACAAGTTTAGTTAAATTTGCTATGACATAATGTCCAACTCTTCGTATATTTTTTTTTTTTTAACTCTAGAGTGCGTGTAAATTGGTTCGGACATTACTGTTATTACAACGATTGCCCTTTTAATTCCATTATACATGCCATTTAATAAGAGCTAAAGTGATAATATGTCTAATTTGGTGAGTATGAGTACCTTGAAGAAGGATATTTTAACATTTTTCACTTTCAATATTAAAATTTTCATAAATTAAGGATTAAATCTTATATTCACGAAATATTCTTTCCTAATTCAGCAATTCTAGCGAAGGAAATGAAAGAGACTTTGGTTAGTGTGGAATAAGAATTTGATCTTGATATAAATTTTAGTGTTATATTTATCCATTGTTTGGTAATACATATATTATATCAAAATCTTTGTAATACTTTATATTTTGAGGTGGACTCGAAATTTGAAGATGATGGGCAAGGCCGACTCAACAAGATTAGGGGCCTAAAGCGAAACTTAAGAGAGGGGATCTAATATTTTATTTTTTCATCATATATACTTTTATTTAAAATCTACTTTTCAAGATTTTTTAGATGCGAAGTCATTAGTTACTGTTTTATAATCAATTTATTTTAAATAATTCATTTTCAATTGATAATCTAGCTAATCTATTCAATCTCTCTTCAGACATTGTTCTTAAATAAGATTTAATCAATTTTAATTTCAAAAAACTTCTTTCGGTTGAGGCAACAATTGCATGAACTGTTACTAATATTCTATAAGCAATATGTGTATTTGAAAAAAAATCAAGTCTTTTTATTTAATTGAGTATTTTTATTAGATCATTATCTTCCATTTCCATTTGTATTATTTATCTTAATACTTTTAATTGAAAAAATAAATCTAAACCATCAATATCATAATAACTATTATGTGTTAAATAAAGTTCAACGTTAAGACAATGTTTTTTTAAAATTCTCATCATCTAGTGGACTCAATTTTACCACTAAATAAGAAACCAAAAATATTTCCATATGCTTCAATTGGTTCGTATCTATTTTGAAGTGAAAAAATAGTTTCATCTACTATAAGTAATCAACTCTAATTCCAAGGAACTTTGTGATTTCGTTATCAATATTTTCATTAAAATGTTTCTTAAGAAATTCAGGTTCTAAATTCATCTCATATTCAATTTTTTCAGTAGAAATTATAGCACTTGTAGTAAATACTTTTTTATAAAAAAAAATAACATTTATAAGTAATTTTTTAAAAAAATGGGGCTCCAAGCGATGACTTTAGTGGCCTAGGAGTTAAAACGGTCCTGATGATGAGATATCATGACATATATATACGCGCTAGTTAAATCATGGTAGGCAAATTTTTGATACGTTGGATTCCTCTAGTGGCCGTTCATTAAAAAGGGAGAATATTTGTTGTCCTTTAGTTATATGGGAAGAGTACTTTTGATACCAAAAACAAACTTCCTTTTCCATTTATTCTAAAATATTGGGTCAAAAACGACAAACACAAATTCTATTAGTTCAGTAATAAACTACTTACCTTCACGCGAGTTTTCAATATTATAAATTTTATCAAAATTTAAACTTTGAATACAAGTATTTGACGTATCTAGATACATGTATATTAAATATATGGGGTTAAAATTAGGTGTAATTTATCCAGAAACACTGTATTCAAGTGAACTCGCATGTATCTGACTCGCTAGCCTCTCTCCTATTCCACTTGCCTTTCTTCCTATATATCTGAAATACAAAGACTATCGTGCTCGCCTCCCTCCTATGTCACTCGTCTCTCTCCCCATTTTAGTGTATCTAATAGCAACTATATATATATATATATATATACACACACACCAAAATAAACGCTTAGATAAGATTATTTTAATAATTTATAGCTTTTATTCAAATATGTTGTAAATCCTACTCAGTACTCCCTCTCTCATTTAGTTTAATCATGTTTTTATGATGTAATTCCCTAATTTTCCCTTTTTTATTTTTTTTATTTTTTTATTTTTATTTTACTTTGTTCATCTCTTCCTGTTAACCTTTATTCTTAACAACTTCATCTTTAGCCACACCCCGGATATAAATCTGGCAACAAATTCATCCTTTGTTCATTAAGCGGACTATCAAGGCCAAGAATCCTAGGAATTTACAGGCTAATCCATAGTCGTTATTAAGAAATTAAGAGGTTAACCATATACTAAGGGTAATCATATACAACAATTTACATCAATCTGGAAATAGTAAGATATTAAAAGAATAACATATTTTTTGGGGGAATTTTGGGAGATCATTAACATCATAAACTTACATGATAAACTGAGAGAGGTTTCCCTTTCGGGAACCCCTGAAGAGCTTTGAAGAACTTGAAAACTTAGTATTCAAACACACTTATTATTACACAAGCTTTAATGTACAACAGAGGGTTGTGGGTAGAGGATAGTAAACATAGAGAAGATTGGAGGTAAGTTAAAGGTTTTTTTTTTTTGCTCTTTTTTCTCGCTCTCACTTTTGAACTCTCAGCCTCCTCTCTTATATAGACAAAGAGAAATAAAAGAACGATTCTAAACGCTCTACGTGGCCTCACTAATTGTTGGCAGACATCTTGATAAGATTCTTTTAATAATGCAAGTCGGGTGCTCAGTGGGCCCCATCGTCACATGCATTATTAATTTCATCTTTTGGACTTATTTTACAGACGCGTGCTTTGTCAACAGTTTTTCCCTCTTTTGGAGGGTAATGATAAAATGACAACACTCAATATTATTTTTTACACGACATTAGTGGGCATACCCACATGGCACACTTACTGATATTTACATAATACTTGACTTTGCTTTTGCCACTTTTGGTCTTATCTTCTTATCATCTTTTGTATTTTGTCTTCTTGAGAATAGTCTTATCACCTCTTTGGTGTTGTTTGGAGGATTGATTAGGTATCCAAGTTGTGTAAAGCTATAGAATCAAAACTCATTCCTGAGTCGTCCTCTTCGTATGGGTCTTGCGCATCATTACTTCCATCTTCTTCGCCTGAGCTTATCAGACTGTGGTTACTGTCTTCTGAATTAGGAACTATTCTTGGACTGGAATCTTCCTTATTGATAATATGCTTGTCTTGACTTTGATTTTGGAAAAATTGTTCTAAAGTCTGTTTAATTATAGCTTCTATTTTGTCATTTTTTTCTTTTTTGAAGCTGCAGTCTATCGTAAAGTGTCTTTCTGAAATGATTTAGGTAATCTTCTTCGTGAGGAAGAAGACTCCTCTTCTTCACTTTTTGGCAAAGTGACAGCGTTCAACGGTTTTGATGAGTCTTCACCGGTTACCGTTTGAACCGGACTAGCTGTATCTTTCTCTGATACAGTAGAGTTCTTAGCATTCAGAGGGGAATGCACACCCGTCTCATCCATTTTAAAGTGAGATGGAGAGCTCATGTCTGGGGTTGGAGTGCTGAAATCTGTTTTTGGAGCATATTTACTTTGAAATGTCTCGAGTTGTTTTATAAGTCTCATATTTTCTTGGATAATGATTTCATTTTTCGCATTGAGTCTCTTGAAATCCTCAGTCATTGAAGAGCAATAGTCATAGAATATGATTTTATCTGAATCTCTCTGGATGTTATATTGAGGTATTTGGGTTGAGCTTTGTCTAAGGGCTGGTGAAATATTAGTTAGGCCCAAGTATTCCTCTGGCGTAGTCTAAAGCTTCTGTGAAATTATTAAATCCTTTGAAAAGTGGGTTTTTTTACCTCATTTATGGAATCAACTACTTCTATCCAAGTCTGAAAAACACCTTTAGTTTTACCATGTATGACTATATAATATTTAAATTTATTATCTCTATTTTTGTCCGAAAAATATTGACATAAAGCATTGGAAGCAGCAATGAAGTATTTAGTGTCTTGTTTATTGTATGCTATCCAGAGATTATCTACTAAACATTTTTTAAGCTTGTCTAAAGTACAGTCTGGAATTATTCTAAATGATAGATTACACTTGAGGTAAGAAATTAAATTAAACTTACCGAAATGGATTCTCTCCATCATGTTGTATGTTGTACTTTGTGGTCTAAAATTTTGTCTTCCTAATAGTGTCTGGGCATAAGAATCCGGCTGGGCGATGCCCTTGCCTTTGTCTACTGGCTGTTGGCCAGTTGGTCTCATGCTGAAAGAAATGTCAGTTAGTTTTCAATTGTAGTCTACTTAGTTTATCTGCTAAGTCATTATCTTTTCCTTTAACATATTCAAAAACAATATTATTGTATATAGATATTATATCCATAAAGTTTAACCATCTTCTTTTACTGCTAGCTTTACTATTTATTTTTTCATGGAATTTAACTATTGCTTCACAGTCTGTTCTAACTAACACTTCATTTTTATTTAAAATATATAATTTAAAACTGTTATGTCCATATATTACAGCTAACACTTCTGCGTTTATACTACTCATATTTCCTTTTTCTTTATATTGTCCACTCTGGTATGCGCAAATTTTTTCTTCGTTTTTAGGGCTATATTTATTAGGTCTGGATTTTAAGATGGCACCCCATCCTAGTTTACTACCATCTGTTTGGACTATTAAATAATCGGACTCTAGGGTTATTTGTAAGTCTGGTATATTATTAACTTTTTCTTTAATTTGTTGAACTTATTTAATGTCTTTTATGTTAAAGTGTTTCTGACCCTTGCTACTTGTCTTAGCAGATAATGGTCCTGCTATTTTTCCTAAGTCTTGGATAAAGTTTCTAGCATAATACTAATCCTAAGAATTTTTGTAAGTCCTTTGTATTATCTAACTTATCGTGCATATCTAATACTTTTTTAGCTATATGCGGTTGTAATTTTACTTTTCCTTCTCCTAAAGTTACTCCTAAGAAGTTTATATGTGTTTTACACAATTTCATTTTCTTTTTGCTAATTATTATTCCGTATTTTACAAATAGTCTAAAAACTGTCTGTAGGTGTCCTAAATGTTCGTGCATGTCTTTACTAAATATTAGAATATCATCTACATATACCAATACAAAACTTTTGTAATCTCCGAACATGTCATCCATTTTTCATTGGAAAATAGGCGGAGCTGTCTTTAAGCCAAAAGGCATAGCAAGCCATTCAAAATGTCCTTCCGGACAAGTGAAAGCTGTCCATTCTATGCTTTCTGGGTGTATCTTAACTTGCCAATATCCGAATTTGTAATCAAATTTACTAAATACCTTTTTACCTTGTATTCTATTAATTAACTCGTTCTTATCAGGTAGTTTGTATGCATCTGTTCTAGTATTATCATTTAATCTTCTATAGTTTATTACCATGCGAGCTTTTCTTCGCACTTGTTCACCATGGTTTCTAACCATAAATGTTGCGGATCTATGTTTAGATGTAGATCTTCTTATTACTTCTAGTTTTAGTAGTTCTTTAATCCGTTTACTGAATTCTTCAGTCTCTTCATTATTTGCTTCTATAGTTGCTGTTTTTATCGTATACTCAGGGTTTATTATGTCTAATTTACACATAATTTTATTACAACCCCAATGTATTAAGGGCTTTTCTCCTATTATTTCCATTTCGTCTAGTATTGTTATTATATTTGTTGCGCCGTAATTTTCCTATCTGTAGAAAAAATTACTTTTTGAAATGTTCTAAGTATAAAACAATTTTTAAAAAATACTTAGAAAGAGTCGCCACTTAATTTTTTAAAGAAATTAAGAAAACTTGTAATTTTCAAAGATTTAAACAGAAAAAATCATTTGAAAATACCAAAGATTTCAATTTACAGCGACTTGACTAAAAATATTTGACTAATTGTTTAGAAAATAATAAAATAACAATTCACAATAGTCTATTGATTTTAAGAAAATAAAAGACACATTATTTTATTTTTACTTTTAAGAAAAGGGACCTAAATATGGAATAATTGAAATAAAATGCATATGAATAAAATTTTAATAAAACTAGATAGTTAAAATTCATATGATTCATTTTTGAAACAATACATTAAACCAATTTAACAAATCAAACATGAAAATCAATTTTAATTAATTAACTAACCTTTTGCGAAAAATGATCAAGTAGGAAGGTGTATATATATATATATATATATATATATATATTATTATCATTATTTTTGTTTATTGAAAAGGGTCTTGACTAATATTTTTAAAGTTTATTTGAGAAAATATATTTTTTACTTGAACAATTTAAAGTGAATAAAAAGTGATTAAGTGAAAAACTTAGCAATATTATTTTTCTAAGGACCAAAGGTTTAACTTAATTAAAATGTATAATTTTACCTACATATTTGATTGATAAAAATAAGTGAACACTAAAACATGGAACACATTAAAATTAAATCAACACAAAGGAAATAACTCGTCTTTTGGGGATTCTAATTAAGTTAATTAATAATTATAAAGTTAGAATTGAACAACAATAAATAATCATAAAATAATAAAGAGAGGGAGAGAAGAATTTGGGCCTTTTGGGCCTATTTCGTTGGGATTTTGTGGGTTTTAACCCAATCCCGTTTTTGGTATACATTGGCTGTATATCAGTGTATATCAGCATGTATATCAGCGTTTTCCTCGTATTTCTCGCTTTCGAACACCTGTACACTGCCCCTGGCCTGTATTTTTCATGTTTTTGCCCTGTATATAAGCATTTTCGTGATGTATACTGCTGTATATCAGCATGTATACAGCATGTGTGCTGCCAGTTTTCAGACTTTCTGTACATCTAGTTTAATTTTCCAACCCTGTGTTTCTGCGCTATTGCTTTGGCTGACTCAATAAGAAATAATCAAAGCCTTTATGGCTCTCTCGAAATGCAAGGAGAAGGGAATAAAAGTTCATGCAAGAAAAGAAGGGTAAAGAGAATTAGTAAGACAATTAAACCTCACTCGGTACTGAATAAACTAGAAATATAATTGAGTTAAATAGCATAATGAACATACTATCCAAAACATGAAAACTTGCAAATGCGGAACAAATCTAGAAGCAAACTACTACGACGCCTTTAAAGCACAAAAAAAAAAAAAAAAAAAAAAAAGGACCCCTCTTTCTTAAGCTACAAACGAACTACACATTAAAGACTTGAATAAAAAAAAAATACTTTTTATGCCATAAGTTTTCAAGATTTATACATGATGCTATTACTTAAAAAAAAAAAATAAAAAAAAAAATAATAATAAATAAAACAAAATACATACATAATAGAATTAACAAAAGAACACAAAACATAAATTAGTACTTGTATGCAAAAAGTATGTTTCACATGGAATGTTTACAATCGTGGTTTTTAATAAGAGAGCACCTAGTTGCTAACCATTTTGTTTTTTTTTTTTTATATTTTGTAATTAAATGAGATACTATAGTCATCTTCCTTAAGCATGTTTGTTGTACTTAGGAAAATATCAACATTGAAATTTTAACATATAAGCACACAAAATAAATCATTAACTGGGAATGAAACAACAACACAACTCATATAAATCCAATTATGAAACTAAGTCATTAACAAATATCTAATTGTAAAGCTAACCCATTCCTTAAATTCATGGTCTAGTAAATGAGGGGAAAACAATTTCTGATCTGTATAAATCTCAAAAAGGGATACAAACCCGTTTTAACATCAACATATAATAATAGAAAACTAAATAATATTAGTTCTAGTAGAGTTCGAGAGAAATCTAAAACTTATAAGCTATAGAGCACGAAACTACTATAGTGTATCCACAATTAGAGCTTATATTTTAAGAAAAAAAAATACTATGATTGGCACCATATTTTAACTAAACCAAACATAAATTATGCTTCTTGAACATGTTTTTTACATAGGAATGCATACATATATCAAATGATCAATAACCTGGGGCAAGAACTGATGCATATATCCTATAAACACAATCATCTCCTTTTATTCATAATGTTTAAAACATAAAAAAAAAAACAGAGAAGAAATGAATTTAGATTTCAAATGAAAAACATAAATACAGTTTTCACATAACTTTGGATACAACTAAACTAGGCAAGAATTTCTCTACATATAAATTTCTTAGAGTAACATAACGTTTTCTCACAAAACAAAACAAAACAGAGATAAAAGAAGAGAATGTCACCTGCTATAGGGCAGCGAACGAGAATGACGAGTTTGAAGGTAGCGATTTCCTTTACCACGCAATTCGAATACGGACAGTAAACCAATAATCCCCAGGCAGTCTAAGCGGTGAACTTCTCGAAATTTAGAACAAGAGAGCTAACTATAAAATTCTAAGCGTAAAATCACTATTGCCAAAGAACTCCAAAAAAAAATAATCTCCTCCCCAGGCAGTGACTAACAATGAACCATTTATAGAAGGGGGATTGGGGTTCGGAATTAAGGACAAGGGTAGAATGGGAATTCGAATTCAACCTCTAATTTGAAAATTTTTCTTCCAAGGATGGGAAAGCTGTCCGTTTTTCACAAGATTTCAACGGAAATCCCCGAAAATCCGGATGAAAAGACCGAGGGTCGGTTGCTGCAGGCCTGCTGGTCACGTGTTGTTGATTTCGTCTGGTTTCTACTGCTAAAGGATGCAGGAAGCAGGTGAGAAAGGGAAGAAGAACGTGGGGCGGTGGGGTCGTTTGGTGCAGGTTGTTGTTGCGGCTAGAGAAGAAGGTGCTGGGTTGTTTTGGTGCTGCTGTGTGTATTTGGAATTGGAGGCGGTGGGTTCCTTTTGTGAAGAAGAAAAGGAGTTGGGCCGGGTCGGGGGTCACTGGGTTGCAAATTGGGACTGCTGGGCCGTTTTTGGCTGCTGTACATGCTGGGAATTGTAGTGGGCTTGCTGTATGTTGTTATATTTGATGGGAATTGGCTGAAATGATGTGGAAGTGGATTGGAATTGGGCCATTGAAAATTGGCCCAAAAATAGAAAAGGGGTTGGATAAAATTGAATTTAATTTAGATAGATTAATATTAATTAATTAACGAGCTTCTTAATCTTAACGAAATATAATAATTATTTCCATTATAAGAATAGTTAATTTAATTAGATCTAAATTCTAACTATAACTTAAAGTAATAAAATATTTAATTAGAATGTAAAATCTTTTTGTGATGATTTTCAAATGTTTATAAAATAATGTGATTGTAAATATATATCTTGAGAGTATTTTGAATTTCATAAAATTCATTAATTTAAAATCACGACCCTTACCACTAATAACGTATTTAAAATATAAAATTTTTCGGGATGATTTTGAATACTCAGAAAATCCATTAATTATATACATAACTAAACAAAACATACATATTATTAAAAGTGACAAAATTATTTGAAATAACTTGTAAACTATGTTTATTTTTTTTTTTTTTTGAAATTTTATAAAATAATTATTTTAAATTGTTTGAAATTGAAGAAACTCGATGATTAATTTATATTGTGGAGGGTCAAAATTGGGTGTCAACAATATTTTCTAGATCTTTAGGATTTTTTATTATTCCTATAGTATTTATTCCTTTTTGGAAATTATAGAATTCTGTTTCAACATTTATTAAGGTATAATCTTTTTGTATGTCTTCTAAGTATGTATCTTCTGAATAATTTTCTTCTTGCTTTTCTTCATATAGGTTTTTTGAAAAACAACTGCCACTTTTTGTCACAATCGTCACAACATGGAGTTGAAGTTTTAGCTTGTTTATTGTCTTTAATTTTAGGTAATCCTTTTGTTTGAATTTTGCTAATCTGTACTGGCGTATAGGTTGTATTTCTAAATAGCATTATTCCATCTCTGGAAAATAAACAACTTCCATTATTTTGTATAAGGAATTGTAAACCTAATACTAAATCGGTTTTAATTTTTAGGTCTCGTACTAATATTTTATACATATTATACGTTGGTTTGTAGAATTCATTGCATGTGTTGATAAAGCTTATTTGTACTTTTTTCATATACTGGTCGTAAAGATTATATGTTCCATCCATTTGTATTGCAGATACGGGTTCTTTTAATGTCTTTAGGGTTGGTAATATATTTTGTGGTAGTATCTTTTTGTTAAGAAGGCAGCTGGTGCAGCCAGTATCTACTAATGCTAAGGTTTCGATTTCTATATCTTTAATCTTTATTCTCACTAGTATTTTTATTGTTCCAAACCTTTATATGCAATGAAGAATCGCCCAGCCGGATTCTTATGCCCAGACACTGTTAGGAAGACAAAATTTTAGACCACAAAGTACAACAGACAACATGATGGAGAGAATCCATTTCAGTAAGTTTAATTTAATTTCTTACCCCAAGTGTAATCTATCATTTAGAATAATTTCTGACTGTACTTTAGACAAGCCTAAAAAATGTTTAGTAGATAATCTATGGATAGCATACAATAAACAAGACACTAAGTACTTCATTGCTGCTTCTAATGCTTTATGTCAATATTTTTCGGACAAAAATAGAGATAATAAATTTAAATATTATGCAGTCATACATGGTAAAATTAAATGTGTTTTTCAGACTTGGATAGAAGTAGTTGATTCCATAAATGAGGTAAAAAAACCCACTTTTCAAAGGATTTAATAATTTCACAGAAGCTTTAGACTACGCCAGAGGAATACTTGGGCCTAACTACTATATTTCACCAGCCCTTAGACAAAGCCCAACCCAAATACCTCAATATAACATCCAGAGAGATTCAAATAAAATCATATTCTGTGACCATTGCTCTTCAATGACTGAGGGTTTCAAGAGACTCAATGCGAACAATGAAATCCTTATCCAAGAAAATATGAGACTTATAAAACAACTCGAGACATTTCAAAGTAAATATGCTCTAAAAACAGATTTCAGCACTCCGACCCCAGACATGAGTTCTCCATCTCACTTTAAAATGAATGAGACGGGTGTGCATTCCCCTCTGAATGCTAAGAACTCTACTGTATCAGAGAAAGATACAGCTAGTCCGGTTCAAACGGTGACCGGTGAAGACTCATCAAAACCGTTGAAGGCTGTCACTTTGCCAAAAAGTGAAGAAGAGGAGTCTTCTTCCTCACGAAGAAGATTACCTAAATCATTTCAGAAAGACACTTTACGATAGACTGCAACTTCAAAAAAGAAAAAAAATGACAAAATAGAAGCTATAATTAAACAGACTTTAGAACAATTTTTCCAAAATCAAAGTCAAGACAAGCATATTATCAATAAGGAAGATTCCAGTCCAAGAATAGTTCCTAATTCAGAAGACAGTAACCACAGTCTGATAAGCTCAGGCGAAGAAGATGGAAGTAATGATGCACAAGACCCATACGAAGAAGACGACTCAGGAATGAGTTTTGATTCTATAGCTTTACACAACTTGGATACCTAATCAATCATCCAGACAAAAAAACCAAAGAGGTGATAAGAATATTCTCAAGAAGACAAAATACAAAAGATGATAAGAAGATAAGACCAAAAATGGCAAAAGCAAAGTTAAGTATTATGTAAATATCATTAAGTGTGCCATGTGGGCATGCCCACTAATGTCGTGTAAAAAATAATATTGAGTGCTGTCACTTTATCATTACCCTCCAAAAGAGGGAAAAACTGTTGACAAAGCATGCGTCTGTAAAATAAGTCAAAAAGATGAAATTAGTAATGCATGTGACGATGGGGCCCACTGAGCACCCAACTTGCATTATTAAAAGAATCTTATCAAGATGTCGGCCAATAATTAGTGAGGCCACGTAGAGCGTTTAGAACCGTTCTTTTATTTCTCTTTGTCTATATAAGAGAGGAGGCTGAGAGTTCAAAAGTGAGAGCGAGAAAAAAGAGCAAAAAAAAAAAAAACCTTTAACTTACCTCCAATCTTCTCTATGTTTACTATCCTCTACCCACAACCCTCTGTTGTATATTAAAGCTGTGTAATAATAAGTGTGTTTGAGTATTAAGTTTTCAAGTTCTTCAAAGCTCTTCAGGGGTTCCCGAAAGGGAAGCCTCTCTCAGTTTATCATGTAAGTTTATGATGTTAATAATCTCCCAAAATTCCCCCAAAAAATATGTTATTCTTTTAATATCTTACTATTTCCAGATTGATGTAAATTGTTGTATATGATTACCCTTAGTATATGGTTAACCTCTTAATTTCTTAATAACGACTATGGATTAGCCTGTAAATTCCTAGGATTCTTGGCCTTGATAGTCCGCTTAATGAACAAAGGACGAATTTGTTGCCAGATTTATATCCGGAGTGTGGCTAAAGATAAAGTTGTTAAGAATAAAGGTTAAGAGGAAGAAATGAACAGGGTAAAATTAAAAAAAAAAAAAGTAAAAATGGGAAAATTAGGGAATTACATCATAAAAACATGATTAAACTAAATGAGAGAGGGAGTACTGAGTAGGATTTACAACATATTTGAATAAAAGCTATAAATTATCGAAATAACCTTATCTAAGCGTTTATTTTGGTATCATAAGGTTATTTCGATAATTTATAAAACGCTTAGATAAGGTTATTTATATAATTTATAGCTTTTATTCAAATATGTTGTAAATACTACTCAGTACTCTCTCTCTCATTTAGTTTAATCATTTTTTTATGATGTAATTCCCTAATTTTCTCATTTTTACATTTTATATATATATCTGACATGAAATTATTAATTAATGAGATACTATATAATTATTTCAAACGGTAAAGAGAATTAGTAAATATGATAGAAATGTTTATGTAATTAGGTAATTTTCACATCAAATAATTAGATTATTTTATTACATCCTTTTTATACGAGAAAGTAATATCACCAATTGGATTCTAATAATTCCACAATTTTAGTACGAATAATAAGATACTAATTTTTTAAAAATAACTAATTTCTCAAATTAAATTTGAAATAAAATTAATCTCAAATTTACCCCTAAATTATTTTACCAAACGTCGTACATTATAATTTTGCGGGCAATCAACGGACCACAAAATAAGTAAACATAAGAAACCCTTAAAACCCCTTCTCCGTTAAATCCTACACAATTCTCTTCATTCCACTTGCTTTCTCCATTTTTTTTAAGGTATTTTTTTTTTTTTTTGCTTAAACATAGTATTTCTGCTTGTAGTTTTTGGCTTTTCTTGTTTGATTTCATCAATTTCTTGTTCTAATTTGTGTTTTTTGGATTAAATTCTTGAAAATTTTGATGTTGTAGTTTCTGGTTTTGCCTCTTTAGCTGTTAGTTTTGTTGTAGTACTATAATTGTCTTGCAATTTAACGCCGACCCAAATGACTACTTTTTCAAATTAAGGGTAAATCAATGACTCCCAACAAGATGGAATTGTAATAGTAGTGATAATAATGTGGTTTCAGGGTTAAATTTGTAGCTATGGGTTTTTACAAGTCAATTTTCCTCATTTGCTTGACCATTTTAATGTCAATTTTGGATGTTTGAGTTCAGGGAAGGAGAATGTTCCATTCTTAAAATGTTATGGACTCTTAGCATGGTGCTATTCTTTTTTTTTTTCCTGATTAAAAAGAGACTGAGGTTTGGTATGTTTTTTTTCCCCAAGAGTTTTATCCTTGTGATGTTGTATATTTACACTAGCCTCAATAGCGTTGTGGATGTTGTTTATAACCAACTTAGTGATGCTATTGATAGGAGGTTTGATTAGGTATCATTTTTAGCTTATGAAATCCCCACAACACTTATTTTCTCCCTAAACTTGGCCAAACACCTCACTTTTTTCAAAATAAGCACTTGTAAGAGTTCTATCCTTGTGATGTTGTATATTTACCAAGAATCATATTGACATGAATGAGGACATATTCATAGCCTCGATAGCATTGTGGATGTCGCTTATAACCAACTTAGTGATGCTATTGATAGGAGGTTTGATTAGGTATCATTTTTAGCTTATGAAATCCCCAAACACTTATTTTCTCCCTAAACTTGGCCAAACACCTCACTTTTTTCGAAATAAGCACTTGTAAGAGTTCTATCCTTGTGATGTTGTATATTTACCAAGAATCATATTTACATGAATGAGGACATATTTGTAGCCTCGATAGCATTGTGGATGTTGCTTATAACCAACATAGTGGTTTGATTAGATATCATTTTGCTAAAAGACGGTTGATAAAAGATCTATTCTCTAGAGGTTGTACTGCAGTTATTGTTATTATTATTGTTTGTTTGGAAGAAAAAAAAAGTTCCAATTTTGCCTTTTTTTTCTTCTTCTGTTGATGAAGTTGAATTTCGCTTGTTGTGCTTGATAAATAAGGGGGAGATGAATAGGAGATGACATGAATGGTAAAACCTCTTACGTTATGAATAGGAGAGGCTTGATTGTTATCCTTTTAGGCGTTGAAGTGCGGGAAAGGAAAACCTGAGAGTTTTCATTTCTTATTGATAGGATCAGTAGAGTTGGAGGTGATAAAGGTTTCTAATTTCGAGCTATTTTCTGGGGATTAGTGTGTTTAGTGAAGAAAGATCTTTTGATTTCTTTAGGGGATGAATGGTGGGTGGGTGTTTTGACAAACAAACTATTAATGATGGAGTTGAAACTTATGTTGTCAGTTGTAATGCTTGATCATCCATTTTTATTTGTATTCTCAGAAACAACAGTAGGAAAATAATGCAGATACTATTTCTAAGTCAAAATGTTTTCCTTTTCCTGTTTTGATAGTAGGTTTAATCTAATGATGCTATTGTGATTAATCATCATGGATATAAACCAACAACAACATACCCAGTATTTCCCACAAGTGAGGTCTGGGGAGGGTGGGAGTACATAGAACTTACACCTACATTTGCGGGGTAAAGAGGTCATATCTGATATACTTTGAGATAATCTAACGTGGAATTCATTATTATACTGACTGAAGATGGCATCAAGTCATCAATGAACATGTGATCCTATGAATCTCAGCCTTGTGTTCTTCTCTTTCAGGACTCATTCATAACAATCTTAATCGATTAAGCATTGTGTTCTAACTATATTGATCCTATTACCCTTGGTGCAATCGTTCTTTTTTTGGGGGGTGGAGGGTTCTGTAGGATGGGAATATCTTGTCATAGAGTTTGTGAGAAAAGGATGAGGCACAAATATTAATGAAATGGCTATAAGGGATGATTTACTCACTTGTTTTAAGTGTACCAGTTTTTAAGAGAGTTGGGTATTGCGTTCCACAAAAGTGACTAATGGTTATGGCCCTAGTTTAATGTGGACCAAGGGGTGGAGAATTTGGTTTTTGTTTTTGACAATCTATTCATTTAGTGAATAAGTTACAGATGTACAGTATCTCATACCACATTTCTGTATCTGTGAGTCCTCCTAATGGATAAACAGGGAAAGAATTGAAACCATTTCTCGATGTTGGTTGCATAGTTTCTTGCATCTCTTGAATTACTCCACATTTCAAGTATTTTAGTTCTGCTATTTTCTAATTGAAAAGAGCAGTGGTTAAAAAGTCTTGTTCTTATTGTAAAGTTAGCAGGGAGGAAGAAGGCAAACAATTCCACAGCTGTAGCCCTAATGGTTGAGGTATGGTGGTCTTTGTTAGGGGCTGCTATTCCTGCCATTGTAGCTGGTCAAGCTTACAGAATCAGGAGAAATCATGCTGAGGAGCAGAGAATTAAGAGTGCACGGGGCAGGGAGAAGAGCACTGATGATATTTTCGTGTGCGAGAGAGTCTGTACTTCAAAGAGAATGTTGAAGAAGGTTGGTGCATTTTCCAAGGATCCAATTCCCGATACTTGTATTACCGTTTGTGGTGTATCGGAACTTGATGCTTGCTCTGACGCCTGCGCTCGCACTGTCTGTGTCAACCAGCATCAAGTGCCAAACTGGAATGATGTCTGCCTCAGGAGATGTCAAAGTGAATGCCTCAAACTTTCCTCTAATCTCCCTTCATAGTCTTTACTTGTTTTTCATCCATTTCGATCTCTTTGCTAAACTTGTTAAAGCCACCATTCTCGAGCTCTCGAGGGTTAAAATGACATGCTTTGTTTCATCATATCTTCTCAACTCTGTTATGATTTATTTCAGGTTTAGATCATTGATTTGTCAGCTTGTAACTTTAGTTCAGATATAGCCAGTTATGGTTGTTGGATTAGGATTCAAGGATATTGGTCATAATTCATATACCTAAACTTGTGGAATTTTTACAGTAATCAAATTTGGAATGTAGACAAATCACACACTTCTGATGCTATAAAAGACCTATGGGGAAAAAAAAATATCATACTACAGAAGCGAATTGAGAATCCTGAGGTTTCTTCCTATCTGTCCAAGCTTTAGTGGATAGAGTCACCTAGTACCTGTGCTTGGCTGAGACACCACGGTTACAAAAGAACATCAAAAGTATTACACTACAGAGGAGAAAGGAAGAAATGCTAATCACTTCTTGACTTGTTAGTACATTATTTTCAGAGTTCATCATGTCCAGAAGGCACAGTGTCTTCAGTTTTCTCATCTGTTTTGTGCCCTGCAGATATTGTATCCTTCACTTTGTCAGCTGTGTCATGCACTTTCTGCTCCACCGCCTCGGCAGCAGATTTGGCGGATCCTTCTACAGTCTCTTTGCTCTTTTCAAAGCTCTTCTGAGTAGCCTCCATTATCCTCTCTCCAGCACCTCCATTAGAATTGACGTCATCCTTGCTTCTGAAACTGCAAAACGATCAAACTCCCAAACTCATTTTCCAAACAATAACAACATACCTAGTGTATAGCCATAAGTTGGGTCGGGGGAAGGTAGAGTGTATGCAGATCTTACTCCTATCTCGTAGAGAACATAAACTACTATGTTATCAGATTATGAAAAGAAAAGGAGATCTTCGTCAAGGCATAGACATCACTAGTGAACCAAATCTTGGTACTTGGTAGTAAAACATGATGCATTCTTCCTAAAGACTACTACTGTCACTAGGAATGTAAGAAATTGAAGCACTCTTTTTTTTTTGTCTATAACCATCTGATATCTGGAAACCACTTGCACGATTAATTAAGATTCGTGTTGTTTACAACTCATTTTAAGGAGGAAGAGACTCCCTATCATGAGTTCTCCTCCATTCGCAGGGTTCGAACTTGAGATAGGGTGAAATGATCATTCATCCCAACCCACTCCATTATATTTAGGGATTTGGATTTGCATAAGATCTCATGTTCTCTATTACACTCATTAAATAAGTTCTTTTCACATCTCCATCAACTTGTTGCATGAAATGGTCAATAATGCTCCTACACCTATTGCTATATGAGTTTGGCAAAATCAATAACTTTAATCCAAATTCTATATTTATGTTAAGAAATTTATTTAATAGGTATAAATAATATATCAAGAATCCAGTAAACAAAAAGGGTTATGACTTATGATTTGGAACACATAAACTTAAAATCTTGATAGAACTACCACTAACCATAATATAACACCTCTATCATTCAAATGTACTAACACTACAACAAATAAAGAATTTTGTGTCAATTATTTAGCAGCAATAATACAATTTCTGCTATATTCAATAAGAAATATGAGTATTTATATCATCATTCAATATAAATTTTAGCGACTCTGAATGCAATGACATTAAGTCAACTACCACTAAATGCTTCCGTGATGATATCTATTGCCACTAAATATCTCTTTTGTTGCCGGCGTAAAGAAACCAAAGAAAATCTAATAGAAGAGAAGGAAAAAAATACTTACTCTACATTTGGAGGAAAATACTTAAGTTGAAGTTGATTAATATATGACTTAGCCACATCCAAAGAACGTAATGTAGATGTAAGAAGCATAGAATAAGCTTCTTCTAGCATTTGTGTAGGAGATTGTTCTTTTTTATTGTCTTCAACATTTTGTTGATCACCATTTGTGTGAATTATTTCAGAGGAAATTGTAATGAGACAAAAAAGAACAAGTATACTTAATTTTCTAAAAAATTCCATGTTTTATTTTATTTTATTTTATTGTTTTTCTAAATTGGAAAGGATGAATATATATATTAGTTTTTGAAGGTTAATATGGTTGTCGTGTTAATGGAGAAAAAATATGAGTTTTTGTAGATGAAAAAAGTGTGTGGAAGTAATGGAGATTCTACAAGAAAGGAAAATGAGGGGTTCAAGTACCCACGTTCATACATTTGTCAATAATTTTCGAGACAAACAGTTTTTATTTTAAAAGGGTGTATTTGGTACGGAGAAAATATTTGGTATTTTATTTATTTTTTAGCGTCTGGTAAATAAGTAAAAAAATATTATTCATAAAACATTTATATGCAATCTAACAGAATACTATGATGGTAGGATGAGGTGAAGTGGGGGTTCAGGCTGTTGCGTGGATGGGAAAAGACAATGCATTTGAAATGTATTTATGGAATTTGTTTTGGACATTTTCATTAAGGAATTCATTTTTTTTCGTTTTGATAGAATTTATTGTCGTAGAGAAATTATTTTTCAAAACATTTTGATCAATCCAATATGAAAAATTTTAAAAATATTTCATCCGTACCAAACATAACTTAGGGTGTGTTTGGTATGAAGGAAGACATTTTCCGGAAAATGTTTTCTAATTTTCTCATGTTTGGTTGGGTTAAATGTTTTCCAATTCAACTCATTTTTCTCAAATTTAAGGAAAATGACTTCCCTTCAAAACTTAAGGAAAACATTTTCCAAAACTCTCTTTCAACTTCAAATTACAATTATTTTTTTGTTGAAAAAATCAATTTATTTTGTCCCTACCCTCAAACCAGCCCCCCAACCACCCCCCAAAAAATAATAATTTTAAAGCTTGTTTTTAAATTTAATTTTTTTACCCCACCCTCACCGCTACCTCCACTTCCTCCCAAAAAAATATTAAAAGTTGTTTTTAAAAGATATTTCTAATTTCAATTTTTTATTTTCTTACCCCCACCCTCTACCCTCGCCCCCCTCCCCTCCCATCATCCCCCTATTAGCCCCCCACCCCCTTCAAAAAGAAAAAAAAAATTAAGTTTGTTTTTAAAAAATATTTTCAACTTCAAATTTTAATTTTTTCATCCCAATCCTCGACCACCCACCCCCCTCCTCCCAAATAAATTGAGTTTGTTTTTAAAAACTATTTTCAACTTCAAAATTTTATTTTTTCACCCCTACACTCGACCCCCCCTTCCCCCCCCCCCCCCCCCCCCCCCCAAAAAAAAAAAAAATTAAGTTTGTTTTTAAAACAATATTTTCAACTTCAAAATTTCAATTTTTCACCCCTACCCTCGACCACCCCCACCCCCCCCCCAAAAAAAAAAGAAAAGAAATTTAAGTTTATTTTTAAAAAATATTTTTAATTTCAAAAATTAGTAAAAATAAAAGATATTTCTCAAAATCATTTTTCATTCATAAATCAAACAATAAAAATCTTTTCCGAAAAATATTTTCTACTCACCAACCAAATATGAGAAAATAAGTCAAAAATCAACTTATTTTCCAGGAAAACATTTTCTAGGAAAACACACCCTTAAAGGAAGTAGTGCCTTTGAGTTTTAATTAGCGGGAATGAGAACTTGATTGTAATGTCACTTTAAATTGGAGTTTAAGGATTAATAATTTATTCACATAATTTTTTTTAATTATCTTTAATTGAAATATATGTCTGCTTAATTATTCACATATTTTTTAAAAAAAAAAACATTCGAACGATGACTTGAGCAATTGATTACGTATTCTTATAAGACATTTCAAAACTTTTGTGTGCATTCTTAAACATCTATTAGATAGTTATGTTAACCACATAAAATATGTAAATTCATTTAATTATACACATCTGCCTCAATTCATATATATTTGAGTTTTTAACTAAATACTAGTGTACCTATTTGATATACTTTGTGGTTATATAAACAATTCAGTTATCTAAATCTAAACAAAAAATAAAGTTGAAAAAGTTATACAAGCGAAATTGTAGGGCCAAAAATATACGTCGACTTTAGTGGAAAAAGGATCCTGACTATTTTCTTTGTTCATTTTTATTGAAGTAACTTTCACATATACCAAACATAAAAATCATATTTGTATGTTATAGCTATAGTTTGTATAATTGCGCTTCATAGCAAATTTTATGTTTGCTATGGAGCTTTTAATTTGTATTATTAGCTAGATACATCCAATTTTATACAAATTGTTCAGTTTTATATAAATTCATTTATACATTATAATTTGTATAATAAGATCGGTATTTGTATAATTATAAGTGTATAGGATGAAAATATATGTATTTGTATTTGTATATATTTTTCTCTCGCTTTATACAAACACAACACATTTTATACATTTGTAAACCGAATGGGTAATTGCATACCGAAAATGGCTAATTGCATATCGAACCAGATGGCAAAAAAATGGAATGTTTGCTGCGAATTACAAATAAAATAAACTACGGCTATAACATTTAATTTGAATTAATAGTTTGTTATTTCATACAATCTAATTTGAATTTAGTATGTTTCTTACTATATAATGATTAAATTGAGTATTTAATTCCACAAACTCTATATTTATTAGAATTGTTAAAAAGGGCCAGTCCAACCCCATCCGGCTCAAGTCTCACGGGACAAGAAATTTGATAGGCTAGGGCTAGCCGATCCTTTATTTAGAAGAACCTGAAAATGCTCAATCCAACCCAACTCTAGAAGGGTCGTGGGCTGGGGCGGGTTAGCCATTCTTTTTTTTTCTTTTCAAACTTGAAATTCTATAACATCGAGAATGAGAAGATTTTCAAATCAAATATGACAAATAATGATGTTTTTTCAATAACAGTAAAATCTCTAGTGTGATTAGCATGTATCTAGAATATTAGATACGCGAAATACATGTATCTTGTATGATGCATCCCAGATACGCAAGCGATATAAGAGAGTGACGAATGTGATGGGGGAGAGGCGAGGGCATGATATTTTTCTATGTATCCTAGATACATGCGAATCACTTGGATAGAGTGTATCTAAAACAAATTAAACATAATTTTGTATCCCTAGATCATACATGTATCTGGACACACAAAATTTGATAAAGTTCAATTCGTAATATTACAACATATCGTGCATCTAAGTAATTAGCTCATACACTAGTAAGATTTCTGTAAGTTACCCTGAAATAACTAGTTTTGGCCCATGGGCCGACCCCGATCAAGCCTCAAGGGCCAAGAGCTTTTATGGGTCGGGCTTATAAGCCCTAGTTTAAATGAGCTTGAATAATTCTATCCCAACCCTATCTCAATAACGGAGTTGGATTGGGCCGACCTCATGGGCTAAACGCTTTTTGACGGCTCTAATGTATGCTACTATAATTTCTCTAGTAATTTCGTTACTTATCCATCTGATACATTCAGAGATATCTCCAACATCGATAACCAAGCCAACGCAGGCTATTCTAATCAAACTAGAAGTGAATGGCCCGTGCCAGCACATAGCAAGTGTGACACATATATGAAGATTGTATATTAAGTACATAGCAAGTGTGACACATAGATATATATCAAAATTATATATTAGTTGTTGGAGCCAAGTTTTATAAGATAGGCATGTGCATTTTATTTACATAAGCAAAAGGAAAATAGTGACATGTAAGTAGTAACGGAGAGAATATGTAAAGATTATAATAAGCATTGATGTTTTTGCAACCTTATAGTTAATTCTCTCTCGGGAGTAAGGGTCAAACCCCTCATTGAAGAAATCCGAATTTATTACTTTTTTTTTTGTATGACATTATTTTTTAATTTTTTTAAAAAAATTATTATGTTTAAAAATAGTTTTAACTTTAAAGATTTTAATTTATCAAAATCTTGTACATTAGAACCTATAATTATGGACCCCAAATATGTTGATATAGAGTTTTTTTATTTCAAAGTAAAATATCCTAATATTTCAAAGAGTAAAAAAAAAGTATATCAATATTTAGTTAAATTACTCCACAAAAATCAAATAAAAGAAGTATATTTTTGGTTAAATTATATCACATAATTTAAAGGAAAGAATGTTTTTTTTTTTTTGCCCTTTCTTTCCATAACGTTATTTTATTAATAAAAAGCAATTCAATATTTTTCAATAAGAAAAAATTATTATTGATCTTGCAAAAGTATTGAAAGTTCACCAAAATAAAAAAGAAAAACTTACTTGCAAAGAAAAACATGGTATGATTTCTTATCTTTTTATGTTGATAAATTGTGTGTAGAATATAAACTCTAATAATTAAATATTGGTGAATTGTATTTACACCTCACAAAGGTAAAATCTTATTTGAATACTTACGTCGAGTTAATATATATATACTTGATTTAAATTAATTTGACGTTTTTCTTAATAAATGATTTATTAGGAGTTTATTTTTTAAAATTTAATTTTATTAATTATACTTTAAAAATATAAATATGACTATTAATAATCTTATATAGTTATTTAATGATATATATATATATATATATATATATATATATATATATATAATATTAAAAAATAAATTGTTTTGAATATAAAAGCTAAATAATAAAATTTTATTAAATTATGTAATTATCAATTTAATATGTAGAGAATAAAAATGGAAATATATAGAAACTCAATAAAGTTACCATTGTATACATGTCAATGATAAAATTAAATGGAGGACTCCACTATACTCAATGATAGAAGGCATAATCTGTAATTTAGTAGAAAAGTGTAGGTTTTTTTCTAAAGATGTTAAGAAGGCCCAAATAATAAGGCTGATAGTACAATTTTTCTATGCAATACTTTTCACTTTGAAAAGTTGAAATGACAAAAATGTCCTCACTCGCCAATTAAATGACCAATAAGCAGCCATGTTGAAAGTTACTAAACTGCCTCTTCTATATAAGATATATAGGAGAATACTTATTTAATTTAATCAATTTGTTATTAGTTTATTTTTAATTTTACAACTTTTCTTGCTTAATTATTTATCAAACTCGATCGATTTATACCTTCTATTTTTTTAAACCTCACATGCAAATTTAATTGTACTTTTTTTTAAGGCTAAACAATTAAAATTCAATATTTGCAAAATATGACGATTTCAATTTAGCTTCATCTCACAAACTAATATCTAACAACTAAGAACTGAAATGACAATATACAAATTTATTCATAAATAAGAGGATAAACACTGACACAATTTTTATTTTATTTTTTCCTTTTACAATCCTTTTTATTTGTTGTTTATCTTGAATTTTGACATCTAAATATATGTCATACATTTAGCTATAGTTATATATATTCATTATAGGGGACATCACATATTTTAAGATAAGATAGGAATATTGATACAAATATTGAGTTCATAAAAGTAATACATCACATTGTTCTTTTACTAAACGCAAGACATGATGTGTAATGTGTTTTTCTAGATTTTTTGTTAAGAAAATGACAATCTAACCATTGAATGTGCATATTGGTAGGAAGGTGAACTACTTAATTCAATTTAATTTGGCTTTATACATAGACAACTCCTGGAACATGCATGAGGTTTTACTTGTCTCAAATGCGGACCTGATTCTTTTTTTATGGATCAAGCACGTGGAATTTTTTTTTTTATATGAGTGGTAGTGAGATTCGATCACAGGACTTCTGTCTGCTTTGATAACATGTTAAAGTGTGTGACCATATCTCATCTAAAAGTTTAAGTTGTTAGAGAGCACACTTTTATTAGTTAATTGTATTCTCAACATATAGGTGTTCAATTAAAATAAGTTGTAAATCGATTGTATAAATGAAATTTACTTACAAGTTTAAGAGGCTATCGATATATCAAGTCATTTTAATTCTTTTCCAATTCAAACCTAAGTATCCTCATAAGATAAATTTACTTATATCTACAAATAGTATAATGAAATTCATACATTATCAAGCGGCGAAATTTAATTTGTTATTATTTCCAACTTATTAATTCCATTTATTATAGGTAAACGTGTCATAACTCATAAATAACTTGATAATGTAAAATTATAAATTTTACATTTGTTTAAAAGAACAATATCATATTTAGTGAAATTGTATAAGTGATGTGTTGAAAAATTAGATATATACATATTTAACCCTTATCTTTATAAAATAAAAAAGTTATGTTTAATAGACCCGATCGACTCAAAAAATAAACTTTAAGTCTATATATAGAAGATAAATTCCTCATAAATAACTACATACAATTTTTTTTTAGAAACTTTTCTTTTCCTCAACTTACTCCATTTTTGGTTGGTAGTTTGGTGGCATTCTAGTACCTTCAAACAAACAAATTAATAGTGAAGGCAAAACAAAACAACCCAACAATAGCATATTAAAAAAGCAAGTATAGATAATCAACCCTCTATATATACTAGACATTTTCCCCCTTCAAATAAAACAAAACAAAAAAAAAAAAAAAAAAAATGTCAATTGTTGGCTTAGGTTACATTGAAATATTCCTAGCAATACTATGTTTTTTCTTGTTTCATTCCCTAAAACATCCAAAGGGATACCCAAAAAGATGGCCAATTGTTGGTATGTTACCAAGTATACTTTTTCACATAAAACATATTCATGATAGGCTTACTGTGATCATGACTAAATCAGGTGGAACTTTTGTATCAATAGGTCCATTATTTGCAAAAATGGACATATTAGCTACAATTGATCCAGCAAATGTACACTACATTATGAGTCAAAATTTCATGAATTTCCCAAAAGGGAGAAAATTCAAGGAATTTTTCGATGTTTTAGGAGATGGAATTTTTAACGCGGACATGGATTTATGGAAGATCCAAAGGAAAACGACTCGTTCTTTGATCACTCATCAACAATTTTACAAGTTTTTAATCAAGACTAGTCGTGAAAAAGTGGAGAAAGGACTTATTCATGTTCTTGATCATGTTTGTAACAAGGGTGTCATTGTAGACTTACAAGATTTATTTCAAAGGTTCACTTTTGATACTACTTGTATATTAGTTACTGGATATGATCCTGGTTGTGTATCCATTGATTTCCCTCATGTTCCTTTTTCGAAAGCTATGGATGATGCTGAAGAAGCAATACTTTTTCGACATGTTATACCTGAACCAATTTGGAAGCTACAAAGATGGCTTGGAATTGGAGAGGAAAAAAAATTGAGTAAAGCTTGGGAAACTATGGATAATGTTATAGGTAATTATATATCTAAAAAACGCGATGAGTTGACAAAAATGGAAACTCATCATGATGAAGTGGAAGAGAACGACGAGGGTTTTGATCTTTTGACCTTTTATCTCAAAGAAGGTCAAGATTTGGAAGTGAATTGTGATGATAAGTTCTTAAGGGACACTATCTTGAACCTAATGATCGCAGGGCGTGACACTACTAGCTCAGCTCTCACATGGTTCATTTGGCTTGTCACAAAAAATCCACAAGTGGAGAAGAGATTAAGGGAAGAAATCAACTCAATTATTCCAAAAGAAGAAAATGGAAAATTTAGGGTTTTCAATGTTCATGAATTGAACAAGTTGGTTTATTTACATGGTGCATTATGTGAGTCACTAAGGCTATATCCACCTGTACCATTTCAACACAAGGAGCCACTTCAAGAAGATACTCTACCAAGTGGTCATAAAGTTCATCCAAAGATGATGATTTTGTTCTCATTGTATGCAATGGCGAGGATGGAGTCGATCTGGGGGAAAGATTGTTTAGAGTTCAAGCCAGAAAGATGGATTTCAGAGATAGGAACGATAAAGCACGAGCCTTCGTATAAGTTCATGGCTTTTAATGCTGGACCAAGGACTTGTCTAGGGAAAGAAGTGGCTTTCACTCAAATGAAAGCTGTGGCTGCTACTATCATACATAATTATAAAGTTGAAGTTGTGGAAGGACAAACTATTGAACCTAATTCTTCAATTATTCTCTATATGAGATATGGTTTTAAAGTTAGGATTAGTAGGAGATGGACTTAGTGTGATAGTATGATCAATATGTGCCAAGTTTATAGATATATGTTTGTGTTGCTATGTTATGTTATTTAGTTTATAATTTTACTTGCAATAAATAAAGCATGTAATAAAACTTCTACCAAGAAATGTCAATGTTTGTCTTTTTTTTTCTTTTTGTGATTTGTGAAAGGATTTGACCTTCTTACCAAAAACCTTAACACAATTAGTGGAGAATGTCATGCTTTTACAAATATTTCATTTAGACACGTACTAGTACCTATTAAACACATTAACCTTAATAAATTTATATCTATTAGACATAAAATGATAATCAGTTGAAAAAAAAAATTGCGTGTAGCTCAAACACAAATACATAGCAGGTATACCAATGAAACGATGACATGTGGTGGTTGAATTCAATTTTTTAATAGATACACGTTTTGAATATTTTAGGTGTTCAATAAGTACTAGCCTAGTTGAGGTGTCTAAGTGAATTATACAGACAACTTTAAGGGGCCGCCTTCGATTTAAACCAAAAAAATTTATCCACACATATCATATGTATGTATCATGTGATTTACACACGACATACAAATGATATATGATATGCACGCCATATTTATATCATTATATCATATGTATGTCAAGTATATGTCTTATGTATGATATACAGTGACATATAGCTAGTGAACATACTAGTGATATATGTCAGTTATCATTGTATGTCATATATATGTCAAGTATATATCTTATGTATGTAATGACATACCAATGACATAAAATAACATAAAAGTGTACATATGAAGCTAAGAAGTTGAGAAAGTCATGAAAGAGAACTTTAGTGAAGAAGCAACCACAACAAACAACAACATAGAGATGCTTGTGGAACTGTTTCGTTTAGAACAGTACTTCCTTTTTCTACGTCCATGGAGGAATCTTAGAATATAAATAAAATTCTTCCGTTTTAAGAAGAAAAAAACAATAAACAACGCTATAATTTCGATGATGAATCATAAAAAGTAAATAGAACTTTGATGATTTTTCAATAAAGTTGTGACGAACTCTGAAAAAAACTAACAAATTAAAAGTAAGAACTCTGATCACAATGATGAATAAAGTTTAGTGATTCAATGAATTTAGCATATCCTTTATAATTAATGGAATGTGTTTAATGTTAATTCTTGAGACTGATGATAATATTGATGTTTGTATTTAATGATTGAAGTAGATGTATTTAAAGTAAATGGTGAGCCTCATTGATTTCACATGAATGGGTCATCATCGTCGTCACCATCATCTTCGAGACTAAATAAAAATTCAGATAACTAATTAATTGAACTACTAATATTTCCGTTTAACTTTCAACAACTCGAAACTATTAATAAGGCATTACTAATCTGCTTCTTCTTAGTTACGTATTTGATTTCTCGTGGTCACCATCATCATCGAGACGTACTAACTAAAAATTCAGATAACTAATTAACTGAACTACTAATATTTCCGTTTAACTTTCAACAACTCGAGATAAGATTTTACACTCTCATGAATAAACTATTAATAAGACATTACTAATTTACTTCTTCTTAGTTACGTATTTGATTTCACATGAATGAGTCATCATCGTGGTCACTATCATCATCCAGACTAAATTTATTATTCCGATGACTAATTCGAGCTAATTACTTAAAATCATTTTAAAAAATCAACACATTTTTTCATTGTTTTAAAATTATCTTATAAGTAAAATTTCTAATAATATTTTTATGATTTTGTAAAAATTTTGTATGATAGGGTACATGCGCAATACAAGTTATATAGTTGATTATGAAATCGTAATTGATGTATGTTTTTAGTAGATTTCTTCAATCAGGATAACATATATATAATATAAGAAAAGAGGAATGGAAATTGCTAGAGCTACTGAAATTGAGCTTTCACAAGCCACGTGTAATCTCACTTTCTAGTGAGAAAGGGACACCAGCATGTATACAAATGAAGATATTTGAGATCCGGCCTTGATCCAGGACACGAGATTTGACCTTGACCTTGATCTAAGGTTTGTGACCCGACTCTACCCCTGATTTGGGATTCTAAATCTGATTTCAAGCTAGGACTGGACCTTAACTCGGGATACAAGACTCGAGCCTGAATCTTGATTCGAGATCCATAACTTGAGCCTGTATCCTAATTCAAAACATGACTCTGACCTTGATTTAGGTCTTGAAACCCAACCCCTAATCTAATCAAGGGACTGAGACCCAACCCAAACTTGAGAATCTACCTCGACTCAGGACTTGAAACTCGAGATTTGATCCCTAACTATAACCCGATCTCAACTAGAGCGCTCCCTGACTCTGATCGAGGAACTGAGACCCAATCCAAACCTGAGAATCGACCTCGACTCGGGACTTGAGCCCTACCCATGATCTGATCTCAACTAGAGCGCCGACTCTAACTTGAAACTCGAGATCCCACTTGAACTATGACTTGATCCTGACCCTGACCCTGAACTTGAGCTACACCTTCGATTTGAGGCTCGAACCCCAACTCATAGAAAAAATCAAAATAAATCTCAAGCAATTTATTCATATTAAAGTAAATCTTAAAATAATCTAGAATTGAGGTAGTATTGAGCTAAATTCGAGATCAATTTAAAAATAGATTAGGCTAAAATCAATTGAAATTATCTTCTGTCCAACCTTAAAATTTTGGGTGGATTGGCCGGACCATCAAATTTTGGGACATATTTTACACCCCATATTTGATACAAGAAAAGCTCTAAAAGATTTTTTTTTTTTTTTTTTTTTTTAGACAGAAACACATTTAATCAATATTGTGCAATATAAGGTATGCAATGTCCATTTCAATTCTAAAATCCAAAATTTTGAATGATTACCTGATTTGGGAAACCATTGTCTAATTCAGCAAGAAACTTTATTCTACTATCAGAAGATAAGCAATCAAATCATTACCAAGATTGAAAAATATTTTAATGAAAATTTCATAATGTGAAAGACTTGACAACTCACACCCGATGTTTAATTACATCAAAACAACTATTTCAACTAAGGTAACCACACCAATTAATTAAGTATACAATGATTAAATAACAACGTGTGTATGAAGACACATGTCTTTGAATAAACATCGAATGCTTATAAATTTTTCGTATTTTATACTACCCTACCATAATACATATTTTTTGACTATATTTCAATACACACGTCAAGGTAGATTGTTAGGTATCAATTAGACTACAATATGTAATTAATTATCTATAAATCATGAAGTAACCTTCCCAAAAGAGTTAACACTAAGCAAGAAATGGCCTCAATTGATTACTTTGAGTTTTTTGTTGCAACATTTTGCTTTTTTGTATTTTTGGCTTTAGGTGATAGAAGTGGCTTACCATGGAATTGGCCATTTCTTGGAATGTTACCAAACTTACTTTTCAATGTAAATAGAATACATGAAAGATGTTATGAAATTTTTTCAAGAAGTGGTGGAACTTTCTTGCTAGAAGGTTCATGGTTCACTAACATGGACATTCTTGGCACTGTGGATCCTGAAAATGTTCACTACATCATGAGCGCGAACTTCGCGAATTTCCCTAAAGGGGAAGAGTTTAAGAAGATATTTGATGTATTGGGAGATGGCATTTTCAATTCTGATTTGGATTTATGGAAGGGGCAGAGGAAATATGCTAGGAGTTTGATCACTCATCAAAGGTTTTATAATTGTTTGGTGAAATCTAGTTGGGACAAGATTGAAAATGGACTTGTTCCTGTTTTGGAAAATGTGGCTAGAGATGATAGAGTTGTGGATTTGCAAGATGTTTTTCAAAGATTTACATTTGATACAACATGTATATTGGTTACAGGGTATGATCCTGGATGTCTCTCAATCGAATTCCCTCGTGTTCCCTTCTCGAGAGCTATGGATGAGGTAGAAGAAGTGTTGTTCATTAGACATTTGTTGCCAAAGAGTGTTTGGAAGTTGCAAAAATGGCTAGGGATTGGGTATGAAGGTAAGTTAACTAGAGCATGGGATGTTCTTGATCAAGTTATAAGCAAGTATATATCGATGAAACGCGATGAATTGAGTAATTTTGCAACAAAAACAAAGGAAGATGAAGGAGAGGGTTGTGATGATCTCTTGACTTCATACATATTAAATGATGGACTAAATTTTGATGATAAGTTCTTGAGGGATACCATATTGAACCTCATGATTGCAGGGCGTGACACGACTAGCTCAGGACTAACATGGTTCATTTGGCTAGTCGCGACTCACCCTGAGATTGAAAAAAAGATCATGGAAGAACTCGAGGCAATTATCACGTTGACATCATCATCAAAATGGAGGCTTTTTAACGCGAACGAGTTGAAAAATGCAATTTACTTGCATGCATCATTGTGTGAATCACTAAGGCTATATCCACCAGTACCATTCCAACATAAGACTCCTCTAGAACCTGATACTCTTCCAAGTGGACACCATGTTCATCCTAAAATGAGAGTGGTGTTCTCATTGTACGCAATGGGGAGGATGGAATCGATATGGGGAAAAGATTGTTTAGAATTTAAGCCAGAGAGATGGATATCTGAGAAAGGATTGATTAGGCACGAGCCTTCGTACAAGTTCTTAGCTTTCAATGCAGGGCCAAGGACTTGTTTAGGGAAAGAAGTGGCTTTCACTCAAATGAAAGCTGCGGCTGCTTCTATCATACATAATTATAAAGTTGAAGTGATCAATGGACACAAAGTTTGCCCTAATGTCTCAATTATTCTCTACATGCAACATGGTTTGAAAGCTAGAATCAAGAAGAGATGGACTTAATTAGTTTTTACATTTCTACTATTTGTACTTAATACCGTCTTCTTTACTATGCAAAGTATGTTTTAGTTTACTTGATGTAATTTGCTCATGTGGTAATGTATATGTTGGAGGAAAGAATTGATTATAAAGACAAGTCTTTGCCTCTTGATAATATAAATATGCCTAATGTGAATGGTAATGTTATTTTTCAAACTTGATATTATAAAAACTTTTGACCAAGTATTTTGGAATTAGTTGTCATGTCATGAGATATATGGGGTTCTCTGAGCTTTGGATTGATATATTCTTGGGACCTATTTCTAACAATTGGTATATTTTTAAAATCATAAATGGCTCTAGACATGACACTTTTAGTTCTTCCATCTCCTGTTTATCTCAATTTATGTGATTGTCATTTGGACGGACACGGAGTATAAGAAATATAAAATAGACTTTATAATATTCTAACATTACCCCTAAAATAATGAATATTTAAATAGAAAAGTACACCTTTGTGGACTTTTTGCCAAAAAAGTGAGACCCAACCGGGGTAAAAACGAAATAGAAAAAGGTGAAGAAGATTGAAATAAATGGCATGTTATAGATTTAACAAGCTTAAAGTGTTAAAAGGATAACAGACAATAGCATAGAGTTCAATATATTGGCTTTGAACTCAGGCTAGTGAACTTTCCTCATTTCAAACAATAGTCCTAAAAAAAAGTATAACAAGAGCATATTTTAAACTTTTTTGATAGTACAGGAGTATATTTGACTCTTTTCTGTGTATGTTTTCATCGCCATTCCAAAACAAGTGTGTTCTATAGTCTTTGATGTTCTGCAATTCAATAGAACACATGATCCAAACCAAAAATTGACAATTTGCATCTCAACCATACGACACTAACTAACACCAAGTAACAGCAAACTCAAAAACAATGTAAGCAAAAAGAAACCCACCCTTGACTCAATTGACCGTTACAACCCTGCTACTAATCTACTTTATAATAACAACAAAAATTATGACGAAAATATACCCTAAGATCACAAAATCATACCAAACAGCATATGTTAATTTAGTCGATGCTATTCATATTGTACGACAACAGCTTCCTCAGCCACAGTCCAGCCATCATCGCTAGAGTAATCATTTGAACAGTTCTGAAAATGAAACAGGCAATGGGGTTAACTAAGCCTGAAAATAAAGAGTAGTATTGTCCATAATTGACAAAAGAAAATAGATAGTTCAACCAGCAAATGAAAGAAACAGATCACAAGCAAAATTTCACTTCAGAAAGAAAAAGAACAAGAGAGTGATTAATTCAAACTCGCACAAAACTGTCCCACGGGAGACGCGCATTTTCAACAAGTGAAAAGCTGAAGTAAAAAGTCAGAACCTATTACAGTTTTCCTTCAATTCAACTTCTTACTTCCTAACCTTTTAATTTTACAACTTCAGGTTTTTTTGGTTCTTCTGATGTAATATGCAGCAGGTAACACAGAAGTCACTAGAAGAGCCTCCCTTTCGAGTTTCTGATTCTTCCCCAGTTCATGTGAATTACTGGGTTCAACCTCTTTTTTAAAACTGATTTAAATGGAATTTTTAATACATAGTGTTTCAGCTATGCACTAGGTTCACCCCCACCTTTCATGATACATCAGCAAAAAAATGACCATTTTGGCTTAGAAAAGTACATGGATCCAACATATTTTTCAACCCTACAATCCATATCCAGTTAAAGGCTGACCTGTGAGCAAGTATAGACTATTAAAGTCATCCAATTGCAGTTATCCAAGGTATGTTTTTCTTTCTCGCTCACGGCTTCCTGCAGAAAATATAGCAATGGGGGCATCAGTTGCATTTCATATTGACGTGCAGCACCACAAAGCCTGCACATCCCTGGATCACCAGCATCTCCAGAAGCCAAAAGCGGCTTTCCACCATATGAGTATCTACATGTAAAAGTAAATAATAGATTTTTTAGTAAGGAGAGAAAGAATGTTAATGATTAACTAATGTAAGGAGGTCAAATAAAAGAAACCTTGCGCGTATAGAAATGGAAAGGAATCCTAAAACCTACCAACAGAGAACTATATGATACTCTCTGTATTTATTTTATTTAACTTCTTTTTGGATAAAGTATGCCAGTGTCCATAAAATGACAGTTAGCGTTAGCAGTTGACTAAGAAAGCAATAAAGTAAACAAAAAATAAAAGTAACCTTGAGCTCAGTGGGAGTGGGTGAAAACTGAATGTACAACCTAAGATGTGGTTTCCCGTGTGTAATCCTAATCAATCTCACAGTATGTCAGCCAACTGTTAGCATTAAGATGTGTTTTATGATGAAAGATAAATTAATACTCAGACTAATAAAATAAGTACTTGATGGCAGTTTTCACATGTTGATGGAAGCAAGGTCAAGACCAGCGAAGATGTTGACGTAGTAGCCAATTATGTCTCGGCGTGTAGATTGGATTAGATCGGAAGAAATGGGCTATGTCCAGACTCTGGATTTTGAGTTGTCTGCATATCTCAGGTTTCACAAGAAATCAGTTCATATGTAGTTCGAGGAGATTCTACTTGGAAATGGATTGACTGGATTAGTATGACCAAACTCTATGTAGAGTTCCCTACATATCTCGGGTGTCACGAGAAACAAGCTGAATGTAGTTTGAAAAGGTGGAGTCATTGACTCTGAAAATCAACCCCAATATTGAGATGGTTTGAAGCTCAAGCCCAGAACCAAGCAAACAAAATGGGAGAAAGGACATCAGTGATAAGACGTATCTCAAGATCAGTCGAGAAGCCCAGCTGGACAAATTCAGCCAAACTGAAGTAAGAAGAAGCAGAACAAGTAGATTGGCAAGGAAAACTTACCAGGATCAGTTGATCCAAGTCCCAAACCCAGACTAATCAAGAATCACTGTCCATAATTAAAAGTTTCTTGAACGGAGCTGAAACTCCTTAGGCTCACTCAGAAAAGACTTAAATGCCTTTCATTAGAAACCAACCAGTCAACACTCTCTCACTTATGATGAGGAGTTGATGCATTCAAAGAGTTGGGAACAAAGAGAAGGTCACAGCGACTACTCTAAGAAGCATCTATAAATTCACACATGCCACAGCAGAAAAAACATGAGAACACTTCAACATGCTTAAAGTTGTACAAATAGTAGTACACTACAGTTGGAGATGAATAAGATAATCAAAGAGAAAGCTTGTACAGAAGCAGAATAGGCTGAAAGTTCACTACATCAAGAAACCAAAAGTACATTAAACTTGGACTTCACTTGCTGCTTTGGGGAAATTAAAAGGTATATAAAAAACTGAGAGTTTGCTTCTCAAAAGTCATCTACTCCACCAAATAAAATGTTAAGTTCCAGGAGGCGATACTTAAAAGTAAATTCAGAAGTACAGATTATGCATGGTAGACAAAGGCTGGCTTTTTAAAGTTGTACCTGAAACACTGTTCTGGATATGCATCTACTCGCTTTTTGAACTTAAGGTAAACCCTGTCAGCATTCAATGCCCTATCGTACTCATAATCTTCCACCTCCCATGTTTCTTCTTTAGTATCAGGATCACTTTCATGGTCCTTGATTGGAGATGAGATGTTTTTTGAACAGACAGAAGCATCCTTTTTTGAAAATTTCTCTTCCTCAGCATATATATAGAAGCAAGGAATCACTGTGACCAAAGAAAAAAGTGTTTCTTTCAGAGAATACAGAAAGCTAAAATAATCATTCAAATGCTACCCAGTGATAATTGCAGATCTCATGTATCACTTTAAACACTTGCTAAAAGGTATGAAGACCTAAACTTTTGTAGGCTGCCAACTTCTCGTAACACAATGACTTCTTTAGAGAAAATGACAAGTTAGTTTCTTTTGTTTGGGGTTGGTTTAAAGTAGTCCTTTAAATATGCAGCTGAGCACTTTTGGTCTCTGTACAAATAAGATTTTTCTGGTCTCTATACAAATAAGATTTTCTTAAGGTAAGAATATGGAAATGAATCCGACACGTTCAGCTGGACGGTTTTCTTTCATTTAAACGACTCATGTTCTTTCACAAGCCATTTCGTCAAAAGTACTCAATTTTATTAAACATAAAGAACTAAAACCACTCAGGTGTATATTTCAAGGATCATTTTTTAGAATGACTTTTAAAGGATCGTTTTAAAACCAATCTCCAAATAGGACGGATTATTTATTTCACTTTCTCACTTTTTTTACAATAAGTAACTACATCCATTGGCCCTTTGACTGATCTACGTATCGCTCCACCAGCAAGAATTAGCACCAACTGCCTCCCACAAAAGGAAGGCAGCCAACAGATCACATATTCATTTTACCAATCACATGCCATTTCTGTATCCATTTTTTTATTTTTTATCAACTAAAAGGTTTCATTGCTAATAACAAGAACAAGTTGGCTTTCTGTATCTATAAATAGCATTTATCAATGTAATGTTCTCTATCATAGTGCTAAATTTATGTTGGGGGGTCGATCGTCCCAGTAAACAGTTCACAATCACATAGCTTTTTTGTCTCCATGGGGATTCAAACAACAGTTCCATGCTCATCTTATATCAAGCAAAGCTAAATGGGAACCCTTTACATATACCACCCAGTAACATATCAAGTAGAACCATCTAAAAGGGACTCTAGCAAAAGATCATGTCAAGGTGCAGGTAATGTCGAGTAAAACAGAATGGAAATTACCTGGTAACTTTTTATCAATTACTCTGTCTGCACAGACAGGGGATGAAGTTTTGGCAGTTAATTTACGACCATGGTTTTGTTTCTTGGACTTAGAAGCTAGGCTTGCAGCTTCAGAAAGTGCTCTACCCAACTCAGCAAGGTCTATGTCATCGTCATCTTCATCATCATCCTCTTCCAAAGAGTCAGATGACGATATATCGTTCTTCCATTCTTCCTTTGAATCTGATACAGAAGATTCAGACGAGGAGACAGCCTTGTCAGACTGGCTCTTTAAACCTTCACTATTTACAGACTTTTGGATTCTAATAGCTCTCCAGCTGTCATAGAAATATAATAGATAGACCACAGAAGTTAAATCCGAATAATTATTAAGTTTCAAAGCATTAATAAAAAGACTATGTTTGAAAACTAAGTAAAGACCTTACAGTAGTGCTCCCACATTCTGGCATTAAACAGCCAAAAACATAGATTACACGCTCTTCAATGTTCAAACTCTTATGTGAGATTGGGGCATAAACCTAGGGAAACAAATGTAAGGAGAAAAATATAGCAAAATGTCTTGAGGCTTAAAAAATCCAAGTAATCGGGTAATTCAAAGTTAGTCAAACAGTTTCAAGTACAAACCTGTGCAAGAAGAGACAAATCACTTTTACAAGAACTGCATTTGAATAAATCAACACTTGCTGAAGGAAGAGGAATAGGCCAATCCTATTCAAGAAAACAAAAAGTAGCATCATAATACCAAAAAAAAACATCAAAGCACAATGAACTATACCATATCCAGGAGGATTTTCTTACAGGAAGTCCACCGATTTTTGTTGTATAATGGTCAGCAGCTTCGTGCATATGACCTGCCCACATTCCTGGCATACCTAAAAACACTCCCCCCATCTTGATTTCTAATACAAACAAAACAAGGTTAATGAGAAATGCAGTTCAACTGAGACCCCGTCCAATGTAATTCTTAGAGCAAGCATCATAATACACCAGAACACAAGCATATTAACAAAGTTCAGGTCTTAAAATAGCTGGAATCTTCTTGCATAAAGAAAAGAATATCAAGCCAAATAACCTTTATTAAATTGCATTGATGGATTTATATAGCTTTAAACTCAATGGAACTAGTTACCAAACTTTACTACAAAACTTGTTGCAAGAACTAATCCCCTTTTTATAAGGAAACGGATTAATTAGAGAAACTCAACCAATAAACCATCTCATATCCTTGCCCTGCAGTTTCATATCTAACTGGTGTTAAACATCAGGGAGAAAATAATTTTCATGATGATAATTGGGAACAAGCTTTCTCCCAAGAACTTGGCGAACCACACAGTAGACGTAACCAACATTTGCTAACAAGGAAAATCCGAAGCCATTACTCTTAAAACCCCGCTCATATGCAATTGCTCACAAACCACAAAAGAAAGGTAACCCGCACTAGGACTCGACCCGGAAGGCAAACCCCTCACTTTCGCTGGCAAGGGGGTTTCGAACCCGAGACCTCCAACATGGAAGTCTCAAGCCCAAACCACTGGAACTTACACAATTGCCTAATCACTAGTCCTAGCTATGTCACAATATCTCGGCAAAGGTTCACAAGTTGGGCTGGGTGTTCGGTCGGTTCAGTTCGGTTCTTTGGTTTTTAGTTTGGCAAAAATGTGAAACCAAACCAAACTGAAATAAATTTGGTTCGGTTCGGTTTGGTTTTCGGTTTAACCAAATTTAATTAACAGTGGTACATTTTCAAAATTCAATCACTTTTGTTCAATTTCTTCAACCTCTAATGTTCTTACAAGTCACATCCAATTCTATGGCTTTGCAAATGTATTGACAGTTCAAGAGAAGTTCAAATATTAATGGTAGAAATTCACCAAATTTTTGTATATAAATTTGCAACATCATCTGTGAGCTGTGACTGACTACCAGTGAGGCAGTGACCTGCAGCCTGCCCAATTAGGCCATCACTAAACTCAAAAGGACATAATTTTACCTGTTCAAATATCAAATTTGTGCAAATGGTAAGTTTTCACCTCAATACCTCATCACATATGGGCTGTGCTGCTGTTCAAATGATCACTAACTGTACAACAATCAACATTAACTTCTACAACAATCAATACTCAACGATATACTCTCCAAACTCCAGCAATCTATGCCATACAGTTTGGCTTTTGCCTTCAAATTTCAACAAGCATTCAACTTGCAACTTACCATGTCATTGACTAAAATATTCAAACAAAACTGATTCTAAGGATGATAGACACTCATGACTCAACGCTACTTCATGAATACTCATTTAACACAATTATCAACAGAGCTGCCTATAAAAAACTTAATTACAGAAGGACGCAGTACATTACAATTTACAGTTCACAGATCACACAAATAATCACATAGTTGCATTCAATGAATAAAAAAAAGCTCTAATGTGAGTTCCTAGAGTGCTACTCGTATTGTTTTCCACAAGTTTATTAGATTCCATAATTAATTTAGCATCAAAATAAAGATTATGAATCTGAGTATATTGAACATGAAAAAGAATAGTTGCGAAATAGTAGTGGAATTAAGATTTTCATTACAAAATATCAAATAAGCTTGAGTCTTGATAACTTTTAGGTGGAGAACATTGTATCCCTGCAGCCTACTGGAGTTATCCCGCTGAAATTTTAATTTAAATTCAAATTAATCGAGTCAATAAAATTTATGAACCAAATGGTTAAAACAAACTAGTAATACAGTATATTCACAGAGAAGACAAACTAGTACCTTCGAGGTGCGACTCGCGAGCGTGAGCAGTGGGCATTGGCCACTGGCACGTCAGTAGCGGACTGTGGGTTGCGACGCCTGCGAGCACTCAGCGAGAACTGAGCAGCGGCGCCGGCTCGCCTGAGAGTGACGAGTACGACTGACGGAGTTAGAGATGAGAGTCGAGACTTGAGAGATGAACTATGTGGGGTTTAGGGATTTTAGTTTAGGATTTCTATCTTCTAATTTGGAAAATTGGTGTTTTGACTTTTGGGTCATATTTAAATATGAGTTATGCGGCATGGGCTGAATAGTGATTAGTTAATAGGGTGTAAAGACTAAAGAATATATATTGAAATATATATTTCGTTTATTACGATTAATCGATTTTCTTTAGCTAAAAAATCAAAAATCAAATCAAAATATTAAAATATTGAAATTTGAAATCGAAATCGATCGAAAAAATTGAAATATCAAAATTAAAATTAAAAAAATTCGGTTCGATCGGTTTTAACCATATTATGCCCAGCCCTACCTGAGAATAAAATAGCATATGCACAATCAAGAAAGGAAGAATAAGGTGATAGATTTAATTAATCTATATTGGGGGAAGAATAAGGTGATAGATTTAATTAATATATATTGGGGGAAGAATATATGTGTATAAATATCATGGTATTCTATCTCTTATGAGTATCATTTCATGTAATTAGTTTATCAACAAAGTTTATTTTATTCTTGTTATGAAGGGTAAGAATATTGTCGGACGTTAAAATATTTTCATGAAAAAAATATAATACAAAGCCGCTCGATATGCCTCCTTTTTGAAACACCGATTGAGTTTATATAAAGTGGTTGGTGAACTCGTTTAAAAAAACGATATTGACAAAGGAATAGTATTTCTTCTCCAACGAATAAACCTTTTTCAGTTTTTCATCCAACTATTGAAGCAATTGCTCACCATTTTTTGAATTCAAATATAGAATTAAATAACACTACACAACTTGTTGCGACACATGTTCGAAACAAGGTGAATAAATTCAAATATTAATCAGCAGAGTTCAAAATTAGAGAAGATGTTGCAAGCAATCAAAGAGTTATACTTGACCAAGTGAAACATATGAAAGAAATTGATCGGTGGGAGGATATTTATAAACTCAAAAATAATGAGTTAATTAAGTTTGAAGCTTGATTAAATATTGCCGATTTTAACATGAAATATCTTTGGGAACATTTGAAAAACAAAGTTGCATCTAATGCTTCATAAATGGATTTATCTCTACATTAATTTTTTAAATTCTATTATTGGTTCAACTTATTTTACAAACTTTTTAATTTTTTTTGTATTGATGATGTTGTTACATGTACTCTACAATGATATTTATTATGAAATAATATTATTCTCATTAAAATAATATATTTTTTTCTCTTACATGCTTGACCATGCATTCTTCAAAAGTCTAATGCTTAGTTTAATTTTTTTATTTATATATTTTAAGTAATAAAATATATGTAAAAAATTTATCAGTGAGTGACAGTAAGAATTAAATATATAACTTTTTTAAAAATTTTATATCACAAAAAGGCAAAAACACAATAAATCAAGTAATATACTTTACCTGAAATACTTATAAACAAAACATAAAAAAAATTGAGACCAAACATGTAAGAGAAAAAATATATTAATATAAATTGAAATAATATTTCTAACAAATATCATTGTAGAGTACATGTAATTATAGCTAGGCATCATCAATATAAAAGAAAATAAAATTAATTAAAAAACAAAAGCAGAACAAATAATAAAATTCCAAAAACTAATGTAGAGATGAATCTACTTATGAAGCATTAGATGCAACTTCATTTTCCAATTGTTTCAAACGATTTTTCATGTTAAAATCAGCAACATCTAGCCAAGCTTCAAACTGAGTCACCTCATCAGTTTTGAGTTTTTCTACATCCTCCCACCAACCAATTTCTCTCATCTCTTTGGCTTGGTCAAGTATAATGCTTTGCTTGCTTGCAACATATTCCCTAATTTTCAACTCTGCTAGTTTATATTCTATTTCATTCACATTGTTTCGAACACATGTTGCTACAAGTTTTGTTGTGTCACCTAATTCTACATTTGGATTCAACAAACGTTGAGAAACTACTTCAACAGTTGGATGAAAAAATGAGTATGGCATATTCGTCGGAGAAGAAAGAACTATTCCTATATCAACATCATGTTGTTGAACGAGATCACCAGCCAACTTATATAAACTCAATCGACGTTCTAAAAATGAGGCATATCGAGCAGCTTCGTTTTCTAATTTTTCCATGGGAATTGTTTGACGTTCGATAGTCTTCTTACCCTCCATTACTAGAATAACATAAACTTTGTTGGTGAACTAATTTCAAGAAATGATACTTATAAATGATGTATTACCATGACATTTATACACATAAGTTCTTCCCCCCAATATAAATAAATTAAATTTCTTACCATATTATACATGGAAAGTAGCATAAATAAGAATCTAACTATAAATAAATAAATTATCATATACTTAAAGATGATATGCACTCAAATTAGTGAAATTTGAAACTTCTAGTTAAAAAGGGAAATATTTTAATATACTTACTTAATTTTACCATATTTATAATTATCAAATATAAATATAATTTGAAGAAACATTAGTTAACACAAAAAGAAAAATTAAAAATAAATTAAATTTCTTACCATATTGTATATGGAAAGTAGCATGAATAAAAATCTAATTATAAAAGTAATTTTATCAAATACTTAAAAAGGATATGCACTCAATAAAATTAGTTAAATTTGAAATTTCAAGTTAAAAGAGAAATATTTTAATATACTTATTTAATTTTATCATATTTTAATGTCACGACCCAGACCACCGTGATTGACACCCACACTAACCCTTTGGTGGGAGAACCATTACTACAATCCGACTAAACATTTAAGAAACTAAAGCATTTAAAGATACAAAACCAGATTTAAATGACTAAATAAATATGGAGTTCCCATAAACTCCGAAAGTCTAACAAACAACTATTGCGGAAATTCAACCCCTAGAATTGAAATCATTGTACTAAAACTCTACCAATCAATAAGTCTAACAAAGACGGGGTGCAACCCCAGAAACTAAACATAAGTAAAAGTCTAAACTTGTAGTCTAAGTCTGAAAAGAATTAATGAACTAAACTAACGATGGATCCATAGTAGCCGGAAAGAACTGGCTCACCCTTGAATCTGATCTCGGTCAAAGATCTCGTAACTAAGGTCTGTCAATAGCCGCCTGAAGATGCCTTGTACTCAACAAAGAAGGAGCAAATGCAGTATCAGTACACAAAATACAATGTACTGGTAGGATCACGCGGCTACTCCCATAAGCACAATATACAACGAACAAATACAACACAGTAAGCACACATATACAAAATACAAGGTTCGGTTATCATTCTAGGAATAACATACAATTTCCCAATACCAATGACAGGTAAAGATGAACATAATAGTCACAAGTGGTCCTGTCACGGAACCCATACCTAAATTGTTAGTGTGTCGGAACGTGACATTCGATCTAATATATGTGTCGTAACGTGACACCCGATCCAATATATGTGTCAGAACGTGACACCTGATTCAATCTATATGTTGAAACGTGACACCCGACCCAATCAACACAACCACAATTACAATCACATTTATAATGAACAATACTCAAATCATACAGTCAAGTAACATGTTCATGGCATGTAGGGTTCACACATCATCATTCCCTATTCACATACATGCACGCATACAATGAAACAATTATCCGGTATATATCACACAACAGGAAATCAAACCATCACCTACCTCGAAACCAAGTTTGAATCCTCCTCAGACGCTTGAGCCTTCCCTTTCTAGATTCTTTTCGCTTGTTCTTGGTCTATAAACAATAAAACAAGTAATTTAATGCAAGGATCAATAAATAAGGTCTAATTTACCCGGATTATAACAATATTAATAACCCAAGAACAAACCCATGATCCTAATGTTCAGCTAGGGCTTTTTCCCACCATCAACTTCATGCCAAACCCCTCCCCCAATGATAATTACCCGAGATTTTAAGTTCTAGGAATCGAAATACGGATTAGGGGAGTAAAATCCTTACCTTTAGCACTAAAAGTAGTGGAAAACTATCAAGAATCGCCCTAGGTCGCCTCCTGGCTCTTAAGAATGAAGTTTTGCAGAAAATAACGAAATTGGAGTTTTTCCCCGACTTAAGTCGCGACTGTCCCTCCGCAGCGGAATCCAACCTGCAACAGTGGCCCCGCCCTGGCAGAACTAACCCTATCCCGACGGCTTGCACCGAGACAGAAGCTCAGATTTTGAGTTCCAAGCTACCATTTCACAGCACACCTTCAACCCGGGACGTTCTAAAACTCCCTTTCACGCTAAGATCAGTTTTAGGAGTTCTAGTTGCCCAAATTCGATTCCGTAAAGTCGTACAGACTCCTTAACGCCTTGGTTATCCACTCATGTGATCAAATTCATAATTAGATCCCTCATTCATTACCAAATTTCTCTAGACCTCACCTGACTCAGATTTCGTCCAAGTCTGGCCTAAGCTAGAAGTTTCAAGTTGCTACAAAAAAAAGTTTTCTGGCCCAAAATCCTTCCCCATTGGCATTTTCATAAAGACGGAAACAGGTCGTTACATTTAATTATTCAATATAAAATAATTTTAAGAAACATTAGTTACATATTAAAAGAATAAATTATTTAGGAGGGATAAGACACAAATACCATCCCGAACTATATTCAAAATACCAACAACATATCTAAACTTAAGTAAGATCTTATTACCTCCCCCCCCCCCCCATCCTCTAGACTAATTTATTAGTTTCCATGCTCATTTTATGCTGACGTGGAGCCAAGACCTGATTCAAGTATCAATAGTGATATACATGTGTCGAGTGTATAAATTTTATTTTATTTATATTTTATCTTTTCTTTTTAATTTTAAATAAACATTTTTTTGTTTTCTTTGCTTTGTATTTAAACTAAATTAATACATGAATTTTTTTAAAAAAAAAAAATTGCCTTACATTTAACTTCTTCTTCTTTTGATTGCTTTTCTGTTTTTTATTCTTTTTTGAACTTCATAACATCATAAAAAAATTGCATGCATTAACATCGATAAAAAAAATTAATTAGCTAATAGCATGTTTGGAATAGTATTATAGGTGAAACTCTTACTCAATACATATACTAAATTACTTATATACGTCTACTAAATTAATCCATGAATATATTAAATTACTTATACACGTATACTAAATTAATGAATACATATACTAAATTACTTGTATTAAAATTTATATATGTACAAATCTCGGTGAATTAATAAGGATGAATGAAGTATTTTTTAATTTATTTAATGAAAAAGAGAATTGAAGATTCAAAGTCAATTTATTTAGCCCATGAATCTGGTGCTTCGGAGCACCCAAAAATTTTTTCTACAAAAATTTTATGAGGTCCTCCGTAATGAGTTTAAGGAACCACCACGTATACTCACACCATATTTTTAACGCCTATTTCCGCATTTACACACTTTTTTAGGAATTAGCCAAAATCCTCGACTTTTCGTGTGTATTAGCCCATGGATTTGGCACCTTGGAACACCCAAAATTTTTTTCTTAAAAAACTTTATAAGAACCTCCGTAATGAGTTGGAGAACCACCACATATACTCACACTATTTTTAACGCATGTTTCCACATTTACAGACCATTTTAAGGAATTACCCAAATTTCTCGATCTTTTTGTGTGTATTTGCTCATGGATCTGGTGACCTGGAGCACCTAAAATTTTCTTCTCAAAAAATTTTATGAGGACCTCCATAATGAGTTCGGGAACCACCACGTATACTCACACCATTTTAACGCCTATTTCCGCATTTAGATAACTTTTTTTAAGAATTACCCAAATTCCTTTATTTTTCATGTGTATTAGCCTATGAATTTGGTGCCCCAACCCAAAAATTTTTTCTCTAAAAACTTTATGAGGACCTCTGTAATGAGTTGGGGAACGACCACGTATATTCATATCATTTTTAATGCTTATTTCCACATTCACATACACTTTTTTAGGAATTACCCAAATTCCTCTATTTTTCTTGTGTTAGCCCATGGATCTACCACCCCAGAGCACTAATGAGTCCACAATTTAGACTCTTTTATGGCTTTATTTTAATGAATTTAATGTCCTCAAATGCATATTTTGTCTCAATAATTGATGTAAATCCTTAAGTTTCAGGTATTTGAGTTAAGAGACAAAACATGGACGTTATCAGACAAAAAAAGGAACAAGGCAGCTGAAAGAACGAAGAAATGAAGGCCTGAGGATCGCCTAATGCATTAGACGAGCCGCCGAACGACCTTAATCTCGCCTAATGTTCCAGTGTGTTGAGCCTTGAAGAAAAAGATCAAGTTGGCGAAGAAAGGGAGCAGTTGGTGCGTCGCCGAACAGTTCCGTGAAGCAGCACCATATCGCCCAATGATTCAAAATGTGAAGATGTTGAAGGCAAAAGTTGAAAGGCGATGAACCAGACCAAAGGGCGGATCGCCGATACACTAACTACTCCGAGTGGTCCTTCGCAACATAAATTTTTGAAAACTATAAATAACCATTTAAATCAAGTTGTATCGAATTATTATTGAATTTCTAGACATTTTTTGATTCTTAGAGTTTTTGGAGACATTATTCTTGAGCTTTGAAGATTTGAAGGTTTACAATTCCAAGAAATTAGAAGTGGGTCTTAAAGAATCTTCATCCTTGATGTGTTTAAAGACATTTCCTATCGTACCCATTTGATGGAAATACTTTTTGGTATCGATTTATATCTCTTTATCATGTCTAGCTAGAACCCCAATTCTTGGGGTGTGATTATGTGAACATGGATTAAATTTACTGTTGGGTATTGCTCATTGTTAGTCTATTTGTTGTTTAAATATGATTTCATTTCGTAGTTGTGTTTGAACTTAATGGAATTGTAGTTGCAAATACGATTTCATCTAGTGTTTTTGGCTTGCTCGACAGAGAGGTTTTAAAACCATAACTACTAAATAGATAGCCTGTGGTTATTGGGTCGTCGTGGGTTCAGCCCGAAAGAGTGAACCCTAGACCTTCTCCCACACATTCAGCTCGAAAGAGTGAATGGGCTAAGGCGAAGGTTGTGCTTAATTGCTGCAACTCGGTGTTTGAGAGAAATCGAGTTTATTTGGGATAAGTTGTTCGAGAGAAAATTTACCCCCACTTTAGTCTAGCTTAGTTACAAATGTTCAGCAATTTACTATCAATAGCATTTACCCGGTTGTTTATTTTATCCCATATTCCTATCACATCCCAAAAATTTCGTCTCTCTATCTTGCATATTTATATTTTTGCTATTTTTGGTTTATTAGTTGAATACAACCCCCCCCCCTCCAATTGATAATTGACATTCGTGTCACTTCTTGATTTAGTATGCTTTTACTCGTAAATATTTATAGCTATGATTGACTAGAACATAATTTTACTTTTCTACTTGATTCTCAACTACTAAATGCTCCCTTGGGACTCGACCCTAACCCATTCAGTTGGGTTATATTACTACACGCGATCGTTGACACTTGAACTGGAAGTAGTGTCTTGATACGTGAAGTCAAAATAGCCCCGCTGCCGGGGAGTGGTGTTACTTGAGAATTTTTAGTTAAGTTGGACTTTGTTCTTGTTAGTTATAGTGATACTTACTTAACTTTTAGTTTCGTTTTGCTTGTTTGTGTATTGTGAACATGAAGTATGAGTGTAAACGACAACAATGGCAGCCAAGTAGGCCATCAAGACGACATTAGAAATCTTAACGATGTCAACGAGCGTCATGCTAATGACCCCCATCTCATGGGCGGTATTGGTGCCATTCGCTTACCTCCAGCCGAAGGGAATGCAGTGTTCCACATCACGAGTACTATGTTGCAACTCTTGCAACTGAAAGGGCTTTTCAGTGGTTTGGCTCATGAGGATCCCCATGAGCACATTAGAAACTTTGTGGATGTATGCGGACCATTCTCCTTCAAGAATATCTCCCAAGAATCAGTCCGGTTGAAGTTGTTTCCATTCTCGTTGATGGGTGAGGCGTGCAAATTCCACATCACGAGTACTATGTTGCAACTCTTGCAACTGAAAGGGCTTTTCAGTGGTTTGGCTCATGAGGATCCCCATGAACACATTAGAAACTTTGTGGATGTATACGGACCATTCTCCTTCAAGAATATCTCCCAAGAATCAGTCCGGTTGAGGTTGTTCCCATTCTCGTTGATGGGTGAGGCGTGCAAATGGCTGGCTGAATTGCCACGCGAATCAATCACTTCGTGGGAGAAGTTGGTCACCGCATTTCAAGTGCGATTTTTCCCTCCCTCGAAGATGATGACTCTTTAAGACAACTTTCAGAGCTTCAAGCATCTAGAAGGCGAGCCTATTCATGAAACTTCGTTGCGATTCAAAAAGTTGGTGCTTCAATGCCCAACCCATGGCTTGCCTGATAACGTGTTGCTGTAGTATTTTTAACGGAGTCTGGATTTGGTAAATAAGGGTGTTGCTGGCCAGTTCTCTCCGGGAGATTTGATGCAACAACCTTATGTGATAGCTGCTCAGCTCTTGGATGGCATGACTACCATAAACAGGGCGTGGTATACCCGTGAAGACCATGCCCCTTTCACCTTCAAGTTAACTAAGGAACAAATAGAGAAGGACCAAGAGCGGGACCAAAACATGGCTAAGATCATGACACAACTTGATATTTTGTCTAAAAATATCATGGGAGCTGGTATTTGAAGTGTCAATGTCGTGGGTGTCGGGTGTGCTAATCCAGATGAGTCCAAGTTTGAAGCCTTGTATAATGAAGAGGTAAATTTCCTGGCTAACCAATACGGTGGCTATCGTTCAAACTACCCAAGGCAGGGTGGTAACCAAGGTTGGGCTAGGGATGAAGGATGGAAAGATCGAGATTGTGAATGGAGGGACCGTAATCCGAATTGGAAGAATGGGGAAAAGGATATGTATATGCCTCCCACGAGCGCCAAAAGCCAAAAGATTCGGAAGGTGGTCGGTCTGAGGATATGCTCTCTCATATCCTCAACAAAGTTGAAGGGTTAGACAAGATTTTAAAGGAAATGAAAGAAGATGTGTCTACCCTTAGCCAGACCATCACCTCTTATTCAATGTTGATCAAGTAGTTGGAGACCCAAATGGGTCATATATCGTCTCATCTCAACTCGAGACAATAGGGGGGTTTGCCTAGTGATACTAAGGCTAACCCCAAGAATGAGGTTTGAAGGTAGACTTGTGTCTTGCCGCGACATTAACTAAGGTGCTGCTTGGGAGGCAACCCAAGACCCCTTATTGCTTTATTTTGTTTTGATAAAATAATGGTCTTGATTGTGTGGGTGTATGTATGGAAAGTGTTCGAAAAGTGCATATTAGTGAGCATCAGGTCCATTTAGCGAATCGGCGAGGAGGTCGGCGACCTCGACCCAAACCACCGTCAGACTCAAGATAATTTTACATTGGAGTCTGTAAAACTTGGCGAGCCCAGGAAATTATTAGCGAATCGCTGACCAAGTCGGCGATCCCGACGGAGACAGCCGTTTGGACTCCCACAATAATTGGAGGTCTTGTAATGTTCGGCGAGGTGAATGACTACTCAGCGTGTCACCGAGTGGCTCGGCGAGCACGACTAATCTCGCCGAATGGACAAGAACTGGACGGTTTTTCAGGACAAAGGTTTAAAAGTTTCAAATTCATTCAATTTCCCTCATTTTTCATCTTCACAAACTCACATCCACACTCTAGTTTCTATATTTCTTGCATTTTTAGAGTATTTTTAGCATTGATTTGTGCTCGAAGTAGGATTACTTTACCACCTAGCATTTCAATCTTTATTAATCGGCATCAAAGGTTGGTTTTCCGAACCCCAAGTTTATTTTATAAAAAGTGTACTCATTTGCAATAATCTTATTGTATTGTCATGTGATGGGCCTCTCTAATAGAGTTAGTATGTTTGCATACTAAGTTGACAATCTTACCTGTAATATTTTGATTGTCGAAATCTCGCAGTCTTGTGCCTAAAATGAAGTAAATTTCATGGGTTTATGCTGGAGTGTTATGGGTCTGAGCTTAATTTAACTAGTGCATGCTTTGATTTTGTTTTCAGGGTGGGTTGAAAGTAGGCACGTTGGGTCATTTGGCGAGCTAGGTCGAGCTCGCCGAACCACTCTAGGGCTGTTCCCATCTCCCCTTTAATTTCATGCTAAATGAGTAGTTGAATTCTGTAGCTTCCAGTGAGAAACCTCAGGTCGCTAAAAGTACTCGACGACTCGCCGAAGGTATTCTTGATCGCCCTTTGTTTGTGCCCCTGAACCCTTTTTGCACTGGAACTTTCAGCAGGCTAACCCAGTTCTCCGAAGCAATTCGGTGACTCGCCAACTGTTTTGGCGAGCCTGTCTGCTTCTAATTTTCTGTGCGTTTGTTTGGATATTTCCTAACTTTTCCTCTAGGTTTTGCAGACATGACTATATCAAAAGCAGCTGAAAGAATAATACCAGCCCAAGTGAAGACTAAGGGGATTGCGATAAATGAGGATGTAGCTATATCCAGAGGCAAAGCTACGAAATTTCCCACAACGGGCGGGTGGGAAAGGCAAGGGCAAGAAGTCCACTTCTACAAGGAAGACCACTATCAGAGATCCTAATGTTCCTTCATGGGCCCGAGGATTCTGTGCAGCTGTGCATGTCTTTCTGGAGGAATCACATGTGACCGCCCCTAGTGGATCTAGCACTGCCATTACTCCTGAGGTGATCCCGAGCACTGATGCTCAAAATCAAAGTAATGCATCGGGCACTGATGCCCAAACGGATGGAGCGACTGTGTAGACATGACCCTCTCTTTACCTCTATCTCTGCCTTTCTTTATTTCGACTTGTAGATGTTTTTATTTGCATTTGAGGACAAATGTTTTTATTTGTGGTGGGGTGAGGCCCATTTTTTGTGACTCCATTTTGTTTATATAATTGGGCTTTGAGATAAATTGTGTTAGATACTACTTTTTGTGGAAAGTTTGAGCTTGTGGCTCCTTACTTTTAATTGTAAATGATTTTTGACCCTTTCAAAAAAAATTTGCCATCTCTTGTATGTGTTGAATGTGGCTGTTCTCTTGCAAATTTGAGTATCGGTTTTGATTAATATCGATGACTTAAATAGTGCTCATAATTGAACATAAATGAATGTGCGGCTACGTAAGGCCAATTGAAGTTGCATAGACAATATGTGAACTCTTTGCATCTCGTTGTGACTAGCCAATCATCGAATTGAGTCTCTTGTGATGAACATTGCACACTAACGAAAGTGTGGAGTCTTGTTTGACTTTGGTGTCAATGCCTTATGTGATGAGCTTACCGTGAACCATGTGTGATGACACCTAGAATTTTCCCCGTTGGTCCGGTTAACTAAGTGATGCATTTCTTGAGATGATCTTAGGCAACTTTAAAGAGTGTGAACCAATTTGAAAGTATACCTCTTTTGTGGCTTACCTTGTGAGTGTGTGAACCTCTTTTGAGCACCCTTTGAGCCTAAACGTTTTCTTGAAAGAAACTTGATAACTTTGCTACCTTTTATTGACCCATTACCCATTATCCTCATGATTTATGGTTTGTTTGAATAGCCAACTTAGGTCAAAATCCTAAGTTGGGGGTGTGGTGAAAAGAGAAGGCAAATCAAGTAAATGCAAAGAAGTCTCTTGTGCCCGTGTTTTGAGAAAAATGGAACCCCTCTATATAAAAAAAAAATGAGAGAAGAGATTGAAAAAGAAAAAGAAAGAAAAAGTTGTGAAATAAAGTTGTGGAAATACCCAATGACTCATGGAAGATGAATAAGAGGTGACTTTTGACCTTGAATGAAATTGATAAAGAAAAGGAAAGAAGGTGTTGTTCACATCACATTTCAAGGGGATTTTCAGCATATAATCCTAAATGACCATACCATTACACTCAGCCCCATTACAAGCCTTGGAAAGATCTTTTTGATCTTGAATGAGCTGAAGCAAAAATCGATTGGAAAATAAGGGCAAACTATGGGTGAAATCATGCATTGTGTTTATCTTTTTGAGTGTAAGTGTTGATATTGATTTTGGAACTTTAATTGATTGAACCATTGAGTGAATATGGAATCATTCTTTTTGTGAGTGCATTTGAATACCTTTGTTGAGCTTGAACTTGCATTTGAAGCAAGTATAGTAAGCTTGAGATTCTTTGGTAATGGTAAGTCACAACTTGAATCTTTGAGTGCACAATTGATCCTTGCGCAAGTAAGTTGAGACTTTTTGTGTGCATTTATGATTGAGTCTTGTGTAGCACTGTTTGAGACATATTTTTTGAACTGTTGAACTTGAGTTTTACTTGAGGACAAGCAAAAGTTTTAAGTTGGGGTATTGATGAGTCCACGATTTGGACTCTTTTAGGGCTTTATTTTAATGGATTTAGTGTCCTCAAATGCATATTTTGTCTCAATAACTGATGTAAATCCTTAAGTTTCAGGTATTTGAGTTGAGAGACAAAACATGGATGCTATCAAGCAAAAAAGGAACAAGGCAGCTGAAAGTACGAACAAATGAAGGCCTGAGGATTGCCTAATGCATTAGGCGAGCTGTCGAACGGCCTTAATCTCGCCTAATGTTCCAGCGTTCTGAGCCTTGAAGTAAAAGATCAAGTTGGCGATGAAAGGGAGCAGTCGGCGCATCGCCGAATAGTTTCGCGAAGCAACACCATATGCCCAATGATTCAAAATGTGAAGATGCTGAAGGCAAAAGCTGAAAGGCGATGAACCAGACCAAAGGGCGGATCGCCGTGTGTATTGACGATCCTGACTAACTGCGTCTAGTGGTCCTTCGCAGCACAAATTTTTGAAAATTATAAATACCTATTTAAATCAAGTTGTATCAAATTATTATTGAATTTCTGGACATTTTTCAGTTCTTAGAGTTTTTGGAGACATTGTTCTTGAGCTTTGAAAATTTGAAGGTTTACAATTCTAAGAAATTGGAAGTGGGTCTTGAAGAATCTTCATCCTTGACGTGTTTAAAGACATTTTCTATTGTACCCATTTGATGGAAATACTTTTTAGTATCGATTTATATCTCTTTATCATGTCTAGCTAAAACCTCAATTCTTGGGGTGTGATTATGTGAATATGGGTTAAATTTACTGTTAGGTATTACTCATTGTTAGTCTATTTGTTGTTTAAATGTAATTTTGTTTAGTAGTTGTGTTTGAACTTAATGGGATTGTAGTTGCAAATACGATTTCATCTTAGTGTTTTTGGCTTGCTCGACAGAGAGGGTTTAAAACCAAAACTACTAAATCGATAGCCTGTGGTTATTGGGTCATCGTGGGTTCAGCTCGAGAGAGTGAACCCTAGACCTTCTCCCACACATTCAGCTCGAGTGAGTGAATGGGCTAAGGCGAAGGCTGTGCTTAATTGCTGCAACTCGGTGTTTGAGAGAAATCGAGTTGATTCGGGGTAAGTTGTTCGAGAGAAAATTTACCCCCACTAAAGTCTAGCTTAGTTACAAATGTTCAGCAATTTACTATCAATGCATTTAGCCGATTGTTTATTTTATCCCATATTCCTATCACATTACAAGAATCCCGTCGCCATATCTCGCATCTTTATATTTTTGCTATTTTTGGTTTATTAGTTGAATACAGCCCCCCCTCCCCCCATTGATAATTGACATTCGTGTCACTTCTTGATTTAGTATGCTTTTACTCGTAAATATTTATAGTTATGATTGACTAGAACATAATTTTACTTTTCTACTTGATTCTCAACTACTAACTGCTCCCTTGGGACTCGAACCCAACCCATTCGGTTGGGTTATATTATTACACGCAATCGTTGACACTTGAACTGGAAGTAGGGTCTTGATACGTGAAGTCAAGCACCCAAATTTTTTTTCATAAAAATATTTATGAGGACCTAAGTAATGAGTTGAGAAACCACCACGTATATTCACACAATTTTTTTAACGCCTATTTCTGCTTTTACAGACTCTTTTTAGGAATTACCAAATTCCTTGAATTTTTGTGTGTATTATCCAATAGATCTGGCGCCCCTGAGCACCCCAATTTTTTTTTTCAAAAATCTTTATGAGGACTTCCGTAATAAGTTGGGGAACCACCATGTATACTCACTCCATTTTTAACACATATTTTCGCATTTATAGACCCTTTTTTAGAAGTTACCAAAAATCCTCAATTTTTCGTGGCCATGGATCTGGAACCCGGAGCACCCAAAATGCCTTTCTAAGAAAACTTTATTCAGACCTCTGTAATGAGTTAGGAAATCATCACGTATATTCACACTATTTTAAAAGCCTATTTCCGCATTTACAAACCCATTTTTAGGAATTATCGAAATTTCTTGATTTTTTCGTGTGTATTAGCCCATGGAAATGGCACTTCGGAGCACCCAATTTTTTTCTCAAAAAAACTTCATGAGGACCTCCGTAATAAGTTGGGGAACCACCACGTATATTCACACTATTTTTAACGTCTATTTCCACATTTACACCGTTTTTAGGACTTACCCAAATTTCTCATTTTTTTGTGTGTATTAGCCAATGGATTTGGCGCCCTGGAGCACCAGAATTTTTTTCTCAAAAAACTTTATGAAGATCTCCATAGTGAGTTGGGGAATCACCACACATACTCACACCATTTTAAATGTCTATTTCCGCATTTACATATCCTATTTTAGGAACTACAAAAATTAATCAATTTTTCGTGTATATTAGCCCATGGATCTGGCGCCTTGAGCACCAAAAATTATTTTCTCAAAAAACTTTGTGAGGACCTCAGTAATGAGTTAGGAACAACCATATATACTGACACCATTTTTCAATGCCCAATTTCCGAATTTACAGATAATTTTTTAAGAATTACCCAAATTTCTCAATTTTTTGTGTGTATTAGCCCATGGATCTAGCACCCTAAAGCACCGAAGAATTTTTTTCCCAAAAAACTGTAAGAGCACCTCTTTAATGAATTAGGGAACCACCACGTATACTAACACAATTTTTAACGCATGTTTCTGCATTTACATACCTCTTTTTAAGAATTACCCAAATTCCTTGATTTTTCGTGTGTATAAGCGCACTCAAATAAATTTTCTCAAAAAACTTTATAAGGAACTCCGTAATGAGTTTGGGAACACCCACAAATACTCACACAATTTTTAACGCCTATTTCCTCATTTACAAATCTTTTATTAGGAATTACCCAAATTTTTTGATTTTTTTGTGTCTATTAGCCTATGGATTTTTTGGCACCTCGGAGAACCCCAAATTTTTTTATCAAATACCTTTATAAGGACCTCCGTAATGAGTTTGGAAATCACCACGTATACTCACACCATTTTTTTAATGCATCTTTCCGCATTTACCAACCCCTTTTTAGGAATAAATCAAATTTCTCATTTTTCGTGTGTATTAACTCATGGCTCTGGCGCCACAGAGAACCCAAAACATATTTCAAAAAATACTTCACGAAGACCTCTGTAATAATTTGGGAAAACACCAAGTATACTCACACCATTTTTTAACGCATATTTTTGCATTTACAGACTTATTTTTTAGAAATTACCCAAATTTCTCGATTTTTCGTGGGTATTAACCTATGAATCTGGTGCTTTGGAGCACCCAAATATTTTTTTTAAAAAAAAAACTTTATGAGTACCTCCGTATTGAGTTGGGGAATCACTACGTATATTCACACCATTTTTAGCACTTATTTCCGTATTTACATACCATATTTTAGGAATAACCCAAATTCTTTGAGTTTTTTTTGAATTAGCCTATGGATTTAGCGTCCCTGAGCACCCAAATTTTTTTTCTCAAAAAACTTAAGAAAGACCTCCGTAATGAATTGGGGAACCACCAAGTATACTCACACAATTTTGTAACACTTATTTCTGTATTTACAGATTCTTTTTTTTTTTTGAAATAACCAAATTCCTTAATTTTTCGTATGTATTAGCCCATGGATCTGGCACCACAGATAACCCAAATTATTTTCTAAAGTTTTTTTATGAGGACCTCCGTAATGTGTTGGGAGACCACCAACTATACTCACATTATTTTTTTAACGCCTATATCTGCATTTACAGAGCCTTTTTTAGGAATTACCCAAATTCTCGATTTTTCGTGGGTATTATAGCATATGGATCTGGCGCCCCAAAGCACCCAAATATTTTTTTCAAAAAAATTTATGACGACCTCCGTAATAAGTTGGAGAACCACCACGTATACTTGCACCATTTTTTAACATTTATTTCCGCATTTAAAGACCTATTTTTGGGAATAACCCAAATTATTCGATTTGTATATATTAGCCCATGGATCTGGCGCTCCAGAGAACTTAAAATTATTTTCCCAAAAAACTTTATGAGAAACTCCGTAATGAGTTGGGGAACCACCACGTATACTCACACCATTTTAACACCTATTTCCCAATTTACAGACCTTTTTTATGGAATTACAAAATTACTCAATTTTTCGTATATATTAGCCCATGGATCTGGAGCCCCGGAGTATCTAAAGTTTTTTCCTCGAAAAATATTATGAGGACCTCCATAATGAGTTGAAAAAACACCACATATAATCACATCATTTTTAACGGCTATTTCCGCATTTGAAGACTCATTTTAGGAATCAATCAAATTCCTCATTTTTTAGTGTGTATATTAGCCCATTGATCTGACGTCCTAAAGTATCCAAAATATTTTCCTCAACAAATTTTATGAGGACCTTTTTAATGAATTGGGAAACCACCAGGTGTACACACACAATTTCTTGAACGCCTATTTTTGCATTTACAGACCCTTTTTTAGTAATTACCCTAATTTCTTGATTTTTTGAAGGTATTATAGCGTATGGATCTTGCGTCCCGGAGCACCCAAACATTTTTTTCAAAACACTTTATGAGGACCTCCGTAATGAGTTGGGAAACCACCACGTATACTCACACCATTTTTTAACAGCTATTTTTGCATTTACAGATCCTTTTTTAGGATTTACCCAAATTTCTTAATTTTTTGTGTGTATTAACCCATGGATCTGGCGCCCCAGAGAACCCAAAACTTTTTTTGAAAAAAACTTTATAAAGACCTCCGTAATGATTTGGGAACCACCAAGTATACTCACAATATTTTTAATGCATATTTATGCATTTACAGACATTTTTTTTAAGAATTAGAACCGTCAATATGGGCTACGCGGTTGGGTCGGTCTGGCATAACCCATGATTTGATAGGGCTGGGCTACGACTTTTGGAGCCCATTTAAGAAAAGAGTTTTTTAGCCCTGCCTGAATAAACCTGTCAATTTGTGGGGCATGAGAAATATGGATAGGGCCGGCATGTGGGCCAAATAAAAATTAACTTAAAATAAAAATAAAATAGAGTATTAAAAATAATAAGAGTCTAAACTCAAAATATGTTTAAAGTTTGAAATATTGCAATTTAAATACAAATTATGTTTATAAAATACGAAATACATAAAATAAAAATTTCCTAAAATTTTTGGAAATCACTAGATAGGCCCATTGCCTATGAAATATTGTCATAGTTTTTGTGTTTTATTATGATCATTGGAAAACAATTAGGTTAATATTTCTATTTAGTTATTTAAGCTTTTACTTGAAACCAAACTTAATAAATATTATAAAGATAATTTTATTTGTGTATTTGATTAACAAGTAGTAACACGAACACCATGTAATCTTGTTTTGTCGATATTTATGATAATATTTTTAAAGTATAATTTAATTTAAAAAATACAAAAATATATACTTTTAAGAAAAGAGGGTTAGCCCGACAAAGCACGCAGCCCAAGTACTTGTGGGTTGGGCAGGCTAGACCGGCCTGGCCCGTCAAATTTCAAAGCTTGTATGGGTTAGCTCGGATGGGGTGGGTTTGCCCATATTGACAGCTCTATTAGAAATTACTCAAATTCCTCGATTTTTATGGGTATTACCTATGGATCTGGCGACCCGGAGCATCCAAATATTCTTTTTAAAAAATATTTATGAGGACCTCCGTATTGAGTTGGGAACCACTACGTACACTCACATAATTTTTAACGCCTATTTTTGTATTTACGATCCCTATTTTAGAAATAATCCAAATTTCTAGAGTTTTTGTTTGTATTAGCCTATGGATTTAGCTCCCCTGAGCACCCAAATTTTTTTTTCAAAAAATTTTATGAGGACCTTCGTAATGAATTGGAGAACCACAACGTATACTCACAAAATTTTTAACACTTATTTTCGCATTTACAGATTCTTTTTTGAAAATAACCAAATTTCTCAATTTTTCGTGTATTAATGCCCATGGATCTGGCACCCCAGAGAACCCAATTTTTTTTTTAATTTTTTTTATGAGCACCAACGTAATGAGTTGGAGAACCACCAAGTATTCTCACATTATTTTTTAATGTCTATATCTGCATACAGAAACTTTTTTAAGAATTACCCAAATTCTCAATTTTTTGTGGGCATTATAGAGTATGGATTTGGCACCCCGGAGCACATAAACATTTTTTTCAAAAAATTTATGATGACCTCCGTAATGAGTTGGTGAGCCACCACGTATACTCACACCATTTTTTAACGTCTATTTCTGCATTTAATGACCTATTTTTGGGAATAACCAAAATTTCTCGATTAGTGTATATTAGCCCATTGATCTGGCGCCCCGGATAACCCAAAATTTTTTTCCTAAAAAATTTTATGAGGAACTCCATAATGAGTTGGGGAACCACTACGTATACTCACACCATTTTTAACACTTATTTCCCAATTTACAGACTTTTTTTATGGAATTACAAAAGTTACTCGATTTTTTCGTGTGTAATAGCCCATGGAGCTAGAGCCCATAGCATCTAAAGTTTTTTCACGAAAAATTTTATGAGGACCTCCGTAATGAGTTGGGGAACTGCCACATATAGTCACATCATTTTTAATGACTATTTCTGTATTTACAGACTCTTTTTAGGAATCAAACAAATCCTTAATTTTTCGTGTGTATATTAGCCCATTGATCTGGCACCCGAAACACCAAAAAAAATTTCTCAAAAAACTTTAAGAGGACATTCGTAATGAGTAGGGGAACCACTAGGTATACTCACACAATTTTTTGAACGCCTATTTCTGCATTTACAGACCTTTTTTTAGGAATCAGTCGAATTTTTTTATTTTTCGTGGGTATTATAGTGTATGGAACTGGCGTCCCGAACCACCCAAACATTTTTTTCAAAACACTTTATGAGGACCTTAGTAATGAGTTGGGAACCACCACGTATACTCAACCCATTTTTAACGCCTATTTCTGCATTTACAAACCTTTTTTTTAAGAATTACCCAAATTCCTCGATTTGTCGTGTGTATTAGCCAATGGATCTGACGTCCCGAAGCATCCAAAAGTTTTTCTTAAAAATTTTTATTAGGACATATGTAATGAGCTAAAGAACCACTACGTATACTCACACCATTTTTATAACGCCTAATTCCGCTTTTACAAACTCATTTTTAGGAATTATTCAAATTCTTATTTTTCGTGTGTATTAGCTCATGGATCCGGCGCCCCAGAGAACCCAAAACATTGTTCGAAAAATGCTTTATGAAGACCTCCATAATGAATTGGGAACGACCAAGTATACTCACACCATTTTTTAACACCTATTTCTGCATTTCCAAATTTTTTTTTAGGAATTATCCAAATTTCTCGATTTTTCGTGGGTATTACCCTATGGATCTGGCGCCTGAAGCACCCATATATATTTTTTTTAAATCTTTATGAGGACCTCCGTATTGAGTTGGAAAAATACTACGTATACTCACACCATTTTTAACGCCTATTTCTGCATTTACAGATACTATTTTAGGAATAACCCAAACTCCTCGTGTTTTTGTTTGTATTATGCTATGGATTTAGCTCCTTTGAGCACCCAAATTTTTTCACAAAAAACGTTATGAGCATCTCCTTAATGAATTGGGGAACCACCACGTAACAATTTTTTAACAGTTATTTCCGCATTTACAAATTTTTTTTTGACAATAACCAAACTCCTTAATTTTTCGTACTCAATTTTTTGCGTGTATTAGTCCATAGATCTGGCACCTCAAAGAACCTAATTTTTTTTCTAAATTTTTTTTATGGGAACCTCCGTAATGAGTTGGAGATACACCAAGTATACTCACACTATTTTCTTAACGCAGATATCTGGATTTACAGACTTTTTTAGAAATTACCCAAATTCTCAATTTTTTCATGCGTATTATAGCGTATGTATCTGGCGCCACGGAGCACTCAAAAAGTTATTCTCAAAAATACTTTATTAGGACCTCCGTAATGAGTTAGGGAACCACCACGTATATTCACATCATTTTTAACGCCTAATTTCACATTTACAAACCCTTTTCTAGGAATTACCCAAATTTCATTATTTTTTGTATATATTAGCCCAAGGATCTGGCGCCCCAGAAAACCCAAAACCTTTTTTTGAAAAAAACTTTAAAAAGACTTCCGTATTTATTTGGGGAATCAACAAGTATACTCACACCATTTTGAACTCCTATTTTTGCATTTACAAACTTTTTTTTAAGATTTACTTAAATTTTCCGATTTTTCGTGGGTATTAGGTTATGGATCTGGCGCCCCGAAACACCCAAATATTTTTTTAAAAAAATCTTTATGGGAACCTCCGTATTGAGTTGGGAATCACTATATATACTCACACTATTTTTAACGCCTATTTCAGCATTTACATACCCTATTTTAGGATTTACCCAAATTCTTCGATTTCTCATGTGTATTAGCTAATTGATCTGGCATCTCGGAGCACCCAAAAAGTTATTCTTAAAAAAACTTTACTAGGACCTCCGTAATGAGCTAGGAAATCACCACGTATACTCACACCATTTTAACGCCTAATTTCACATTTACAACCCTTATTTAGGAATTATTCAAATTTCTTGATTTTTTGTATGTATTAGCCCATGGATCTAGCACCCCTGAGCACCCAAAGATTGTTTTCAAAAAACTTTATGAAGACCTCAACAATGAGTTGGGGAACCACCACATATACTCGCTCTATTTTTAACGTCTATTTCCGTATTTACAGACCATTTTTTAGGTATTACCCAAATTGTTTGATTTTTTGTGTGTATCAGCCCATGGATCTGACCCCCTGGAGCACTTAAAAATTTATTCTCCAAAAACTTTTTAGGACCTCCGTAATGAGTTGGAGAACCACCACGTATACTCACACCATTATTAACTCCTACTTTCACATTTACAGACTTTTTTTTTAATTACTCAAAATCATCAATTTTCGTCTGTATTAGCCTATGGACCTGGCGCTTGTGAGCATCCAAAATTGTTTTCTCAAAAAACTTTGTGAGGACCTTCGTAATGAGTTGGGAAACTACCACGTATACCCACACCATTTGTTTCACACCTATTTTCATATTTACAAATCCTTTTCTAGGAATTAATCAAAGTCCTAATTTTGTCGTGTATATTAGCCCATTTATCTGGCGCCCCGGAGCACATAAAAATTTATTATCATAAAACTTTTTCGGACTTCCGTAATGAGTTGGGAAACACTACGTATACTTACACCACTTTTAACATCTAATTCTGTATTTACAGACCTTTTTCTGGAATTACTTAAATTTCTCAATTTTCTTGTATATTATTAGCCCATGAATGTGGCTCCCTGGAGCACCCAAAATTGTTTTATAAAAAAAAAATTATGAGGACCTTTGTAATTAGTTGGGGAACCATCACATAAACTCACACCATTTTTTATGCCTATTTCTGCATTTACAGGCCCCATTTTAGTAACTATCCAAATTCCTAGATTTTTTGTGTGTATTAACCCACGAATTTGGCGTCTCGGAGCACTTAAAATTTTATTTTCCAAAAACTTTCTAAGGACCACCATAATGAGTTGGGGAGCCATCACGTATACTCACACCATTTTTTAACGCCTATTTTCGCATTTACAAACCTCTTTTTTTAATTACCCAAATTCTTCAATTTTTCGTATGTATTAGCCCATGGATCTGGGCATCCGAAGCACCGAAAAGAGTTTTCTCAAAAAATTTTATAATGACCTCTGTAATAAGTTGAGGAACTACCATGTATACTCGCAGCATTTTTAATGTCTATATCCGTATTTACAGACTTTTTTTTAGAATTACCCAAATTTTTCGAGTTTTCGTGTATATTGGGCTATGGATCTGGCGCCTTGGAGCACCCAATTTTTTTTTTCTAAAAAATTTTTGAGGACCTCTGTAATGAGTTTGGGATACCACCACGTATACTCACACCATTTTTCAACGTCTATTTTCGCATTTACATACTTTTTTTAGAAATTACCCAAATTTCTCAATTTTTGGTGTGTATTAGCCCATGGATTTGGCGCCGCGGAAAACCCCAAACAATTTTCTCAAAAAACATTATGAGAACTTCTGTAAAGAGATGGGAAACCACTAACTATAATCACATCATTTTTAACGTCTATTTCTGCATTTAAAGACCCTTTCATAGGAATTACCAAATCCTCAATTTTTCATGGGTATTAGCCTATTAATCTGGCGCCCCGGAGCACCTAATTTTTTCTTCAAAAAGATTTATAAGGACTTCCGTAATGAGTTGGACAACCACCACGTATAATCACACCATTTTTAACACTTATTTCTGCATTTACAAACCTTTCTTTAAAAATTACCCAATTTGGTCGGTTTTTCGTGTGTATTTAGCCTATTGATCTGGCACCCCGGAGCACCCAAAAATATTTTCTCAAAAAATTTTATGAGGAACTCCGTAATGAGTTGGGAACCACCACGTATACTCACCCCATCTTTTTAACGCTTATTTCTGCATTTAAGACTTTTTTTAGAAATAACCTAAATTTCTCAATTTTTCTTGTGTGTTAACCAATGGATCTGGCGACCAGGAGCACCCAATTTTTTTTCCTTAAAAAATTTTATGAGGACCTCCATAATGAGTTGTGAAACAACTACATATACTAACACAATTTTTTAATGCTTATTTCAACATTTACAGACCCTTTTATAGAAATTATACAAATTTCTTGATTTTTCATGTCTATTAGCCAATGAATCTGCCGCCCCAAAACACCAAAAATGGTTTTTCACAAAATAAAGTTTGAGGACCTCCACAATGAGTTGGGGAACCACCATGTATACTCGCACAATTTTTTAGCTCTTATTTCATCATTTACGTGTCATTTTTCAGGATTTACCCAAATTCCTCAACTTTTCATGCATATTAGCCTACGGATCTGGCGTCCTGGAGCACCCAAAAAAATTCAAAAAACTTTATGAGAACGTCTGTAATGAGTTGGAGAACCACAATGTATACTCATACCATTTATTTAATGCTTATTTCTACATTTACAGACCCTTTTTTAGGAATAACCCAAATTCCTTAATTTTTTTTGTGTATAAGACTATGGATCTGGTGCCCTAAATCATCAAAAAAAAAATTTTTATAAAACTTTATGAGGACTTCGTAATGAGTTGGCGAACCACCATATATAGTTACACTATTTTAACGCATATTTCCTCATTTATAAACCATTTTTAGTAATTACCAAATTTCTTGATTTTTCGAATGTATTAGCACATGGATCGGGTGCCCTAGAGCACCCACATTTTTTTCTTAAAAAACTTTATGAGTTGGGGACCACCACGTATACTCACACCCTTTTTCTAATGCCTATTTCTACATTTACAGATCTTTTTTTAAGAATTACTCAAATTACTCAATTTTTCATGTGTATTAGCCCATGGATCGAGCGCCTCTGAGCATCCAAATTTTTTTTCCCAAAAAATGTTATGAGGACCTCTGTAATGTGTTGGGGAACCGCCATGTACACTCACATCATTTTAATGCTTATTTTCGCATTTACAGACCCTTTCTTGGAAATAACCAAATTCTTCGATTTTCATGGGTAATAGCCAATAGATCTGGTGTACCAAAGCCCTCAAATATTTTTCTCAAAAACTTTATGAGGACCTCCGTAATGAGTTGGGAAATCACCACGTTTACTCACACCATTATTTAAACGACTATTTCCCCATTTTCAGACCCCTTTTCAGGAATTACTCAAATTCTTTGATTTTTCATGTGTATTAGCCCATGGATTTGGCACCCCAAAGCACTCAAAAAAGTTTCTCAAAAATCTTTATGAAGACTTCTATAGTGAGTTGAGGAACCACCACATATAGTTAAATCATTCTTAATGCCTATTTATGCATTTATAGACCCCTTTTAAGGAAATAGCCAAATTCCACGATTTTTCGTGTTAATTAGCCCATGGATCTAGCGCCCGGAGCACCAAAAATGTTTTTCTTATTAAACTTTATGAGGACCTCTATAATAAGTTGGGTAACTACCACGTGTACTCACACAATTTTTTAACGCTTATTTCTACATTTACAGACCCTTTTTTAGAAATTACCCAAATTACTCGATTTTTCCTGTGTTGGTGGCCCGGAGCATCCAAATATCTTTTCTAAAAAAACTTTTTGAGGACCTCCATAATGAGTTGGGGAACCACCATGTATACTCACACCATTTTTAACGCCTATTTTCGTATTTACAGACCCTTTTTTAGAAACTATCCAAATTTCTTGATTTTTCGTGTGTATTAGCCCATGGATCAAGCGCCCCGAAGCACCCAATTTTTTTCTCAAAAAACTTTAAGAGGCCCTTCGCAATGAGTTGGGGAACCACCACATATACTTACACCATTTGTTTGATGCCTATTTTCATATTTATTGGCCCATTTTTAAGAATAACCCAAATTACTCGTATTTTTGTGTATATAAGCCCATGGATCTAGAGCCCTAAAGCATCCAAAAATAAATTTTCAAAAAAATTTATAAGGATCTCCGTAATGAATTGGGGAACCACCATGTATATTCACACTATTTTTACACCTATTTTTCCATTTGTAGATCTTTTTTAGGAATTACCCAAATTCCTACATTTTTCGTGTGTATTAGTCCATTGATCTAGCGGCCCGGAGCTCCCAATGTTTTTTTCTCAAAAAACTTTATGAGGACCTCCGTAATGAGTTGAGAAAGCACCATGTATTGTTACACCATTTTTAACACCTATTTTCGTATTTATAGCCCTTTTTAGGGATTACCCGAATTTCTTAATTTTTTGTGTGTATTAGCACATTGATCTGGCGCCCCGAAGAACCCAAATATTTTTTCTAAAAAATCATTTTGAGGACCTCATATATGAGTTGGGGAACCACAACATATATTCACACCCTTTTTTTAACTCCTATTTTCGTATTTACAGAAACTTTTCTAGGAATTACCCAAATTACTCGATTTCTCGTGTGTATTAGCCAATCGATCTGGTGCCCCGGAGCACCCAAATTTTTTTTCTCAAAAGACATTTTGAGGACCACCGTAATGACTTGGGGAACCAACACTTATACTAACATCATTTTAACGCTTATTTTCCCATTTACAAACCTTTTTTTTTGGAAATAACCAAAATTCTCAATTTTTTTATGTGTATTAGCCTATTGATTTGGCTCCCCGGAGCACCCAAATATTTTTCTCAAAAACTTTATGAGGACTTCATTAATGAGTTAGGGAACCACCATGTATACTCACTCCATTTTTAAACAACTATTTCCCCATATATAGACCTTTTTTTAGAAATTACCCAAATTTCTCAATTTTTCGTGTGTATTAGCCCATGGATCTGGCGCCCCGAAGCACCCAAAAAAACTTTATCAAAAAACTTTATGACGACTTTCATAATGAGTTGAGGAACCACCACGTATATTCATTCCATTTTTATCGTCTATTTCCTCATTTATAGACCCTTTTTAGAAATTACCCAAATTTCTTAGTTTTTCGTGTTAATTAGCCAATGGATCTAGCGCCTCAGAGCACCCAAAAAACATTTCTCAATAAACTTTATGAGGACCTCTATAATGAGTTGGGAAACCAACACGTTTACTCACACAATTTTTTTAAAACATATTTCTACATTTACTAACCATATTTTAGGAATTACCCAAATTTCTCAATTTTTTGTGAGTATTAGCTCATGAATTTGGCGGCCTAGGGCATCCAATTTTTGTTCTAAAAAAACTTTATTAGGACCTCTATAATGAGTTTGGGAACCACCACATATACTCTCACCATTTTTAATGCTTATTTCCGCATTTACAGACCCTTTTTTAGAAATTACCCAAATTTCATAATTTTTCATGTGTATTAGCACATGGATTTGGCGCCCCAGAGCACCAAATTTTTTTCTAAAAAAACTTTATTAGGACTTTCATAATGAGTTGGGAAACCACCATGTATACTTACACCATTTTTAATGCTTATTTTCGCATTTACAGACTCTTTTTAGGAATTACCCAAATTTCTTGATTTTTTATGTGTTTTAGTCCATGGATCTGGCGCTCCGGAGCACCCAATTATTTTTTCTCAAAAAACCTTATGAGTGCCTCCGCAATGAGTTAGGGGACCACCACGTATACTCACACAAGTTTTAATGCCTATTTTCGTATTTACTAACCTTTCTTAGGAATTACCCAAATTTTTTTTATTTTTGGTGTGTATTAGCCCATGGATCTGGCGTCACGGATCATCCAATTTTTTTCTCAAAAAACTTTATGAAGACCTCCATAATGAGTTTGAGAACCACCACGTATACTCACACTATTTTTTAACATTTTTTTCCGCATTTACAGACCTTTTTTTAGGAATTACCCAAATTTCTCAATTTTTCGTGTTTATTAGTCCATAGATCTGGCACCACGGAGCACCCAATTTTTTCTTCTCAAAAAACTTTATGAGGACTTCCTTAATGAGTTGGGGAACCACCACGTTTACTCACATCATTTTTAGCACTTATTTCCGTATTTACATACCATTTTTTAGGAATTATCCATATTCCTCGATTTTCAACAGTCAAAAAAAGAACTCTAACTTAAAAAATAAATAAAACGACTACTAGAAATGTCTCAAGAAAATTTTACAAGTAGAATCTACGGTAAATCTAATTGTTTTCATTGCCCCATTAAACTAAACTAATCTTAGTTATTCAGTCCTTCACAATCAATTCCAATGGGAAGCCACCACAATTTGACAACAAATTTAGAATTGAATAGATATTAACATCTCTTGCAAAATTCGAGGCATTAATGAATTAAATTGCACTTAAAAGTATATATAAACATCTCATACCATTTTCCCTTATATCTTATACATATAATAGACCAAAAGATGTAAACCTATACAATATTATAGCCAGTACGCTCAAGCATAAGATCAAAACAGAGAACTTTTTATTATATAAACAAGCAACGAATATTTTTTTTACCAATTGGTATAGATAACAAGGAATTCTCGCAACCATTTGAAATTGTCATCACCATCATTTAGTTCATATTCAATGCTAGAAACATACTCCATCTGTCTCTAATTACTTGTCCACTTTTGAATTGACACATTTATTAAAAAACCTCGAGGTGAGGGCCTACTACCCCCGTCCCACCTCCGAGGAAAGGGCCCACTACCCCCGCCTCACCCCGCACTAGAGGCAAGGCCCATTGCCCAATGCCCCCTGCCATAACCCAACCTCGAGACGAGGCCCACTGCCCCCGCTCCACACACGAGGCAAGGGCCTTCTGCCCCTACCCTGCCCTGCCCCACCCCCGAGACAGGGCCTACTGCCCCTCCCCACCCCGCAATAAGGCGATGGGCCATTACCACCGCCCCAACACACCCCCAAGGCGAGGGCCCACTACCCCCACCCCCGAGACAAGGGCCCAGTGCCCATGTACCACCCCCACCCTCGAGGAAAGGGCCTACTGCCCCCGGTCCCGGCCTCTCACCCTCTAGGCGAAGGCCATTTACCCCACACCTCATCACTGAGGTGAGCGCCCTCTGCCCCATACCCCACCCCCGAGGTAAGGGCCTACTACCCCCGCCCAAACCCCAGAGGCAAGGGCCCACCGGCCCCACACCTACTGAGGCGAGTGCCTACTTTCCTCGCCCCGCCCCACCCCAAGGTGAGGGCCTACTACCCCCACCCCACGCTCGAGGAAAGGGCTTATTACTCCCGCACCCGAGGCAAGGCCCACTGCCCAATGCCCACCGCCCCACCCCAACCTCGAGACGATGGGTCACCGCCCCTACTCCACCCCACACCTGAGGTAAAGGCCCCTGCCCCGCCTCACCCCCGAGACCAAAGCCCACTGCCCCAGCCCCACCCCACAATGAGGCGAGGGGCCATTACCCCCGCCCAAACCCACCCCCGAGGCGAGGGCCCACTGCCCCAGTTCCACCCCACCCTCGAGGAGTGGGCCCACTACTCCCACCCAATCCCCAAGGTGAGGGTCCACTACCCCTGCCCCACCCCACCCCCAAAGCAATGGCCTACTATTCCCTATTTTCATTGGAAAAATAAATTTTTCAAGAATCGCCACTTAATTTTTAAAAAAATAAGAAAACTTTAAATTTTCAAAAGACTTAAACAGAAAAATCAGTTGAAAATACCAAAGGGGTTCGGGGTTTAAATGTACACTTCAAGATGGTCTTAGGCACTTGAAGTGTCCGCTAACGCGCGACTAAACTACGACTTGACTAAAAAAAGACTTTTGACTAACTTAAAACTAATTAAATAAAGAAGAAACCCACTTTTTAAAAATATTACTTGAAAAGGAAATGAACTAAAGATAGAATTTTTTTTAGAAAATAACTTTTATCAACAAACCTCTAAGTAAATATATAAGAACTTAATTACTTCAATTAACATAAAAAGAAGAAATGACCATCTTTTGGAAAGTTAATTAAATTAAAACCAAAACAACAAAGGTTAGAATTAAACAAATCACAAATAAGCAAATAAATATAAGTCAGATAACTAAAGAAATAATTGACTTGGGCCCAATTCTAGTTGTTGAAAATTACTTGGGCTTAAGGACAAATTAAGCCCTTAAGAACTGCTGGTGCACCTTGGGCCTTTGGCCTATTTTTGTTGTGTATATTCACTGTATACATTTGACGTATATCAGTGTATATTAGCCCTCTATCAGCAACTTCCACTTATATTTTTGCCTCCAAAACCTGTATCTTAATTTTAGGCCTTTTAGTCACTACATTTCGACCTGTATATGTATCACATTGTATATCAGCATGTATACAACCCATTTTCACCTCTCGAATACCTGTTTTTTTTCAATTTCCAGCTTTATACACCTGTTCCAATGACCTGACTGACTCAATGAAGGAAAATATTGAGACTCTATAGCTCATCTCGAAAATGCAAAGAAGGCAAGTCCATCATGGAGTCGGAAAGGGTTCGTACAACAAATGCAAGAGACAACATTAGCATTTGGAAAAAAGAAACAAATGATACATAAGTTAATTGACATGAAAGTAATTAATTATTTCAAGATCCAAAAAGTAACCAAAGCAATTTTTTAGTAACAATAAAACTAAACAAAGAGGTAACCAAACATGTCAACAAACAAAAGAAAAGGGTAGCCATTTATAGCATGAAAACGAATTAAGAACGGACATACAATAACATTAATACATGTTGGAACTTGGAAGGGTGTGCATCGATCGATTCAATTCGGTTTTATGTATTATCGATTTGGTTTATCAGTTTTTTATTTTTAAATATGCTAACCCAATAACAAACCAATAAGATATTTTTCATCAGTTTTCAATTTATCGATTTTTGGTGGTTATCGATTTGGTTTTCGGTTTACCCAATAAGAAAATGTTCATAAAATAATATATGACTTCTCACTTCTCTAAATGCTTTGATATAGTGAAATAAGAAAGATAATGAGAAATTACATCAATAAGAGCAAATGTAATACGAATGCTTCAATTACAAGTCACTGCCAAAGTATGGTATGAAATTTATGATGTTAATCAAATTATAGACCTTTACAAACTTGCAAAAGCTACAACTTACAATTACAATTTAAAACTAAAACTAAAATCAAATAGTCCAACAAGACTAAAACTAAAACTAAAATCAAATAACAACAATTGTCAACCCTTACTTTAGTCTTTAGGTTTTGAGTAAACAGTAAAGACTAAAGCAACATAGTGTAAAGTGGGTAGAGTACTGATAATTTGATATAGTTATAGTGTCTAGTTATATATTAAATTATTAATATTCAGGAATGATAAATTAGTAAATTATTACCGTCTTATTGGGTTATCGGTTTACCCAATTACCTAATAGTAAAAATCGAAATCGAACCAATAACCCAACATCTTTTTTATAAACCCATTAAAAACTCAATAACCCAATAACATTTTTTCGGTTCGATTTTTGCACACCCCTAAAAACAATAACTTCTAAATCCAATACAATTAGAGAGAGAAAGAGAGAGAGAGATCCAGTAGCTTTACTACAAGATGGAAAAGAAAGAAACACCCTAGAAACATGCTCCTAAAATGAGACAAAACTTACTGATTTAAACAAGAGTCAGTGAACTGAATCCCTTGTTAAAGATGAAACTCAAATGACTATATTTTAATCAAGAAAGACACACTCCATGCTTGTATTAAATCAAACAGTCGACTAATTCACTAACTCCACAAAATAGAAAGGCTTCAACCAGATTGCAAGTTGGAATTTTAGACCAAAATTGAGTCTATTCAAAACAGTTATTATCAATACTAAACAGATCACATGAAGGCGACTAACTCACACCACCAACCAAGATGAGCTCCGGTGAACTGCTCGAAAATCACACAAGAAAGGATGTTTTCCTCTAAAAAAGTCTTACACCTGAAATGACTATTTTATCCAACACTCTTATTTCTTGATGATCGTCCATCCCCCTTCTTATACAATGAAGACAATAAATGATATTTATAAGGGGAGATTTAGGGCGGAGCTTAGGGGGGAAATCGGATAGGAATTCAAAATCTGAAATTCGAATTCCTCAAGAGATAAGGCTGAGGGCAACTGATTCTTGTACGAATTCAAATTGGAATAGGTCGTTTGATTTCAAGAGAAGGACGAGTGAGGTGCGAGATTTCGACACCTGATTAATCTCCAACGTTCTTATACAAAAAAAGAAGTCAACTTGAATTAAGAAAATAACCACATGAATAACAATATTAACCAAATTGGTTAAAATTCGACCCAATATTAAAATAACATGACTTGTTCTCAATTAATTATAAGATTCTTAATCTTAACAAAATAAAATAATTAACTTAATTAAACTAATTACTTCAAAATATAAACTATTAATTTAGACAAAAACTAATTTAATAATATATTTAAGTAAAACTAAAATCCTTTTGGGATGATTTTGAATATTCATAAAATATATTAATTGTATACATAATTATATAAATACATATGTATTATTTAAAAATTATATAAAAAAAGACAAAATACTTATAAAATAACTTTAAAAAGATATTTTGAACTTTATAAGAACTAATTATTTTAAACCATTTGGAATTTAAGAAGCTCGATAATTAATTTATATTGTGGAGGGTCAAAATTGGGTGTTAACAACTGTCCCCCGTTTGACTTGGATTGATGAAAGAAATTCGAGGCAAATAAAATTGAAGAATTCAATTTTGACCGACCAGCTCTTCATCTTTTAGGAAAGGATTTTGCTACGGACTTTAGGAATTATGATGGAACCCTGGAATCGGGCTTTCTACATATCTCAGGCTATACAAGAATTCATACCACTTTTAGTTCGATATGCTTGATTTGACGCACGATTATGAAAGAATTCAAAAGCTATCCAAATATCAAATTATGAAGAGACCAGAATGCTCGAGAATAAGATTTGAGAGAGGATGTCAGAATATAGCCGAGTTTTCAATATTGAGCCCGCCTACATATCCTTAAATCTTAGGAATCAAGTTGTTCGTAGTTCAACTCGACCGATTGAAAAGAAAATCTAGTATACAAGATAATTTTGGTTGGGAAAAGTAACAGATAAGTCAAGCATGAAAAAGAGGTTTGCAACCTCTTAGTCATGAATGTGGTGCACTTCACACCCATAAATAATAATTTGCATGGACATAATTTTCAAAGCTCTTGGTATATTGTCACTCGGATTGGAAAGTTGCCTCTAATGAAAATTAAAATTTTCTGGATGCGAAATTGAAACCAATAAACCTATAGAAATAACCACATGCCTTCTTCTAGGGGTGTGATTTGATTGTGGTGGAATTCTCTCCTCAACTCGCGTCCTAAGAGTCTTACATTCCTCTTCAGACTATGTCTAGTTCGCTGCTAAAAAAAAATTTCACGTTGTGTTGCATCCTTTTTTATGTCATCCACACATGTGATTTGTTTGATAATTCATCCTCTTAAATGCTCTGACTGAGATAAAACACATTAGTATAAAATGTAATTCAGATGAAGAGATAATGTATTTTACCATGTCGACACTTAGTTGCTCCCTTCAAATACTTGACGTCAGTCTCGTTGATGATTCTTTTGATGGCATTCTTGCAATGAAGATAAAATGATGATGCCTCATCGGGCAATGATAATGATACTGATTTTCTTGTGATGGAATGAAGTTGGTGCCTCACTGGGCAATGAAGATGATGATGACTTTTCAGTGCTAAATGAAGATAAGGCCTCACTAGGCAAAGACGACAATGATGATTTTCCGATGTTGAATAAAGATAAGGCCTCAAGGGGCAATGACAATGATGATGACTTTTCGGTACTGAATGAAAATAAGGCATCACTGGCAATAATGATTATAATGACTTCTCGTTGCTTGACGATGATAATGACTTCCTAGTGCTAAATGAAGATAAGGCTTCACTGGGTAATGACAATGATGATGATTTCCCGTGTTGACAAAAGATAACACTTTACTGGGCGATGACGATAATGATGACTTTCCCGATGTTGAATGAAGATAAGCCATTTCTGGGCAATGCCGATGATGATGACTTCCGATGTTGAATAAAGATAAGGTCTCACTGGTAAATGACGATGATGATGACTTCTCGGTGCTGAATGAAGATAAGGCTTCACTGGGCAACGACGATGATGATGACTTTCCGATGCTGAATGAAGATAAGGCCTCACTGGGCAATGACGATGATGGTGACTTCCCAGTGTTTAATGAAAATAAGGCCTCACTGGGCAATGACGATGATGATGACTTCCTAGTGTTGAATGAAGATAAGGCCTCACTGGGCAATGACAATGATGATGACTTTCTGGTGTTGAATGAAGATAAGGCCTCACTAGGCAATGACGATGATGACGACTTCCCCAGTACTGAATGAAAACAAGGCCTCACTGGGCAATGACGATGATGATGACTTTCGATGCTGAATGAAGATAAGGCCTCACTGGGCGATGACGATGATGATGAATTCTGGTGTTGAATGAAGATAAGGCTTCACTGAACGATGACGATGATGATGACTTTTCGATACTGAATAAAGATAAGGCCTCACTGAGCGATGACGATGATGATGACTTCCCGCTGTTGAATGAAGATAAGGCCTCACTGGGTAATAACGATGATGATGACTTCCCGATACTGAATGAAGATAAGGCCTCACTAGGCAATGATAATGATGACGACTTCCCGGTGCTGAATGAAGATAAGGCTTCACTAGGAAATGATGATGATGACGATGACAACTTTCTAGTGCTGAATGTAGATAAGGCCTCACTGGGAAATGAAAATGATGATGATTTCTCGGTGCTGAATGAAAACAAAGCCTCACTGGGAAATTACGATAATGATGACTTACCTATTCTAAATGAAAATAAGTCCTCACTGGGTGATGACGATGATGATGACTTCCCACTGTTGAATGAAAATAAGGCATCACTGGAAAATGACGATGATAATGACTTTCGATGCTGAATGAAGATAATGTCTCACTGACGATGACGATGATGATGACTTCCCGATGTTAAATGAAGATAAGGCCTCACCCCTACCCCACCCCACCCCTCCCCCAAAGCAAGGGCCTTTTTCCCTCCACCCTCACCCTCGAGGAGAGGGTCATCTACCCCCACCTCCGAGGTAAGGCCTCTTTGTATGATAAAAGATCTAAATGTTCTTTTGGACAACCTGAGGTTGAGTACTTAGGTCATGTTATTACTGGAGAAAGAGTGACTACTAATCATTCTAAAATACAAGCAATGGTGGACTGGCCTACTCCTAAGTCCTTGAAGGGTCTTAGAGGGTTATTGGGGTTGACATGGTATTACATGAAGTATGTAGTTGGTTATGGTACAATTTTCAAGTCTATCACTAATCTACTAAAAGGGATGCTTTTAAATGGAATGATGAAGCTGATTTGGCATTTGCAGCTCTCAAATTTGCTATGTCCTCAACACTAGTATTAGTCATAGTGGCATTAGGGTTGTCCTATGCAAGAAAGAACACGGATAGCTTATTTCAGTAAAGTACTAGCACCTAAGCATAAGGGAAAATCTATCTATGAAAAAAAATACATGGCCTTGCTAAATGTTGTGGATAAGCGAAGGCACTACCTTCAGTTCAAGCATGTTGTGGTTCGAACTGACCATCATAGCTTGATAGAACAAAAGGTTACTTCAGAATTACAGCAGAAATGGCTCACTAAGTTACTAGGCCTTGATTATGAGGTTCAATATAAAAAAGAAGCTCAGAACAGAGTAGTAGATGCACTATCAAGAAAGGAAGAATAAGGTAAGAGATTTAATTAATTTATATTGGGGGGAGAATATATGTGTATTAATATCATGGTAGTCTATCTCTTATAAGTTTCATTTCATGACATTAGTTTATCAACAAAGTTTATTTTATTCTACTAATGAAGGATAAGAATATTGTCGAACGTCAAAAAAATTTCATGACAAAGATAAAAAAACGAAGCCACTCGATATGCCTCCTTTTCAAAATGCCGATTGAGTTTATATAAATTGGTTGGTGAATTCGTTAAACAACACGATGTTGGCATAGGAATAGTTTCTTCTCCAACGAATAAACCTTTTTCATTTTTCCATTCAACTGTTCAAAAAGTTGCTCAGCGTTTTTTGAATTCAAATATAGAATTAAGTGACACCACACAACTTGTTGCGACACATATTCGAAATATGGTGAATAAAATCGAATATAAATATGCAGAGTTTAAAATAGAGAAGATGTTTCAAGCAAGCAAACAATTATACTTGACAAAGTGAAAGAGATGAGAAAAATTGGTTGGTAGGAGGATATTGAAAAATTCAAAACTTCTAAGTTAATTAAATTTGAAGCTTGATTAAATACTGATAATTTTAACATGAAATGTCTTCGGGAACAATTGAAAAATGAAGTTGCATCTAATGCTTCATAAATAGATTTATCTCTACATTAATTTTTGAAATTTTATTATCGGTTCAACTTTTTTTTAATTCTAAATTTTATATTGAAGATGCAACTACATGTATTCTACAATAATATTCATTATGAAATAATATTACTTCAATTTTTGTCTCTTATATTTTGACCATATATACTTGAAAAGACTAATGTTTAATTTAACTTTTATATTTATATATTTTAAGTATACATGTAAAAAAAAAATTATATGTGAGTGACTGTAAGAATTAAACCTATAACATTTCTTATTTTTATATCACAAAAAAGTGCAAAAACACAATAAATTTATAAAGTACTTGTAAAACAAAACATAATAAAATAACATATCAAACATATATGAGAAAAAAATACATTAATATTAATGGAAATAATATTTCATAATAAATATCATTGTAGAGTACATGTAAGAGCTAACATATCAATATAAAATTATATAAAAAAAAAAAGCAAAACATATAATAAAATTTCAAAAATTAATGTAGAAATGAATCTACTTATGAAGTATTAGATGCAACTTCATTTTCCAATTGTTTCAGACGATAATTCATGTTAAAATCAGCAACGTTTAGCCAAGCTTCAAACTGAGTTAACTCATCAGTTTTGAGTTTTTCAATATCCTCCCACCAACCAATTTCCCTCATCTTTTTGGCTTGGTCAAGTATAATTGTTTCCTTGCTTGCAACATCTTCTCTAATTTTAAACTCTGCTAGTCTATCTTCAATTTCACTCACGTTGTTTCGAATACATGTCGAAACAAATTTTGTAGTGTCACTTAATTCTATGTTTGGATTCAGAAAACGTTGAGCAACTACTTCAACAGTTGGATGAAAAAATGAATAAGGCTTATTCGTTGGAGAAGAAAGAACTATTCCTATGTCGACATCGTGTTGTTGAACGAGTTCACCAGCCAGTTTGTATAAACTCAATCGACGTTTTGAAAATGTGGCATATCGAGAAGCTTTGTTTTCTATTTTTTCCATGGGAATTTTTTGACGTCCTGCAGTCTTCTTACCCTCCATTACTAGAATAAAATAAGCTTTGTTGATGAACTAATTTCAAGAAATGGTACTTATAAAAGATGGCTTACCATGATATTTATACACATAAATTCTTCCCTCAATAGAAAAAAATTAATTTTCTTACCATATTATATATGGAAAGTATCTTGAATAAAAATATAACTATAAAAACAAATTTATCAAATACTTAAAAATGATATCCAGTCAATTTAAAAATTTGAGTTAAAAAGGAAAATCTTTTAATATACTTACTTAATTATCAAATATAAATATAATTTGAAGAAACATTAGTTACATATAAAAAAATAAAAATAAAAATAAATTTCTTACCTTATTATATATGGAAAGTAGCATGAATAAAATTAAACTAAAAAAAAAAATTATCAAATACTTAAAAATGAAATTCATTCAATAAAGTTGGTGAAATTTGAAATTTCAAGTTAAAAAGGGAAATATTTTAATAAACTTGCTTCATTATCAAATCTAAATATATTTTGAAGAAGCATTAGTTACATACCAAAAAAAATTAAAAATTAAATTTCCAACCTTATTATATATGGAAATTTCATGAATAAAAATATAACTATAAAAATAAATTTATCAAATACTTAAAAATTCATTTCAATAAAGTTGGTGAAATTTGAAATTTCAAGTTAAAAAGGGAAATATTTTAATAAACTTGCTTCATTATCAAATCTAAATATAGTTTGAAGAAACATTAGTTACATACCAAAAAAAATTAAAAATTAAATTTCCAACCTTATTATATATGGAAATTTCATGAATAAAAATATAGCTATAAAAATAAATTTATCAAATACTTAAAATGATATGCATACAATAAAGTTAGTGAAAATTGAAATTTCAAGTTAAAAAGGGACATATGTTAATATACTTACTTAATTTATCATATCTTCTTTATTAAATATAAATATAATTTGAAGAAACATTAGTTACATAAAAAAATCAAATTATTTAGGAGGCGTAAGACACAAGCACTCTCCAGAACTGTATTCAAAATCCCAACAACATATCTAAATTTAAGTAGGATCCTATTACCTCCACACCCACCCCTCCAAAATAATTTATTATATGCTTTCATGCTCCTGCCAAGACCCAGTTCAAGTATCAGAAGTGATACATGTGTTGTCGCGTGTATAAATATTTTATTTTTTATTTTATTTATTTTCAATTTATTTATTTGTTTTTTTAATTTTTTTTTTTTTAAAAAAAAACAATTTCTTGTTTTCTTTGTTTTGTATTTAAATTAAATTAGTACATATGATTTTTTATAAAAAAATTGCCTTATATTTAAACTTCTTTTCATTGTTTTTTTCTCTTTTTTCTCTATTGATTTTATTTATTCTTTTTTTTTTTGTCTTTTCTTTTGATGAGATTTTAAATTTGATTTCAAATGACTTGTATTTAAAATAAATGTATTATATTAAAATAAGAGAAGAAAATCAAATAAAATAATTCAAGAGTTTATTTGTGCCTTATAAATCTCAATTGCACCTAATAAATTAATCAAAAAAAATTCTTGAAAAGGAAAATATATTAATGTGCCTACTGAAAATTCTTACAAAATATTTATAACTATCAAATCAGATTCTCCACTTGCACTAAAGGATATGTATTAAATGTGTTTATTGAAATTCATTAAGTTCAAGTAGACATTAGTCAATATTGTGTGTGTGTGTGTATATATATATATATATATATATATAAAATCTTTTTTTAAACTTCATTAACATTGATAATTAAATTAGCTAATATCATAATTGGAATAGTATTATAGGTGAAACTTATTCCATACATATACTAAATTACTTATACACGAATACTGAATTACTTATATTATAATTTATATATGTACACATCTCGGTGAATTAATTAGGCTGAATGAAGTATTTTTAGTTTATTTAATGAAAAAGAGAATGGAATATTCGAAGTCATTTTAACTTATCTTTTGTTTCAATTTTCATATATATATATATATATATAAAATCAAACTTTTATATCACATTAGGCCCAAAACCATAGTCGATATTTTTGGGTTAAATAAATGACTCTTATAGGGGTTGGTCTTGATATTTTATTCCTATAAGAAAAGTCTTACAAAAATAATCTCCATTCTTTTGATGTAGAAAAGAACTTATTGCCCCCCATAAAATCACCGACCAGTTCCATGGTCATCGCTAGCAATGGTTGGTTGCCTCTTCCCATCACCTATAATGCCCTCTTACTTGAATTCTTTAACCCCCAAATATACCTGAGCCTAACCCTATTTTTGTCGAGGATATTACGTATGTTCATGATGAATCAATAGTGATTTATAAAGAAGAAGAAGCAGAAGAAGAGGAAGAGGAGGAAGAAGAAGAAGTGAATAAAATGATAATACAAGAAGATTATCATTTTGCCGTCATAAAAAAGTTGTCTTATAGTTGGCCTGAATTTAATGAAATTCAAAAAATCCTCCACATACAATGTGAAACAAAAGCAAAATGTAAGATTGAATTTTTGTGTGATAGACATGTGTTAATACCATGGAAAACTATTACACGTGATGTAAAAGCATGCTTACTTTTCTTCAAGCAAAGGATGGTTACTCTTAAATGGGAATCCTGGTTCAATTCGGAAGAGGAAACTACTACTGCACTTTCTTGGATATCCTTTCCAATATTATCTCCCAATTTTTACTATTAAGAAATCCTTATTTATGATGGCTAAGGCCATACATATAGATATGGCCACAAAAACTAATCTAGATCTAGTTGTGTCGCAGTAAAAGTTCAAGTTAATTTGTTGAGAGACTTCCCCATGAGGATCGACATTAGAATCAATAAAGTAAGTGTTGGAGAAGTAATCTCAACTTGAATAAACATTAGGTATGATTATATTCCTAAGCATTACAAGACATGCAAACTTCAAAAACACAAAAAGATAAAGTGCTTTGTACTATACCCTGAGTTGAGAGGAAGAGAACAAAAGTAAGGATCATCATCATGAGGAAGGAGAAATAATTTTATCAAGTAACAAAGTTATAAAAAAAATAAAATTCAACGTAGAATTAGAAGTAAAGAAGATAGAAATTCCTTTTTCATGAAAGGGGTAGACATCAGAAAAAGCAATCAAAACAAATTTAGAATGCAATAAAGGATAAAAAGGTTTTTACTCTCAATAAAGGGAAAAGACCTCAAATTGAGAAGTCGGATTTAAGGGAACATGGGGTGCAAACCATTAACTCATTTGCAACTTGGAGGATAGAGAGAACAATATTCAACCAATCGGCGAGGACCAACTAACTGAAGGTCAAGTTGAAGTAGATAATCTTGAACCTCCAATTAAAGAATACTTCATAGGGTGTAGCAGATTTATCAAAAATTGATCACAAATGCACCAACAAGATATAACAAAAAATACATTAGTAGACTATAAAAATAATGATGTAAGTACAGTTCCTCAACTCAACATTGACACTTTGAAATTTGCATGTCATGATAACACATATGTAATTACAAAGGAGGAAATAATTAACAATATACATCAGATGGAAAAAGAGATTGATCATTTACCAATAATGATACTATACCTACTTAAAGAAAACAACTCAAAGAAGAAATGAGGGAAAACAATCATTGAGTGGGAAACTCCTATCAAACCTTAATCACAGAGTTTTGACTTAAGGAAAACTCTAAAATGATGAATAATATACTATTTTGGAATATTAGATTACTCAATACTCAACAAGCTTCTGAGAGATTGACTAATCTGGATAGAAAAAACATTGATACATATATAAGGGCCCTAGGTTATCATACTTTTATAGCTAATTATTCTGGTAAGATTTTGGTTATTTGCTAGAGAAGAACTATGTATCCATATTTTGACAGATACAATACAACTTACTGTAAGAGTAATACATCAAAATTGGAGGAAAGAAATTTTATTTACACTTATGTATGCAGCTTGTAATCAAGAGATATAGAACTTTACGAATTGTATAAATGAATGTGGTTTGATAAATCAAGCAGGAGACCTTGTCTATGCTTAGGGAACGGAAACCCAGGAAGGGATAAACATTGAGGATAAGACCATTGCAATAAAGGAAGCACTTGTTCACTATGTAACAGTTGATTCAACTCACGTTTTGTTGGAAACAGACTCTCCAGTGCTCCTTTAAGATCCCAACTTAGGTGTGGGAAGTTCCTTGGAACATTATTGTGATAGTGGAGGATACGGTACTTAGTACAGTTGTGTAAACTTCAAATCCAACATGTGTATAAAAAAAAGAAATAAGCTAGCTAGAGACGGGAACATAGAGAACATGACATTTATATTTTCCGCAAGAGGATCTATAATTACCACATTCTTTGAGGAAACAATCACAACATTTCAATGTTATCAACTATTTCAACTACTGTTAACTCACATCAGATTCTCAGATTTGAGATCAACTTCAATTGAAAATTTCAGACACACACATCAAGAACAACTTTTATTTCTAGATCTAAAAATAAATATGCCCAACTTTTATTCTTAAATTTTAAGAAGCTACAACGAGATCAGAATATACCTGAAGTCAAGATGAAGCAACATTTCTTGGAGCACATGAGGGATACATACAGAGATACCCAGGTACATCTTATTGCACATAAAACTAGAGTGAGGAAGAAAAAATGAGAAGAACAGAAATAGAAGCTCGAAAAAATTACAGATGTAGAAATTTACTGACGACAACAGAGTCGTTCTCGATAGTTTGTCGGTGAACCAAGCGACTCTCTAGTCACCTTGGAGCCAAGATACATGTCAATCATTAGCTCTTCAGTCGAGAAGAATAAAATATGTCCGGAAGATTAGTGCTTGTTAATAAATAATAATATAAAAAAAAATATATATAAAAAAATAATAAAAAAAAAATAAAAAAATTTATTTTGTCATTTTTTCATTTTTTTTTTTTTTCCGTATTTTAATTAATTACTATACTATTACTATAATAGATAGGATATATGAGGATTTCATATTAGTACTACAGATAAGTGTTATATCTACGCCTACCACCACAAACAACACAAAAGTTGTGGTACTATAATTTAATCCCGAAACTATATTATCCCTTCTTCACAAACGACCCCTTTTTAAAGGATTTTGTTAGACAAAGATTGATTTTTTTGTACCCATTGAAATTTTATTTTATTTTTATTATGATTTCACTTATAGACAGTCATATGTACTCTTTAAATTTTCATAAATAAAAATGACCCTTTAGGGTCTTATTAGGTTTAAAAAAATAATCTTAGACAAAATTTCCCTCCAAACCTAAAAAATTAAAGGATGCTTAATATTGTATCATAATTTGTGTTTTGATGAATAAGTGGATCTGAAAAGTTATTTTTTCCTATTTGTTTGTTCATTCTTTCTTCTGTTTTTCTTCTTATTTTTTCTTTCTTGGGCTAATCTATTTTATACCTTCTGTATTTTCAAAAAATCAAATTCACCCCCAAGATTCAAGTATCAAGATTCAACACAATTTTTTTAAATCGTTCAGGCTAATTTCTTTAGTTCTTACATAAAGAAAAAACTATGCTTTTGTAATGATCCTACTCATTAGAATTAATTAGAAAAATAAAGGAATGTTGACAGTAGGAATCGAATTCGAATTCCTGAATAATAATTGTGTCTGGAATTAATGACTCATGAAATCACGAGTTCATTAATGAATCCAGCTACAATAGTTATATAACAACCTAGAATGGAGGAATCACTCAGTGATGATTTTGATAAATTTTCCTCCTCTTCCTCGTACTCGAAATCTCATATGTTCTTCTTCTCTCTTCTGATTTCATATCTTCTTTTCCTTCTTCTACAGATTAGAGACTTACCCTGGATGTCCATTTATCTTAGTTATCATAAATTAGTTCAGTTTTTCAATTGTTTGTAGTCAATATCTAATTTCCCTATTTGAACATAATCAAAAAATTGTCCCAAAAATAAGTGTTTCTCTTCTTATTTGTGAATTGCAATCAAGTCTTAATTGAGATTCTGATAATTGGTATCAGACAACATTTGTATGACCTGTGTGGTAGAGAATGGCTGACGGATGAGATCTAGGATGATGGAGGAAATACTGGCTAGACAGGATGATGTCGTAACAGAGGTACTGGCTAATCTACAGGAGATTTGAAATACACATACAAGGATCCAAGGAACGTTAGAGTTGATCCTTGATCGACTAAAAACTCTCGAGAGAGTACCTAATCGAGCCCATGGAGAATACCAACAAGGAGACGACATACTTCCTAATCTAGATCATGAACAAAGGACAAACAGGTTATAGATGGTGCCCATTCCCCCTCCCAAATGGGAGTTACCTAGTTTTGAAGGTCGTGAACCTAAGGTCTGGTTGTGCAAGTGTGAAAGATATTTCAACTTGTATAGAACACGGGGGCATCAAAAAGTATAAGCAAATGCCTTGTATTTTAATGGGTTAGCGAAGACTTGGTATTACTCTCTAGTACTAAGTAGAGGATTGGTTAATTGGGTGGATTTTAAGGAAGAGTTGATTCGTAGGTTTGAAGATGAGTTTCTGGATGACATAGTAGAACAATTTAACAGGCTGGTTCAAATAGGTTCAGTGGATGAATTTTTCAAAAAATTTGAGGACCTCAAAACGCATATACCTGTGAAGAATCCACACCTCAATGATGCACACTTTTTATCTAGTTTAGTGGGATCATTAAAGGAGAAAATCAGGTTTGTTGTAAAGATGTTCAAACAAACTACTCTTAAGTTGGCAATTGAGAAAGGTAGAATGCAAGCGAAGGCAATTGAAGTTGTTCAAACGAGAAACAAGGTTACCGCTAAGCCTACTATTGCTATGAGCCAAAATTCTATTCCTAAGGTCTTAGGAAGCTCGACCAGTAGACCTAATGCTTTTAAACTTAGTCCTGAAGTTTATGAGTACAAGAAGAGAAAAGGTTATATTTCGGTGTGGAGACAAGTACACCTAGGTGGAGACTTCACGAGTATCTACGGAGGTAGAAGACCCCTCCTATATTGACCTAAGTATTGACAGGGAGATAAACAGGAAATGCAAGAAGCAGTTTGTTTGAATGCATTAACAGGGAACAATCAAGGGGTAAATACTATATTGGTGAGTGGTACTGTGAAGAGTAGGAGCCTCACCCTGTTGATTGATTTGGGAAGCACTCAAAGCTTCATTGATCAATACATAGTCATCAAAACAGGTTATAAAGCTAGTTATTGTGTGCCCATAACAGTCATAATAGTTGATTGTAACTATGTCATGTCAACATCTCATTGTCAATGGTTTAAGTGGAAAATGCAAGGGAAGTCCTACCAAGAGAATCTGCTCATCATTCCTCTATATGTGTCATAACCCTAAGTTGGGCCATAATGACGTCTACTACAACCCACAGAGTGGACAAGCCTAAACCCAATTAACAAGATGCGGAAGACACAATATATATAATACATAAATAATAACAAGCGGAAGACAAGGAGTATATTGCAAGAAGTGCCATATTACATACACTGTATCAATGGGTCACCCGAGATAGTACTTCGAGCTTATCAACAATGTGAATCTAAGTAGAAAACTGTAGCCTGAGCCTAAGCCAATGGGCAGCACGAAATGATATATCGAGCTCACCAGAGTAAAAGTAGCCGAAAGGAGCAATAAATCAAGTAAAAGAGCCTTTTACCACTTTTTATTCAAAACAAGTCTCAAGGACTTCCAATTCATTCCGGTTAACTCCCTTTTACAAATCAAGTCATTTTTTTGCCCAAAGATCAATCAAGTAGAAACTCCTTAGAAGCATTATCACAACCAAGTCATTTCATACACACAGAATCATTCAGGTAAGATTTAGTTATTTGCTAGAGAAGAACTTCGCATCCATATTTTGACAGATACAATATAAAAACTTACCGTAAGAGTAATACATCAAAATTGGAGGAAAGAAATTTTATTCACACTTGTATACGCAACCTGTAATCAAGGGATAGAAGACTTTACAAATTGTATAAATGAATGTGATTTAAGAAATCAAGCAGGAGACCGTGTCTATGCTTAGGGAGCAGAAACCCATCAAGCAGGAGACGTAGTCAAGCACCAAATCGCTAATCTAAAAATCCAGACAAAGAAAATAATTCAAGCTAGAGAGACGGGAACATATAGAATAACATACATCACACGACATTCATATTTGCAACAACGAGATCTACAGTTTGCACTTTTTTTAAGGAAGCAATCGCAACATATCTAAGTTATCAGCTATTCCAGCCACTGTTAACCACACTAAATGCTCAGATTTGAGATCAACTACAATTGAAAATTTCAGACGCAACACTCTAAGAATAATTTTTATTTCTAGATCTAGAAATAAAAATAAAAATGACCAGTTTTTATCCTTGAATTTTAATAAGCTACAACAAGATCAGGATCTACCTGAAGCAGCATTTTTTGGAGATCATGCGGGGTACATAGAGAGACCCAAGTACATCTTCCTGCACATAAAACTAGAGAGAGGAAGAAAAAAAATGAGAAGAACAGGAATAGAAGCTCGAACAAGATTCAAATGTAGGAACTTACTGACGACAATAAAGTAGCTCTCAGCAGCTTGTCGGTGAATCTCCAGCCACCTTGGAGCCGTGATACAAACCAAGCATTCGCTTTTCAGTCAAGGAGAATAAAAGATGTCCAGAAGATTCTGAAGGGTTTAAAAGTTTTTGTTGTAGAGATATTTAGTTAATTCTAATATAAAAATTAAGTACTAATCATACGATATTGAGAAACAAAATCAACGTCAAAATCACTTTTTCTTACAAAGCAATGAAAAATCATAGTTGAGATTCTGGCCAATTGATTACCCTTTGGTCATTAAAATTATGTTGTTTTTGCTTCTAAAAATGACGGGTGCCAACATATTTACTTGAGTTCTGATTTCCATAAAACAGGATAGATCATGAATTAGACTGAATAATCAACTAGTACTATATTCATCTATTTGTTATTATATACAATAAGATGGTGGATAATGTAGCTCACTAGAGCTTTGTACAGAGAGCAAAGGAGCTAAATGGGAGCATCTAAAAAAACCATTTCAGTTCCATCTCTTGGAGTTCTTTGATTTCTTCGACTTCTGTTTTGCTGCTTGGAATGCCTGCATTTTCTGTTTCTTCCGAGCTTCCTTTTCCGCCTGCCAGTCACAGTAACGATATACACATTCATCAGTCTCTGAATATGCTATTGATAATTTACAATTCATCAATCGGGCAAAACATTAAAGCTCTCAAAATGTATATTTCGGGCTCTAGTTTTGACTGATTTAGGAGAGGAAATCCAAAATTGTTACCTTTGACATCTTGGATTTGGCTTTAGCTTTTGGAGACTTGTCCTCGATCTCTGCCTCTCGTTCAAGCTCTCTTTCCCTGGCCTCAAGGTTTTTCTCCAAATAATACTGTACAACACGTAAATATATCATTTATTCTAACAAAAAGAATCCAAAAACACAGTTCAGTAATAACCGTATAATGTAACCAACTCAAAATCATTTTTTTCACAATCAGACCCCCAAGAAGACATTTCCAGAAAAGTATATGTTAAAATCAGAGACAAGCTTTCCGTTTGAAACTTCAAAATTTGATGTGTAAACAATATATGCAACTTAACGAGACACAATATTATGAAAACAAACAATTTATGTCTGTTACATATGACTATTTCACCAAAGATTAATGATTAATCAATGTTTAGAAAGTTTTCAATAGCGATCACAACACTGGGGATAAAGGCTAATAATGGTCATAAGATGCCAGGTTTAAGAACTTACATCATAATCTCCTTCATAATCATGTAAAGTGCCGTCTTTTACTTCCAATACTCTGTTAACAATTTGTTTTATAAAGTACCGATCATGAGAAACAGTTATCACGGTGCCTTGATACTCCGTAATTGCCTCCTACAGAAAAATTGGAAAGAAACTTGGGGGTAAATAAGTTTCCAGCGAGAATATATGTACAAGGTAATATGAAATACTGGTAAGAACTGATGAGAAGAAAAAAGTACCTCAAGCATCTCTTTCGTTGGTATGTCCAAATGATTGGTTGGCTCATCCAGTACTAGCAAAGTTGAAGGGGTCACCATGAACTTACAGAAGGACAGACGTGCCTAAACAAAAAGGGTTGACGCATAAGTTAAAATAAAGAACAAGAGAATAATCCAAGAGTAAGCCTTAAGCTGAGGGTAATTGGGTGAAAATATTAGTAAGAAATAATGGTGTCACAATTGAGACAAACCATCCATATATCAATTTAGTACACATAAGTTTGCTGACAATGGAAGTTAAAATGGAAACTGTTAGATGGTGAAAGGTCACAACTAACACACACTCTTATCAGATGCCTAGATAAATTATCAGTTAAGATTCTTATTTGGAAGCCTCAAAAAATGAAATAAATGGCTTTTCTTCCCTGACACCAAGGCTGTCGGTCAAAATTTAAAGTAATCATGGAAGTATAGACAGTTAAACCACGATTGTACATTTCAAATTAAAGCTCACAACCAATATAAGCTTGAAAGTGCAATCATAAGGTAATCACATGCAATAGTGAGTTGTGTGAGATAGCTCATAGGTAAGAAAGGTAATACTTGACATTTCCATAAAGCTAAATTAGCAACAGCAGATATTGCCTGTATTGATGCCAAGTCATGTTTGCAGCTAAAACAATTTATAGAACAAATTTATATATGAAAATGGTAATCTGTGAAGGGGTAATGATCAAATGGCTTTAAATTTGAGAAAGGAATGGTAGAAAAACCAATTATTACAGTCAAAGGATAAAAGATCAAATAACCAAGAAAAACACAAAAACAGACAAAGGAGAACCTCTATCTTTCTCAAGAATATGCAGAGAAGATCTGTTTATATTCTTACCTTCTCACCGCCACTCAAAAAGGAAACCTTCCTGTCAAGCATGTCAGCTTTAAAATTACAACGTCCAAGGAGTCCTTTTATATCATCTAGTCTCCAATCCTCAGCAGCTTCTGCTACAGTTTCAAGGACAGTTTTTTCCAAATCGAGTGCCTCAGCCTTAATCAAAAGAAAAACAGAGATTAACACAATCTTGGTCACGTTATCACATGTAAAGAAAGGATAAAAACAGCCGCCAAAGATTAAAAGAAAACTAGAAAGACTTGACACACCTGATTCTGCTCAAAGTAATTTGGTAAGACGTTGTGCTCCCCAAGGACAACTTCACCTCGTGTTGGCTTCAGTAAACCCATAATCAGTTTAAGAAAGGTGCTCTTTCCACACCCATTAGGACCAATAATGGCGATTTTCTCTCCTCTCTCAATTGTCAAGTTCGCATTCTTGAAAAGAACCTGCCAGAAAAACAAGCATGTAAAATAAAAAAGTCAATATATTTTAAGAAGCAATGGTACTAGTTATCATTAACATATCCACAAAACAAGAAGCAAATTGAAATCTCAGTATCAATGTTTTGTGTTTGACCTTATCCTCGAAAGCAAATTCCAGATTTTTAACATTCGCAACTGTTCTCCCACTTCTTTCACGTTCAGGGAACCTAATCTTCATTTGTTTCCTTATGAATGGCTTATCAATTTGTTCTTGGTCCTGAAGTTTCTCCAGCTTCTGTTATCACCAAAAGGAAAGGAGAATGAAATCAGTATCCCAAAATTTGAAAGACTAGTTAACGAATATGGATATGACAAAAGTTGGCCAAATTGTCAGGTGTACCCCTCCTTTTCTTAAATCTCACTAGCTTAATTTGCAGAATAATAGTCCATGTGAGGATCCTAATCATTTCAGAACAACTAACACAATAAAAGAGGCAGAGTGATGGGATTTGACATGCTACCGCCTGCTAACATATACCTTGGCACCAAGAAAGAGATATGTCCTTTAAGCACCTATAGGCTTAGACAGTTAGATGATAAAAATTACACTCTGTATTCATCAGCTATCCGGTAGCTGATTTGCTCAAGTTAATACATCTCTGTCACTCAGTGCAAGAGCAATGGTTTTTTCCACAAAAACACACACAAAACGATGCACTCATGTGCAAAAATCAACATACTGCAGTTACAGATCAATAATGGAGACATCTTTATTTACCTTTTCAGCTGTAGAAGCACGACCTGAGTTTGCTCCAGCACTTAACCTACTTATCAAATCTCTCATTTGCTCAATTTCCTTCTGTTGCTTTTCCCATGCAGCATTCTGTGTTTCAATCCATTCAGCCCTTGAAATAATATAATCCGAGTAATTTCCATCATATGTCCTAGATACACCCATATCAGTCTCCACAATTTTTGTACACAACTGGTCAAGGAAAGCTCGGTCATGAGATATAATGACCATCGGAACTTCTTGCTTATTAAGATAACCCTCAAGCCACTCAATCGTATCAAGGTCAAGATGATTGGTCGGTTCATCCAATAGTAACAAATCTGGGTCCTGCATAAATCAAACATGTTATTCCCCAAGCAAAAATAATAACTACACAAAATATAAGCCAAGTCTAAGACCAATCAACCAAAGATGTATCATGGGATAAGTGGACTAAGATGCTTTGAAGAGCAATATGCAACATGTAATCAATATACATGTCCTTGATTCATCAAATAAATTCGGTTCTGCAGTAGCTACCAAAAATCAAAATATCCCCCTTCTTAGAAAGCAAATTACTCAAGATGTACAACTGATCATTTCGCACACCCTATTCTTTGCTTATAGACACTAAAACATGATCTTTGACTCATTAATCACAATATACTATCAAAGTAGGTTTGTTAAAGCATTACAATTCCAAGAGACGCATGAACAAAACATAATTTGAGGTACCATTTCCTCGTGAATTACTTGCCGAACAGCATTAACCACGCATTAAACGAAAAATCATGAAAAAAATCTAATATCTCATACCTGCAGCAAGATCTTGCCCAGAGACATCCTCATTTGCCAGCCACCACTAAATGATGCCACAAGCCTATCTGCATCCTCTGGAGCAAATCCTAACTCGGGCATCATCTTGTTAATCTTAACATCCACCACATCCAAATCCACAGCTTGTGCCCTCCTCTGCAGCAAATCAAACTCATCCAACAGCCTCCCCATCAACTCCAAATCATCAACAGATTTCTCAATTGCCTTCTGAACCTTCTCAAGTCTCTCAGCAACTTCCATTTCCTCCTTAAATGCACTCATAAACTCTTCCTTCACAGTTCTTGTCGACTCAACCTCAAATTCTTGGCTTAAAAATGCAATCTTCATGTTGGGTTTTGCCTTAATCACATTACCAGAATCTGGTTCTTCCAAACCAGATATAATCCTCAACTGGGTCGTTTTCCCTGCACCATTTACACCTACTAAACCAACCTTTTCACCCTTTGTCACCTCCCAACTCACATCTTTCAGCACCGTAACACCTTTATAACTCTTGCTAACATTCTCTAGCCTAACCCCAGATGAAATACTCGAAGCCCCATTACCTGATTGCTTATTACCCCTTCTGGAATAATCAAATTCATTACTAGAATTACTCGAAAACAACGACTCTATATCTTCTTTTACCTCTGTTTCAGCAGTTTCAACAGCTACAGCTTGCAATTTCGATGAAATTCTAAAAGCTTTTCTTCTTCTGGGGTTATTGAAAACTGTAACTGCAGTGGTTTTCACACCACCAGGGCATAGAAGATTAGCTCTTCCAGTGAGAAAAGTGGAACGAAGGTCGATTACTTGGAGCTTTGTAGCAAGGTCCATTGTTAGGGATAATTCAAGAAAATTTTATGGGTAAATTTGTTTTAAAAAAAGAAAGAAACTTTAGGGTTATTATGAAGAATTTGCGTAAAGATGGTTTGTGGGTGAATGAGATTTCTCTTCTATACAAAGTGTGAAGAAACTGGGGGAAGAGAACAGAGAGTTTTCACTCTGTAGAAAACTACCTTTCTCTTATCAGCCCATGAAGATGAAGAAGCGGAAGAATAAATAAGCTTGTGGACTGGATTTACATAAATTTTACAAAAAGTAATTTCTTTTTTCATCGATATCCGATACTAGCATTATAGCTTGATTATTTTGGATTTACATCGCGTAAAATTCATTCGAGGGGAAGCTCTACATATCTGAAGCTCAAATCGAAATTTCAGATTTCTAACTAAGGAGAGGAACAACCTTATGTGCGGCATAATTTCTTCTCAAGTATTTGTTCATTTTTTTGTTTTAGTAATATTATTATTTTGTTATCATTTAAAATGTACTAGTAAAGGTGATCAAATTGATTGAGTAGAAAAAATTTTAATTTAGAATTTTCAAGTTTAAATTATTATATTTTCTCTTAATCGAGCTCGTCGCATTGAATTTTACCTGTATCAGAAAAATTAATAAAATTTAGTTTTTTTATATCGTCATTAAAATAAGAAATTACTATTCAAAATGATGAAGCTTTAAGTTTGTCTATTACTATGACCTTATCTTTGATTTTTTGTGTGATTAGTATTTGAACCTTTCTTCTCCTTTTGGGATATTTTTTGAGATTTTTCATTGAATTGAGTAATATCTACTTCTGAAATAAATTTTATCAACTTTTTTCATCAATACAAAGGAAAGTTAATACTAAATAACTTATAATAAGGAGAAGCTAATGCTAAATGATATTTTTTCATCAATACAAAAAGAGGATAGCATTAGATAAAATTATTCACTAAAGTCATAAATTTATTTATTCAAACAGATTTAATCTACTTAATAATATCGTCTTAAATATAATGAAAAAATAAACAAAAAAGGATACAAATTGAATACTTTTTTATATACAAATAATAAATAAATGTGTGGTATATAAGGGGAAAAAAACATAAAGGTGTGGGATGAGATAATTTGGATTTTGGAAGAAAGGAATTTGTGGTGCATAAACACATAGAGACTATTCTCCAATGCCAAAGACAATGATTTCATCCTGTCATTTTGTGCCACGTGGAGGGAAATGCAAGATGGTGCATCAACCACGCAGTTATAGATATGAATAATAATTTTAATTAATAAAGACATCAATTTTTTGACAAACTTATGTGAATGAGAATATCCAAGTGTGTGGTTCATGGCCATTTAACGTTTTCCTACATAAGCTTATTCTTTTGGGCTTATAATAAGTCAAACAAAGGCCATTGTTTGTCTTTCTTTCTCACTAAAGCTTATCCAAAGTAAGTAAAATCAAGAATAATTTTCATAACTATTATAGTTTGGATCATAACAATTTATCTAATCACAATTTATAGAAATATTTTTAGGGAGAAGAGAAGTCAGCGAGATTAGGGGCTATAGAGGAGAGAAGCGAGCAGGTTATATCGTAGATACAACTTGTATCTCAATCAAAATTGAGATACACGAATCATTAATACACATATACACAATCTTTTCTCTCAAATTTCGCTCGCATCTCTCATTTCTCTCTAAACCTCACATAAACATAGGGATACACATATTAGCTTGGAAAATGAAACATAGATACATGGATATACATTGTATCACCCCTAAAATTAAAACATATAGTCTATATCATTTTTTGTAATACACAAATTTTAATAAAATTGATGCAACGTTTGAATATTGTATCACTCCTAAAATAAATATACATAGACAGTTTTTTCTAATAATATTTGTATCCTTCCATTTTTTTTATACACAAATCATGTCTTATAATAGTTGTATTAGTCATTCTGATATATAGATACAATTTCTTTTATACTTGGATACAATTGATTGTGTCAATATGTATCAATTGGAGAAAATACATTTGATAACATGTGTATCAAATTCTTGATACACATATACATTCTTATGATACGTATATATATATAATTGGTTGTATCAATCTAAGAAGAAGAGAAGATTCAAACATTGAACAACAAATCACTATATATCGATATTAATTCAATAAAGAAAATGAATCAACGGGTATTGTATTAATATTAGAAATAGAGAAGGAAAAGAAGAAAGATTCACACAATGAATTATAAAGAGAGAAAGGGGCAAAAAGGAAATGTGAGAGGAGAGCGGAAAGTGGCGAGCGAGAGCGAGAGAGGAAGAGAAGAAAAATTTTCTATAAAATTCTAAATATAGCTATGCTAAATATTTTTTTAAAAATATCACTAGTTTTTCCTAAACCCAAAGTCAAGTGGTATGAAAATGTTAGTTAACCAAGTTTTGCACAATGATGATAGGGAAACTTACGTAAATATACAACATAAAAAAAATATTTACCATTTATAGCAATAATATTTTTTTCTCATTTGATTAATTTTAATACATTTATAATACAATTTTAATACATATTACAAAGAATAATTTATTATTCAAATATAATACAAGTTTTATTGATAGATAATACATTTATCACATATTTTAATACACTTATAATACAATGTGTCAATTTCTTACCAAACGAGCATAATATATTTAAAATAACAATTATCATACATATATATTGCATACATAATTCACTTTTAATACATATTGCAGATTTAACAAATATTGCTAAAAATGGTAATAAATAAAAAGTATTGCTAAAATCAGTAATTATTTATTAAAATGTACCCATCCAAGTAATTCTTCGATGATATATATTGGGGTAGACAGAAAATTTGGGCCCAACTCAAATGGAGATGTTAACAGCCCATTGATATTTCAGGCTTGGCTTTTAACATACAAAATTAGAGAAATTGGCACGACATATCAACTTGGCCCACTAATTGGCATAAAATAGCCCTATTTTAAAAAATGGCTACTTCAAGAATTAATAATTGTTTTAAATTTAGTATTTATATATATTTAGTAAATTTTTTAACATAAATATATTATTTGAGCAAAAGTTAATGAATTTGATTCAACCCACACCCGAGCTTTTAGCTTCTATTTTTTTAATTTTCTCCTTTCCCTTTTTGAAACAATAAAGTATTGCTAAAAAGAAAATGAGTTAATATACTTTTTTAATAACATCAAATGCTTTCGAAAAGTTATTAGTTGTAGGATGTGACATAAAAAGGATCAAGACAACAATAAAACAACATTTCATTAATAATTAAATTAATTAAGATGAGTATGATTTCTTCGATGACATTAAATAATTCTCAAATACTTTAATTTTGTGCATTGTTGACATTCTTCTCTTCTAGTATTCCATGCATGCATTTATACGCCAAAATTAAAGATAGTAATCATGAATGATTGATTAGTTAATAATAAATGAAGCGGTACATAATTAATTCCACTAATTATTGCCTAATTTTATAATTTTGTTAAAGGCTTAATACGTAAACAAGAGTCCGGAGCCTAAAGGCAAAAAAAAAAGGCCAAAAATTTCAAAGGGGTACATCAATTTTTTTTAACCAAAAGGGCAAAAACGCTCCTCACGTAGCGATTTTCTTCTAACGCCGTTACTCCGTTAGAATCAAAGTCATTGACCTACTAGCAATTTTGTCCAAAAATAAAAAAAATGGAAATTGCTCCACATGTAGCGATTTTAGTTAAAAAATAATAATAATCGCTGCTTTGGCAGCGATTTCAGTAAAAAAAATTTTTTTTTTAAAATCATGTGAATGTTTGAACAATTAAAAGAAAAAAAAATTGGAAGGGAATTTCGCTGCCAAGGCAGCGATTATTAATATTTTTTTTTAATAGTCATTCTAAAATCCATAACGCACAGGGATATCACAAAATCATTGAACCAAAAATAAAATATAAAAATATGAATGAAAGAATAATACTAAAAACTATATACATTAACAAACTTAAATATGTCAGTCATACATTAATTTATAAAAAAAAAAAATTACTGAAATCACTGCCAAGGCAGCGATTATTATTATTATTTTTTTTTAACTAAAATTGCTGGAGCGATTTCTATTTTTTTAAAATTTCTGATAGAAAGTCGCTGCTAATTTTTTTAAAAAAATACACCGAAAACGCTGCTCGGACAGCGATGTTCTTAAAAAAAGGAAAAATTTTTTGGACAAAATTACTGGTAGGTCAGCGATATTGATTCTAACGGAATAACGGCGTCACAAGAAAATCGCTACGTGAGGAGCGTTTTTGCCCTTTTAGTTAAAAAAATAATTGATGTACCCCTTTGAAATTTTTGACAATGTTTTTTGCCCTTTAGGCTTCAGACTCACGAAAACAATATCCTAAGTATTTTGGGATGTGTCGTAGAAAAACATTTGAATTAAGTTTTGATTCAATTAAAGAACTCAACTAATAATAAAATGTTTATTAGATATTTTTGGTCTAAAATTTAAATTTTTTTTGTATGTCTTCTTATTTATCTATTAGGTAGCACGCTAAGTTGATCATATAAAATATGATATTTCATTTAATTATATATTCACCTCAATAAGCCATAAGATGTGTATAATTAAAGGAGATGTCATATTTTATGTGGCTAACTTAACTATCTAATAGACAATGAAACACATTATTCAAAAGGTGTGAGGGGTTGGTTATAGAGGTTACGAGGAGAGGTAAAGGTGGACCGAAGAATTAAGAATTTGGGAAAGGCAATATTAAGACATGATATGACGCAACTTCAAGTTACCGAGGATAGAAGGGTGTGAATAAGGACATGGACCATCTCACTTGGTGATGGAAGTTCACCCAAGTTGTGGTGCCACAACCTTCGAACTAGGCGTGCCTTCTCTAATTCAATCAGGGGGCTAATTTGTTCGATTAAGCGATATTTTTGTTCTTTAATCTTGGCCAATTCAAGTTGATCCAAGGCTCTTTCGATCTCGGACCGATCCCCTGACTCTTCTTCAGCCGCGAGAGGTAGTGTAATGTTGTTTTGCTTAGAGTGACTGGTGTTTGTGAATGTATAACTAGTTGTATTATTATAATTTTTATTTTATATTTTTATTTTTGTTTATTATTATTTTTTAAATGGAATGTTGTTTATGGTAATTCAATTACCACGTGATTTTATTGTAGTTTTAGCTATTTTGTAATGTTTCTTGTTATTTGCTATATTCTCTTCATTGTTTTTTTTTTTTTTTTTTTTAATATCGAAATTGTTGCACTTGAGCCAAGATTCTGTGATAATTAGGGATACTATATATTCTATTTTGATCCTCTGACCGATCAATTCAATTTCACTGATTGTTATTGTTATTATAATTTAAAATCGATGTATAAACCTGTGTTATTACTCTAACACAATACTTCAAACATGAGTTTCTATCAATTAATCTGGAATTAAATTACTTAGCCTTATTTATATAATAGAGTGTAAACAACATTAGTTTTATCTAGTTGTTCCCAACTAGTTCTTTCAATTAGTTGATTTCTCTCCTTAGACTCTTATTTCAACATTTGAATAAAATATATATATCCCTCTGTCAGTTTTGTTCATTGAGTAATGGAAGATGTAGTAGACAAATTTCTTTCATATGACTTATCTCTAACAAATGAACGGATTAAATTGAATTTGAATGGATTAATTAAACATGAGTTGAGCAATGTTATATAATTAAGTAATAGCCTCATCAATAATATATATGTGTAAAGAAGAAAATTCCCGGCCCCAATCAACTTATTACCAACACTTCAATTATTTCATTAAATATTTATTATAGGGATAGGTTATTCGTCAGAAAGATTATATTTTTTTTTTTGTTGTTATGACCAAGTTTAGGGTTGAGGATGGAATAATAGGTGGCCACTAGAACCCATTAATTTCACTCCAATAAATATAGGAGTAAATTAAATGTCATTGGAATTTACAAAACAATTGACTTTTTTTAAAATGAAAATATTCAAATGAAAACAAACAACATTTTATTCATCTTTAATAGTCTGATAATCTTAACCATTATTTTAACCAAAAAATAATAATCTTAACCATTATATATGACCATATAAAATAAGATAGAATGAGTAGTAGTAGTATACTATAGACTAATATAAAATAATTTTAAGAGTAAAGTATTGAAAATATTTCTAAATTTGGTGTGAATTATTAGTCTCATTTCTAAATTATTTACGGTCTTAAAAATATCCATTTATTTGACTTACTGAACTTATATACACCTAAATCTTACAACATGAGTGAAATATACCCCAAAACTCTTGCAAACTCTTGGCTTTTTATTAAGAGCCCAATGTTCCTACAAGAGTTTGAGACTGTTGCTATGTCATGTGACAGATCAGGGGTGTATCTAAGTTTAGTTAATCAAGTAGAAGGATGTTTCTAAGGTTGTCGATAGTTCAAAGACGAAACTATTCTCTCCGTTCTTATTTATATGTTATCATTTTAGATTTCACGTGCATTAAAAAACTAAGTTTACTACTCTACCCTTATTTAATATTTTCTTGAAGTCAAGTTTTCAATCAATGAATATGAATTAATTTATTCTGATTAATTACTCCCTATGTCCCTATTTACTTTTCCAGTTTTGACTTGACACACCTATTAAGAAAATAATAATTGATATAGAGAGTTTACCATTTTATTCCTATTAATTGATAGTTCAAAATCAATTTACTCATTAAAGAGGTTCTACCTTTTTCAAAAACATTAACTCTCTAAATAAATTGAGGGTATAATAGGTGAAAAAATATCGTATTTTCTTGATTTGTCAAAATAACAAGTAAAAAGGGACAAATAAAAAGTCAAAATTGGACAAGTAAACTATAAAAGGACAAAGGGAGAAATTTGACTAATGAACATGAATTATTTATTTAGTTTTTATATGTTGGTCAGATATTTTCAAAGCTTACTCACAAGTCACAAGGATAAAATAGGAAGAATAATGTTATTTATACATTAATTTTGTGAAATGACAAATATTAAAAATCATATTTTTTTTAATAAAGACGACATATAAATAAGAACGGAAAAAATAATAATTTACGTCAAATATAAGAGTGTGTTTTAGCAATTATCTCTAATTCCTAATATGAAAGAAATACAACAATCGTAAAGTGGAATTGCCTGCCCAATATCCACCGTGCAATATTCAATATAATTGATATAGCCATTTTTTTCTCTTCGAGATGATATGTGGGCGTTTGATCATATATTTCAATTTTTTTTTTAAAGAAAAGGTCATATATCAGTTGAAGTAGAATATAAAATTATATTTGATTATATTTTTTAAAAAAAATATTTAAAATAATACTTATGTTTGAATGTACTTAAAATACAATTTTAGAAAATGGAAAGCAAATTTTAGAATAGATTATAAACTGTTTTCTAAATTTGAAATACAACTTTAAGTTGGATTTAAAATTTTTATAATCATACAATAATTTTCAAATAAAATGGAAAATTAATTCAAAAGAAAATTATGATCGAATGGTAAATCTTGTATCTTTAAAATTAGTGTCATGTTTATTTTGTGTTATATCCACATGCATTTGGCATCAAGATTCAAGGGTAAAGTCATCTTTATAATTAAGGGTTTGATATAATTAAATTTTTTAATTTAAATTAAAAATATATTTAATGGTTTGTAATTCAGAACTGCTTATTGACATTTACTACACAAATGATTTCAGATCTCCCACACTTAGAGTGCGATTTTATTTGGATATATGATATGAAATCATAATTTGATATTGAATTAATTTAAAATTGAAGATTTGTTTAGACATTTAATTTGAAAGTCGAATTTAAATTAGAAAATATAAAAGGCAATCAAAACCAATGGATGTGAAAGAAGTGTTGTTAGATCCAAAAAAATATGCCCACTTATATATATATATATATATATATATATATATATATATATATATATATTAATTGTAAAGAACTTGTAGAGTACCATGTAACTTTGGGATTAACTAAATCTATAATTAGTGAATAGTAGCAAATTCTTAGTTTAATATTTTGGGGAATGTTCATTCTAACAATAATTTATTATTTAATTGCAACAGTCGAAATCAATAATTTGCCTATTTTATTAAATTACAACGTTTTGGTGGTCCAGATTATTATTCTCTTAAGTAGTAAAATTAAAATATTGCTGACATGTATTCTAAGTTATGTTTAGGTTTGTTTATTCTTCTTAAACATTCTCTATGATAATGAACACAAATATTTTAAATCTATATGTACTGCCCCCAAAATTTTACTGCTAATAACAACTCCTCTTTAATTAATATGAATTGTGATAGAATGGTCAGAATTCCTTCGCTCTTAATTAAAGATTTTAAATTCAAAACTTTGAAAATAAAAAAAAAATCATATTGAGAATGTTGCTTCTAGAAATAGGCCCTACAATGCGATTCGAATTTATTCAAATCCCGATATGAAATATCTAGAAAAAAAAGAAAGCATATATCGTCTCGTCTCTCTTCACATATTATATTAGGCAAAGAAGAAAAATTGCGTTCACATTTTTCCTAATTTTGATGAATATAATTACATGATACATATTGTTGATAAAAATAGATGTACAACAACTATGAAAATAATAATTTAAAAACATGGAATATCAATCATAGTTAGCTTCCTCTTAATTTGATTCTTTTAATCATTATCTTTATGTTATTTTATCACAAACAAACCTCTCTTTCCATTTATGACAATTTCTCTTTAACGCCCTTTTTCTTTTGCCACCCTTTATATCAAGTATTTGTAGGATATTTTACAACCACATATTTGATTCGTTGCTTCTAAAGGTTGTCTGTCTACGATAACAATAATATATTTGATGTAATTACAAATAAAATCTAAAAAAGGTGATGTGTATATGTAACTTATAGACAATACCTTCATCTTTTATGGCAATACATCGCAAATCCATGTGCATATGATCTGATAATGCATGATTAATTAATGTTTAATAAAAGTTCTTTCTGCCCTTATCTTATAAAAATCAAGAAAATAGTTCTAATAGATACTCGATTCAAGTTAAACATATTAAAATTTTAGAAAAAAGGTATAATAATGAAGAAATTATATAGAAACTAATGAGAAAAACGATGTACATTGTATGGTTTAAAATTCATGAAGAAAAACACCTGATATATATATATATATATATATAGAGAGAGAGAGAGATATTCAAATATAAGAATTAGTTGAACATCATATTATAATATTCTAAGCCAAAGTTAATTGTTCAAAATTTTCATATGGTTAAATGTTTGAAATTTTGTTAAAAGACAAATTTTCATTTACAAAGGTAAGAGAAAGTTTATAGTGAAGGATCAAACGAATACTTTTTGTTATATATTAAGAATTATGTTAGTCGAGGGAAATATATTAACGGCGAAAATGAACATCTTTGTTATATATTAAGGACATTTCAATCAAGTGAAATATTCTAATAACCAAAATAAAGTATTTCTCATACATTAAAGACCATTTTGGTCATTTTCTTTAATTTTATAAATGGATAACTTACTTCTTAACCACTTATCAAACGTTGTATTACTTATACAAAAATTAATACATGAATAAATTATATCTTAACTAGCTATCAAACGGCTCTTGTAATTATATCGATAAAAAAAAGTACTCAATTCGTTTCAAAGTATCACCTTAGAAATTCAAAATATGTTTTTCCAATTATACCCTTATATTCTATCTTTCTAATACATGTATATACTTATTCCAAAATACCTTTATACTCTATTTTTTTCCAATTAGACCCTTAATAAATATGATTTTTAAACACTTATTTTAAGATAAAGGGAGTAACAAATATCGATAAAATCTATGTTGTTTAGACTCTTCAAAAACGTTGATTAGTGCGTGTCGGATTAAAGTAATACATTTTTAGAGAATTCAATATAAATACGACAATAATTTTGAAGAGTCCGAGCCGATAAAATTATGAAAGTGAACAGCTTAAGAAAACGTGTCAAAGTATTCACAGCTAGCATTGAGCTTTTGCATACACAGTATGCAAAGTTTCTTTTTAAAAAGGAGTAAAAACCGTGTGAAAGCTCAATGGCAATTCCGTAGTTAAATACAACTACAGACCCTATTTATTTCCTAAAATCTCTTTATATACTGTACTTATATATTTTTTTTCCGATTACGATAAACGATACAATACACATATAAGCCCCTCAATTCTTATAAAATTTCTCTATTCACCCACAAACTTTCTCCAACCCAGTACCTTGCCTTTTCTTATCTCCAAAAATCCAATTTTTTTTTTTTTGTTTTTCTTCATTTTCTGCATAATGGATGATCGCAAGGAGGTAAGAAAACAAAAAAGTTTAAATCTCTACGCACTTTTCTTGTTTTTTTTTTGTTTGCTGATTTTACTTTCTTGATTTTGTTGAGAATTCAAAGTTGGGAAACAGTTTCTTCAAGTTCAAAATATGATCTTTGCTTCCATATGTTGGATTTTACATGAAACAAGGCTACCCCTTTTGCAAAGTTCAAATTTTTACAGTATTTTTTGGGGTGGGGGGTGGTCTGAACTGTCTTGTTTTCATTTTTTTGGGTACCCTTTTGGGAGTATTAAGTATATGAATCTGAATGCTTCTCTATTGAGTCATATAAATGCATGAATCTGTGGATTCGAGCTTCTTCTTTTGTCGTTGTTGTTGTTAAAGTTTTTGTCTTTTTGAATCTTGAATGCAGCAGATATCCATCTCTTGGTGGAATTCAACTATTTGAACAGTTTACTGTTGTGGTCAAGAATTTATCATTTTGGTCAACTTTAATCATCTTAACTAAAATATAGTATAATTGGGTAAAAGATGTTGAGAAATTAGTCGAAATTCTCAATTATTCTTCTTTTATACTATTCTTTGTGTGGTATGATTGGTGGAGCTATTTTTTGAACTTTAAGATTAGTTAATCTTTATGAATTTTCAGCTGTCTTTGTTGAGCACTAGTTGTTTGAAAATGTTAGGTTAGTAGAAGCCAAAATAATTGTGTACCTAACAGTTGATATCTTCCAGTTTGGTCCAGTATATGGATTTTTATTTATGTTAAGTGTTTATTTCTAAGTTAGGTAGTCTATTTTGTGGATCTATAAGTGTGTACCTGGTTGAAGGAATGTGAATAACTTAATCAAAGTTCTGTTGTCACTTTTTTTGGAAATAAATTTGAATTACTTAGTTGAATATGAAGTCGCTTCCTCTTAGATAAGCAAAATAGTATATGGAAGATCTCAGTAAATACTCAAGATTGTGTTGAAGTTAGTACTTGGTAGACGTTTGGACATGCGATATGAAATCAAACCAGTTTTGCAAAGAAAGACTCATGCTAATACTGTTGACTAATGGATCTTTATGAAATTATGTGTATTTGAAAGTTTGTAATCGCAGACATTTATTTATAAGAGGAACATGGAGATATGTGATTTATCAATGCTGTACCTTAAGATATCCGGATATCTTATTAATGATCTATGGTTTACTCATTTAGTAAGATTGTACTATGTGGGGTTGCAAACAACTATACATAATTGTTATTATTGAATTGACTGTGAATCTCGGTTTTCACTAACAGAAGACTGCACCATGGCTATCAGTGCCACAATTTGGAGACTGGGATCAAAAGGGTGTAATGCCAGACTACTCTATGGATTTCTCAAAGATAAGAGAGAATAGGAAACAGAACAAATCAAGAGCCAGTCTTGGAAATGAGGAAGAACTTATTTCCACAGCTAATAGCAAGTCAAACACAGTTCACTCAGCCCACAGTGATGATCTCCAATTCCATCAAACCCACCCATCAACAGTAAGTTCTTTTGGCGTATGTTGTTCGGACACTCTCCGATAATGTTGCCGCACCCATGTCAGATCGTTCAAAAATGTACTGCTTTTGAAGGATCCGACATGCGCCCGGCGACATTTTTGAAGAGTCATAGCAATATAGCTTTTGGCTTTTAAAATGCTAGTTTTCTTTTTATATTACTTTCATATTTTAGTTTAAATGCTGATAGAGTTACAGGTAAGTGTGTGATAATTTCTGGGAAAATATAGTATTGAATACACGGATCAGCAAGTAGTTGGCAGTTATTAAATAAAGGGTATGACAAATAATATTTAGTTGGATACATGTGGTGGGGTCATTGTGTTGCTGATCAGTAGGTGGAATTATGGACAACCTTATATTCTCTTATTAACAAGTAATTTACTAAAATAATACCAGCTCATGTGTATCTTCAGACAAATGGAATGATAATTATTGTACTACCAAATATTTAATTGTAATTCTTTTGGAGCTATAATACAGGAATACAACAATAACATTTCTAGTGTCGTCCCATAAGTGGGGTCTCGGAAGGGTTGAATGTACACAAACCTTACCTTACCCTACCTTTATGGGGTAGAGAGGTAGTTTCCGATAGACCCTCGGCTTAAAAGGATAAAAATATTGCCTTTTTGCCTTTTTTTCCCTTTGGCAAGGCCTGGTGTAAGAAAAGTTAATGCTATATTCTCTTTAATATGGTGTATGCATTTTAACCAATTTCCAATATGATTGTTGATGCATTACAAGTTCTGATCTTGCAAATTCGAAACCAGTTGAACTCTTAGTTGATGCAGAAAGCAAAAGGCTCATTTTTTGAGCCGAGGGTCTCTTTATCGGAAACAGCCTCTCTGCCTCGCAAAGGTTGAGGTAAGGCCTGCGTACATCTTACCCTTCCCAGACCCCAGTTGTGGGATTACACGTCAGTTGTTGTTATATATTGGGTACAAGTGCTGTTCCCATGTGGTGTTCCACTCATTAATGGGTGATGGAAAGTGGTCCTCCCAAAAGGGCCAACTCACATGAAAACTGTAAGCAAGTTGCAAAAAAGTGATGTTTCCCTAATTGGGTAACCAATTTTCTTGTCCAGAAAAAGGCATTTGGCTGTTGCAAGTCTTCAATGTTGGTCTTGTGGTGGAAACACACGGTTCACATTCTAATACAACCTCTTCCAAACTTCCTTGTGGAATAAATTTGGTCTTCAAAAACCGAACCTTTTCTTTTAGTGATCTTGATTTTGCACATCTTAGTAAATAGGCCTTTGATGTGGGTGGTGGAGACGTGGAGTGGCCCATATTCATGGCGCGTAGTGATCAAATACCACGAGCTCCCCATTCCCTTCCTCCTCACCCAGCCTGGGCCACCATGTGACCGAAAAAAGATAAGCAATCTTAAATGTGTTCTAGAAATCATGTTTGGTCATAAGTCGTTACCAATCTTGAGTCTCATATAACAACAATTTTCCTGTGGCCCCTTGTCTGAATGCCTTGAAAATTGTCGTATTGCTGATATAATGTCTCTTAGTTGAAGTGAAGTTTTGTGATTCTTCAAGTAAACTGCTTTCTGTAATGATAATTTTTCTATGATATTCATTCCTTTCTGGGTTTTTTTGACAGACAAGAAGAAGCATTTTCAGCTACTTCAACTGCTGTGTGAAAGCTTGAAGTTGATTGGGATTGATTTTTGTGTATTTTTCTAACTTTTCTGTAATGATAATGTTTCAAGGTGACTTTATGGTAACTCTTCTAAGAAATAGCAACTTATTCTGGCTTTTGAAGATTGTGAATTCTTTTTCTTCCGACTCGAAAATTTCGTTCTTACTAGGCAAACTATGTTTATAAGATGTTGCAGATTGTTAACAATCTGAACTATATAGCTTGTTTGGTCAAGCTTTTAAAATCAGCTTAGGACACTTTTCAGAAGTTTTACTTAGAAAAGTTATAAATTTCATTCTTAATAGGCAAATAACGTTTAAAAGATGTTGCAGATTGCTATCAATCCGAACTTTATATAGCTTATTTAGTCAAGCTTCTGAAATCAACTTATAACAATTTTCGAAAGTGCTTAATGTTATAAATTTTGTGCGTACTAGGCAAATAATGTTAGATGTTGCAGTGAACTTTATAGCTTATTTGATCAAGCTTTTATAATCAGGTTATAACATTTTTCGAATTTGAAACTTATAAATTTTGTACTTATTAAGCAAATAATGTTAAATAAATTTTTGCAGATTGTTCAGAATCTGAATTTTACCCTTGATTGAACAGAATTGCAAGTGCTCAAAACCATAAAAAATCTCACACGAAAATTTTGCAATTTCTATAATTGTCTATTTTGTGTACTTATATCATAGCTATAAGACTAACATATGTTGGTGTGCGGTGGTGAGAGTGTTTCACCTTAACCAGAGGTATCGAGTTCAAGCTCTGAATATAAGAAAAATCCTATTTGGAGCACCACTCCCAAATGGACCTTTCAGTTCACCATCCAAATTTAATCAGAGCTCCAATGTAGGCTCCGGGTGGATTATAAAAAAAAAAAATCCATTCCTATACAAACTTGCTTTTGATAATGTTTAAATTTAAATGTCTTCTCATTTATTAGGTAGAAAACTCAATCGATATCGTACCCCACTAATACATTTCACTTCTTGAGTTTTACATATCATGAACATTGATTGTGGAAAAAAAAAACTGTTCTGTTCCCTTATTATTCGAAAGACGTGAACATATTTTCAACTATTTTTTTCTTCAAATTTTAACGATCGTTTTAGCCTTTTCCACAATTATTAGGAAAAATATTTTTTTAAAATCAGAGTTACATGGGGACAGAGGGAAGAGTATTCAATGAAAATAAAATGTGCAGGGCCAAAGTGAGCTGACAATTGTAATTGGTGTTGTCGAATTTTTGGACTACAATGCTAGTGGATGTCAATATTTTGGATTTGTACCATGATAGTAATTGCTCCTTCTACTTCCATATATTAATCTCTTTTTTTTTTTGATAAAATTATGTTGTTCCAAAATATTTGATGTTTAAGAAAAAAAGCAAGAAATATTTGTAATCTTTTTGCTCCAATTTACTTTCTGTTCTAATTAGTGAAATATAAAATAAGTTGAGATAAAAGAAAAGTTTAAAAAACTCGGGTGAACCCAGAAGTCCAGCAAGAATCAACTTCACACACTAAGAATATCATTATTATCTGATAAAGAGCTTAAAAGATCAAATAAGATGAAGGATTTTCCTTTTTTCATACTACGACATTGACTAAGCTAAGAGAAGGATTTAGGAATATTCTTACGGCTGTTAAAGAGCATATACAAATCTAATAAAAAATACGAGAAATTATATTTCGAGTCTCACTTTCCTTTTCACTACAAGGACAATTCCCAGTAGATTAGTATCCCAAATAGTAGAAGTAAATTCTTTTTTAAAAAATCTTTTGCTCCCATAAAAAGTAATTTGTCGCACCCTAGTCTAGTGTTCAATGAAGTAGTTGAGAACTCTGAAGTCTCAGATTCAAGACACAACGAATACAAAAAAACACTAGGGGATCGTTTGGTAGGGTGTATAATAATAATGCTCAATAAAGTGTATTAGTAATGCTTGTATTAGTTATGCATAGATTATTTCTTATGCGTTGTTTGGTTTGATATATTAAAAATAGTATGCATTGTATACAAATATTTATTTTCAAAAATATCCTCCATAATTATGGTGACAAAGATGTAAAAGTACTTCTGAGGGGTAATTGGGTCTTTAACCATACTAATGCATGTATTAAATCCCTATGCATTACTAATACCTAGAAAATCCATGGTATTAATAATACACTCCTCAATACACAATAGAGACATAGAGTGTATAACTATACATAACATTAAAGTGTACCAAACAAGGGACTGATAATACACCGAGCTAATGCATGCATTATTTTTGCTAATACACTCAACTAAACGACCCCTAAGTGATTTTTTTCCGCCTATCCTAGGCTTGGTAGACAACGTTACCTAGTACCTAGTTATGGTGGCAGGTATCTCATAGAATTAGTCATGGTGCGCAAAAGTTGACCCGTATACCACGGTCATAAAAGAAAAAGGGTCATGTACTTGGCAGGTTTTATAGTCACAAGGAGTTGGTGCATTTCAATCTTGGTACTTATTTACTTACCAGCATATTCTGAAATTTGAAGAAAAACCAATCCAGGTTGCACCAAATAAAAAAAGGCATGGAAAGTCCTTATTTACGTAATGCAGATTTTGAAGAAAGATTCAACTCAAAATTTTCAAAAAACACTAAAAGTTCTCACGGAATTTCTTTAGATGATAAGATGATTTAGCCAGCATGCGTGCAGATACTCGATATAGCTTGACAGTGACAACATACACATTAAGCTGTACTTTGTTCAAACTAGATCTACCTACCGGAAAAAGAACAACAAAACCAAGCTTTGCAAGCTAGGACAAACCTCAACATGTGATGGAAAGCTTTAGTGTTACAGATATGCATCGACTGCAGTAATCAAGATACAATTTCTGCAATTACACCTTCTTGATGATTTGGACGACGTCTTCATCTTCTAGTTCATGTTCCTGGTACAGAGCAGGAGTAAAGACCGGCATCCTAATTGCACAAAACTAAGGGACAAAGAAACCATTGGGTAGAATGTATAATCTAAGCAGTTCAGAAGAATTTACCTTGCCCACCCTCTGAGGCTTGTGTTTTGCACTTGAACCCCAAACCAGGGCACTGCAGCAACCAAGGCAAATGTTTGTTAAAGGAGGCAGATAATAGCAACCAAACAATATCAAACCTAAAAGCTCACATTCTATGACACACTATTAAATCAATGATGTGAAACCAATGGAAAAAGGTCCTCAAAGACGAAGCACATTAAGCATGCAAGCTAGTATAACACTAAAGCTCAAATGCTGAGTCCCAGCTCCCATGTGCAGGCACTGATGATAAAAGAAGCTTCAACCAAATGGATCAGGAGAGCGCACACAACCTATTTTAGAACTCATGACTGGAAATCTTTCTGATTTATAGATCCTGTTTGGATTGGCTTTTGGTTTTTGACTTATAAGCCAAAAGCCATAAGTTAGAAATTGTAACTCACGGCTATTGGCTTATTTATATTATTTTAGCTTAAAACCAAGTGCTTATAAGCACTTACCCAAACACTCCAAAAGTGCTTAAAAGCTATTTTATCTTAAAAGCACTTAAAATAAGCCAATCCAAACAGTCTCTTAACCTTCATCCAATTATTGCTATATATGAAATTGCTTCAAGGAAATATTAATCATGCTTCACTGATATTTGACAGATGTAGTCCTGTTTCTCATCATTAAGGAAAACCAAAAACAGAAGAAGGGGAATGGAAATGAGAATTACAGCCACAAGATCAATAAGCATCTATCTGGTTAGAAGTATCCGGTTCCTAGCTCAAGAAGCATTTTAGCAGTTTATTTTTTTTAAAGAATGGTAACAATACATTTAGCAGTAATTCGAGTTCAATTTCTTAAGGAAGGTTAGCCAAGGTGTCAAGAGTTTGCAATGTCATGTTCCTTTGGAGTTTCAGTAACTATATGAAATTCCAAGCACCCATCCCCATCCCCCATCACAATCCGTTCTCCATTTCATTGCCATTTTTGGGCCATGGGAGAGAAGGTCCTTATCTTTCAAGGTGGTGGTTCACAAACAAAAGCGCACGCTCTTTCCTCAAATTTATGCAGAATTGTCCCTTGACACACTTACTATGTTTCGCTTAGGAGTCTCTTTCCTTTTCTTTGTAAAGAAATATGCCATACTTAAGCCCATCCTCTTGACAACACATATAAAAGGTACTTTTATTCCATTATGAGAAAACTGTAGGAGAGTTTTGTGAGGAAAAAACATACTATTTGAATTGCTTAACCATATCCTTGTGGATTCTGTCACAAAAGTCCTCCACTGTCCTCCTCTTTGATGATAAAATAACTGGATCATCATAGTCTGGATTCATTCCCTTCGGCTTTGTGTATATGCGGGTTAGACTAAGATATTCCCAAATCTTCTCCAGCAGGCCATCAAGATTCCATTCCAAATGAGCACTGTAAATCATACAAAAAGCATTTTACAATAATATCGGTATATTCTTAAGGGAAAAGAGAAAACATGAACTAAAATGATTCCAGCAGGTACTACACATTCTAAACAAAGCAATTTGAGTAGAATCATAAATTTCTGTGTCTTTAAGCCAGAAAGAAGCAATGTTGTTGGAACAGTCGTGGTTAGAAAAGCAGCATTATGTCACTTGCCAGTAAGTGAAGCAGATTAGATCTCTACTAAGACCGTAGAAGCTCGGATACCATGTAAAAAGTCAGAGAACTTATGTTGAATTGAGTCTAACTTGTAACAATATATAATAACAGCTTCATATATGAGTGTCTTAGTTATATATACAATATGGTAAGTAGTTGTTCTTTACTACCAAAGTCATCTTCTACTACTACAACAACAACATACCCAAAGTAATCAAGCAACTTCTACTAGAAAAATACAAAATAGAATCATCTATTATTCTCTTACTAAAGTTCAAAGAATCTAGAAATATAATGAAATTAATCCTTCTGAATTACATCAGATGCGATGAGAAAAAGTCAGAGTAACCTCACAGAAACATAAATATAAAAAGAGAGATGGTTGTGAAACACAAGCAGGAAATGTATAGAGCACTCATATCAATTCATAACTTTTGTAAGCAATCCTTCACCCTGAATCCATGAGGTTCAATGGCCAAGCCTATGTTGTGTGGATGGTACCAATCCAATCTCCTGAAAAGATCTAGCAGCTAAATACCTAGCCTCTTTACAGTATAGTGCATTTGAACTGATGTTTAGTAGAACAACTGGTTCAACTACACACATCACTCCAAAAATGTGTTCTCTTATTGGATACTTGTAATTGCAACATGATGTTTGCCAACCAAATGAAATCCAAGTCTGACCATACTGGAAATTTAAAAGAAAAAATTGACTTGAACTAGGGTCAACTAAAATGGGAAAAACCATGTGCAGTTCAAATGCTAATGGAGGGAATAAAGTGGCATACACAGCACTAATCAGGATTTTACCAATATAACGGAGTCTGATCACTGATGTATGTTCATCTTCAAGAATCTCTAAGTTTATTAAAGAAATGCATATTTCTGATAGAATTCATTGAAAAATATTAAAGAAGTGCACATTTATATTAGGCAGTAATGAATTTCATTCAACTTTATCATTGGTCTTCTTATGTTGTTAGCCATGAAGCTTCTGTAAAAGATGGATGCCTACCTGATTGGACAATAGTGCGGAAGTTTATCCAGAATCTCCAGCTCTTCCATTGTGATTTGATCAATTTTGTTCACAACATAGATGCAAGGTGTGTATACTCTACTGCCTTCAATGACATCAATAAGGTCATCAGCAGTTGCATCATACCTAAGATGAACATCAGCATTATGTATTCTGTATTCGCTGCATATAGCCTTCACAGTGTCGAGGTCCAAATGGGTATTGGTCACTGTTGATGTCAAATTAATACCACCCTTCTCTTTCTTCCTGAATGTCATATTAGGTGGTTCCTTGTTCAACCTAATAAGGGAAGAGCACCAAGAATCGTGAATCGATTGAGGGGGAAAGCAGACTACACAAGGCAAACGCAAACATAACAGTCTATTACCTAATGCCAAATCCCTCGAGCTCTTTCTCTATGAGACGTTTGTGAGTGATTGGCTTTATTGCATCGAGGACAATAAGTATACAATTGCATGTCCTGGCAGTACTGATAACCTGTATTTGTCATCAATCACAAGGTAAACCATACTAAGCTCGCCAACTAGTTCTTAATAAGAGACGAGATGAAGGTGGAAGACTCAAGGTTTTATGTCATACAGCAATAGTCACGATCTCAGACCATTTCATTTAGATCTACTTACAAGAGTAAAGAGGAACAGAGGGATTTGAGGGAATGGGACTTTGTTGGCCAAGATATGGTGTATCTAGTAAATATGTAACACCAAAACCTTCTCCTTTCTTTCTGTAATTTTACAATAGTTTTCAGATCTTCAATATAGCTAAAATCTTTGGGTCCTTTTTTACCCTAATATACCCTTGACTGATCTGTAGCATATAGCATAGCTATTCATTAAAAGTACAGTTAGAAAGGGAAAATGACAGATGTAAAGCTGGATGGGACTGTGGCTTTATCATCAGTGTGGTGTATTTGCTTTAAGAGGTGACGTTTAGTGGTTTCAAATACTCCATTCCAATTTTTTTTTATCAGTGCATCCCCTCTATTCCAAATTATTTGGAACTCTCTGATAGGACAAGAATTTTAAGAAAGAAAGACTCCTGATAAATAAGTTTAATATGCATTAGTTACCAAATTACTCTTTGATGTTTGTTTTTATAATTTATATTCAACTGGGTGTACAACAACTCATGTTAATGAAAACTTAGGAATGTACAGTTTAAATAGTTTCTAAATAAGTAAACAATAAAATTTCATACTCACTTTGGGACAACAAATAAAAAGGAAAAGCAGAGGGCATACTCAATGTGGAGAAGATACAAAGATACTTTCTGGTATCTTCTTGACTGATGCTCATCATGACTGGAGAGCAATTCACTTTAGGTACCATTTTCTTAGGTTTCAAATGTATCTACTCATAGTCTTGGATACAGATTTCTTATGAATTAAATCTACCTTATGATAAAATATGTGGTGCTAAAGAAATCACGAGATGGCGAAGTTGCAAACGCAATACTTTACCTGCCTTCCTCTACCTTTTCCATCCTTGGCACCCTCAATAATTCCTGGGAGGTCCAACAACTGCCAAACATATTGGCAAAAGGGATGAGCAAGAGAGTTTTATATTAAGCAGAACTCAAGAATTAACATTATGATGCTTGTGAGATGGATAATCTGTTAGGATGTCAACAACACACATCAAAGAAAGGCTAGTGCAGATATATATATACACACACACACACACACACACACATATATATATACACATACATTTCTTTAACTAAAAAACAAAAGTCAACTAGCAATTAAATCATTCATGAACAAATCAAAGTATCAACAATTTTACAATTTAGATAGTTAACTTCAAATATTAATTCTCAAGAGGAATCTAAATGTATTTTTATCGATATACGTCATGTAAAGGAACCCATCTTCCTCCTTATTTTGGTACACTTCAAGGGACCAACAAGTTAAATGACTACCTTTCAGAGTTCACTCTCCTCTGATTATCTGGATTATATAATTGAAGCTAAGAGATTGGGAGTGGCTAATCAATCTACGATCGCATTTCAAGGAAGAAAATCTCATTGCACAGTAAGTAGTTTTAACTGTTTTCAGATTACCTTTTACTATTACAAGAATCTGTTTTCAAATATTTCTGGAAACAAGTTGATGAAATTAGTATTCATATCAATTCTTATACACCTTGAAAGAGCAGTACTTTTTCAAGTTGACACTTTTATTTGCACAGGTAGCAAACTTTATCTGAAGAATCCTCAAGTGCCAGGTATTAAAAAAATCATAATGGTGTCGGATACCTGAATTTTAGCTCCTCGATACATGATGACACCAGGAATGCAAGTTAAGGTGGTAAATTCGTATGAAGCAACCTGTCAACCACAGAAGAGGGGCTGTTAGGGGGGAAAACGTAGGGAAAACTTACTGCAGCGTTAAGTTTCATCATATTGTTCCTAGAAGTGTCATGCAAAACCTAATAAAATAGATTATATTTTCTTGGAGAACAGATTGTAGTAGCACGCATGACTCATAATCATAGGTCATTCTTACTTAGAAAAGAGTTTATTTTGGTTTCAAAATACGGACCAGATTCAGGATCAATAACTACCCATACCTTTTCTTGCCACTACATTTAAAGTTCTTTTGTATTTTTTGACTAACAAGAATCAAAATGAAGTGAATATGACTCTGTTGGCAGATCACCAGCTAAATCTTGTGATAAGAAATTAGATCTAACTTCCAAAATACAGTATAGTGAAAAGTAAAACTCTTCTCCACTCCTATCCATAAAAGAGGGAAAAAAGAAATAAAAGCAGAAAACAATAGATAAGGAAAAACATTATATTAGAACAAAGTTAGGTTTCCAGAAGTACAAACTTGAGCAACTTGTTCTACTATATTTCAAGGAGATTTATAGCTAATAGCACATGCATTCAAATTGACCAAGTTAGGTACCCCAATTAGGAGTTTGTTACATAACTAACATTGTCACTTCAATTTTCCTGTTCTCCGATCATTATCTTAAGAATCTCAAAACGAATAAATTAATTAGCTACCAAAGTCACTAAACAACTATACAAACAGAATTTGACATTAAAAGTAACTTCCATGTGTAGACTCATCCAACATCATATTCAAACAAATTCTATGTTTCCTGCATAGATCCATCTATTTTCAGACTCTAGTCATGGCAATCCTACTGCAGTAAATTGTAAAGAAGATCCAGATCTGGCGATTATCTTTTTGCAGGTAGGAAATTTATCCATCGCCCATAACAGCTTAACTACCGAGAAAGACTTATAACCAATTCTTTTCTGTTGAATGTTATCACCTGCTAATGCTAAAAAGAAAGAAGAATGCAAGAAAGCATCTTCGTACATCTGTTGAGCTAAAGTTAGTTTGTTTCCCTCATGCTTCTCCTATTCTAGATGATTTTCCATTCTCCCTAACACATTCATCATTAAATTTCAGTTACGGTCACAAACTAAATTTCATGTACATTAAAAAATTGCATTTCCTAGAAGAATTATATATTTTCTCCTCTTTTTTTGGCTCTTACTTTCATTCTGCAGTCAGATTAACCATTTGTGAAGAGTACAACTCCTCATCTGAAAGACAAACTTCATTTTGAATTATTGTACTGCTTTCTGATCAATGTAAAGTTCATTACTCAAAGACCATAGAAAATCCGCCTTCTTTCCAAAAGCATATGAACTTCCAATCCACAAGCATTTGAAATTGTATCTGACAATACTTATCCTCTGACACAGCATAAGAGCCAGGGAGATCAAACTCATTCCTTTAAAAGGGGGCTGACACAAAATACAACTCTAAAAAGGGCACATTCAACAGATCAACAGAGTGCATAAAACCTAAGCTTTTTTTTAATATGGTAACACCCACTGACCACCACCATCCCCAAACAAGGGTCCAGGGCCAACAGTGGCTTTGTCCAGCTTTTCCCCTTGGTAAGATGGACATTCAGCCTCATGGTTCGAGGTGGAGGTCTCTTTCACTTGAACAACCTTATCTCGACAGAATCCAGCCAAATTTTAATTAGAATGTAATTTAAATATACTTTACACATGGTTCTCATAAAAAAACTGCATCTGATGCATGATGCCTCTGAAATATATCCAGGTTGGGTTTTCCTTCATGGTACTTCCTCTACTACAAAAGGATTGTCATCATTTCCTTCAAATTATTCTTAAGAAAAACTGACCTTCAGCTGAAAACTTTTCCATATGCTATTTGATACTTAAAATTCAAACTTCTGGAAAGCTAATGCAAGACCCCTTTTCATAGTATTTACAAAAGTGATAAAACTTTACCTCTTATGGTACATCTGCACTAGTCAAAATACAACACCACTAAGACAATCAAAGTACTAGATAACTAACATAAATATCACTGGATGGTTACTCACCTCAGAAAAAGTTCCTGTCAGTTTGTTCAAGAGTGTCGATTTTCCAACTGAAGGAAAACCCACTAAACCAACTCTTGCATCACCACTTTTTGTAACATCAAAACCTTCTCCAGCTCCACCACCACCTTTTGACATAGGTGTAAGAAGTTCCCTTCGAAGTTTTGCCAGTTTTGCCTAGCCATGCATTGCATCACAAGACTATTAGTTTGTACTATGAAAAACTAACTGTACAATAAAATAACCAAAGCAAGTGAAATCTCTTCAAATTGATTGTAGATTTACCTAGTTAATTTTATACATGTAAAGATTTCAGAGAAGAATGAGAGGGAAAAACTAGATACAAAACCAGAGATGAATGAGCGTGAGAAACTAGATACTCGTTTTATCCCACGTTACTGCATCTATGACTAACAAAAAATAAATGCAGAAATTCTGATACTATACCAACTAGAGTTCTGGAGAAGAGTTAAAAACATCGGGTATTGGAGTTAGAAATGTGTTAGAATGATGTGAAACCACACCATGAGTTATACATAACAGAATTATCCTATGCTTACTTGAGAAGCTATTACAGCTACTTTCAAAGTTTTGCCAGTTTTTCCTAACCATGCATTGCATCACAAGACTAGTATTTATTTTTTTTGACAACCACACAAGACTATTACTTTGTAGTATGAAAAACTATTGTGCAGTAAAATAACCATATAAACTGAATTTACCTAGTTAGTTTTCGCATGTTAAAAGTCTCGAGACCATGACAAACAAAAAACTAAAAGCAGAAATTCTGATACTATACAACATGGAGTTCATAAAGAAAATCAAGTTTTGGAGTTTAAGAAGTGTTACAATGATGTCAAACTATACCATCAGTTATATCTAACACTACTATTCTATGCTAATTCAAGTAGCTCTAAATGGAAAATGCCGCGGCTTATGGAAATGAAATGAACTATTCAAGCAAGCAAAAACACACACTTATTAAAACATAATTCGATGAAAATAGTAAATGGACATTTTTCTAATAGATGGAAAAGAATAATAGAAGCGTTTTATGAAACAATAGTTATATTATTAATAATATCCAGAAGAAACAATTTACCAAAAGTGTGGCTTCTATACAAAACTTAAGAAGCCAAGGAAATTCAAAACAGATGAATCTTATTTGAATTTCAGTTTTTACACCGGAAAACGGTTTGAACTCTAGACTTCAAAATAAGGATAGTTTCTGAGATCCCCTCAAAGCATCTCGCACTGTAGTAAATGACAGAGGTATGAAGTATGCCGAAAATAATTCAAGAATTTATTATCTAAACTAGCGTTGATCTTCACGTTTTACCTAAATATCTCCTTAAATGTTTTAAAGAAGTCAAAATCACTTATAACACAGAGTTTTTCTTTTTTCTGATAAGTATATAAAACAGATATTTCTCAGATTAACCAATATCTACACTAGAGAAAACAACTCAAAGCATTGGCAGATTTCATAGGTACAGTGCCTTGTCAAACCTGGGGCTTTTTTTTTTTTCTTCTTCTTCTTTTTTTTTTTTTTTGGGAGGGTGGGGGGCCATTTCTAGGCACATTATATTCAACTTGTCATTACATTTGGACAGCAGAGAGGCATTCACTAGCATCTCCGATATAGTATGAACATTGTACTAGAAAGCATGATAAGCAAAAGAATAAATTTAAGTTTGGTCACAAAGGGTTTCCCAGTTGTTGGTTATGTCTTGTGTATGGTTAAGACTTAAGAGTCTTGATTATAAACCTGATTGTGATAAAAAAAAAAAAAATCAACTGTCAATGGTTAAGATTCTTGATTATAAAGTTGACTGTAATTTTTTTTTAAAAAAAAGCAACCTCCAAAGTCCAAATATAAATTTAGAGTGATATTGTCTACAATATACGACTGTAAAACATAAGCAACCCAATTGCATATCAAAGACCTGGCAAAATAAATTTCGTGTAACCTCATAAATTAACCAAGAAAATGCTTGTTAATGTGCTACCTTTAACAAACCGAGATGATGAGCAGTCGCTTTGTTCTTTTGGGTCTTAGCCATCTGCAATCAAAGAGAAAAATTCACACTTTCTAGTCAACAGTAATACCTATTCAGTGCATGGAAATAAAGGGTGTCATACTACTAGAGGCATATTATTTTATAACCGAGAAATCCCCGAAGGCCACTGATGCAAGGTTCAGAACTTTGTAGATAACACCCCCACCCCCTTTTACCCTTCTCGACAAATATACCAGACTTTATTCTGTGGCAGAGTTTATACTCATGACATGTGCCTAAATCACAGATAACATGCTACACTCCTACCACTAGACCAAATCCCTGGGGGCATTGCCTGCCAGAGGCATAATTGAGTGAATACAAACTGAACAAAGAAATTTAAAGAATAGGCTCTAATATACATGATTCAAATACGTAGATTCATAGAAGCAGAATTGAATTGAACTGTTTATACGATTTTTTCTTCTTTGACTTTAGATACATTAACATTGAAACTATCAAGTCTACACGGCATGTTCAAAGTTTTAATTATTGATAATAATGAAAAAATAAGCAAAGCTAATTCGGTCAAGAAACCCATTTACAACAGCTGAAATTGTTTTCGGGTTAGTTAGGAAGGATATCAGAGTATGGACAAATGGATTTAGAGCTACAAGATAAGTTAGGCTAGCTCCATCTACAGGTGGACATAAAAGGTCTCCAACCTATTTCTAAGGTTTCAAACTTATCGGATTTCGCACACTTGAAACTTGGTTATCTAGCATTTGAAGTCATCCACTATGCTTTATGCAACATAATAAACTACCAACTTGAAAAATCATCTTGAAACTGGAATTAAATGAGACGAAAAACTCACACTAAATCATATAAGTTTAACCAAACCTTGCTATTAGTATTAATGATTATCAAATTAGGAAATCAAACTGAGATCTTTCCCCTATCATTTTCCTTTATTTCTGAAATTCCATCACAGAGAAGTATGCACCGGTCTCCTGTTCAATTTTCTCATTCTGCCCTTTCCATCTCTCAATTCACAATTAAGTAATAACGTTGGGACAATCAATTAAATTTCATGTCAACTTATTTTTCATAAGATTTAAGTTATTCAGACAGATACAACAGGCCTAGACACTCTACTTCGGAAAACTTCAACTAAGCATTCATTCTTCAGCAGAGTTTACATATAGAAGGATTCACAAAAAAATCAATCTTTTTTTAAATTTCATAAAGCTCTATAGCTATAAAATAATTTTAATAAAAGGTTAATTTTTTGAAGACTGAAATAAGTATCGGTGAGCAGGAAACTACTACAGTGATTGACAGAATTGATAAGATAATTTCATTCTAGACTAACATCCAAACATCCTGAGTAATTGAATAGGAATTTCCCCCCTTTTTTTTTTTGGTATTTCAATGAAACAAAAAGTACTAAATCGAGTGTATTTTTGGTACCTCATCTTCGATATCTTTGATTTTCTGCATGACGGTCGCCATTGTTGCTGATTTGAACGCCGGAGAATTTCGCCGGAAGAGAGGGGCAGAAAGACAGCGCTGAGAATTAGGAGTTTTCTCGAATGTGTTTTTAAGGTTTTGCGACCCTGCTGCTTAATTTTTGTTTTTTATTTTTTATTTTTATTTTTGTATAATCTTGTTTATTTACTTTGATTGCGTTTATTGTTCAAAAACTATTCTTACATACAAAAACATTTTCTATTTAGCAAAATAGCTTATAAATACGTTCCCCCCCTCTTCACAATTGCTCCAAAATTAGAAAAAATTAAATCAGCAAATATAATTATCATTCATTCTACTCACAGTATAACTATGTATTAGTAATAAAAATAATGGGATGCTTCAATTTGTAATAAGTAATAACCCCAAATTTTAGTATGTATTTTTTTGCGATGAATGAAAAATATTTAAACAATCTACTGCCAAATATTATGGAGGGTTGATTGGAATTTCATACTTAATTAAAAGAATTGAGTGAAATTTGGAAATGATATAATATTAATCAAAAACACTCCAGGCTTAATGACACTATTATTAATCTAATTATAATTTAAGAATACCAAGAGGTCTTTGCACAGGAGTAGACATAGTAAGAGCTTCCGAATTATTTTTTGAAGTAGAAGCTTTAGCAGAAGTCTTTAACTCATTTTTAATTTGTATTATCAAAACAGTTAATTTATCCAACTTTTTATCAAGAGAACCAATATGTTCACGCTTTTTAGATTCACCAAGCTCATCCCTCCTCTTCGTATAATTGGAGGGCTGGACGAAGAGGATCCGTATGACGATCCTGACGATCCCGGGGATGATCTTCCCCTTCCTCTGGTATAACCGCCTTTTTCTCTAGCCTAGGCTATCCAAGGAGGGCCCATCCTGCAAACAAAACTTTTTGTTTTATTCGAATGCATAATAATTATTATAATAATAATTCTCATCATCAAAATCGATGATCTCTTCACAAAAGCAAATATCTGAGATGAATAGCCCAAGGATAAAACAATCATTTTCTCTAATGAAAAGACAATAAATGGTTTGATTTTCGAGATGAAATAAATAAGTATATCTCTTACATGGGTCGCTTTTCTTTTGAAAAGAGGAGTTTTTCTCCGGCCTTCTCCTCTATGCTTCAGTTGCCGAGAATGATTTGGTATAGTTTCAAAGTTTTAACCTGGAGCCTCACGTCATAGAACAAATGTTTTGTTTTCTAATCAGCTTCGAAGAATGGCCAGGAATCGTCTTTTCTAAAAAGAAGAATCCTCGTTTGAAAAAATCAAGTTTTTAATTCCTTAGATAATCAAATCAAGTTTCAAGCCGGTCAGGTCAATCGTTTCAAAGGAAGAAAATAAAGGTCGAAATCAAGATGAATACCGACCCGATAAATCACCTAACTTTGTATTGCTGAAAGTTGCCAAATCGATCCACCAAGATAAATGATGCGTACACTTTATTGTTTTTATATCTCATTCCATGTGATTTTATTGAATATATTACTGTAATAGTATATAAGATAGCTACCACACTATTTTAAAAATATAAATAGTGAAATAAAAATAATTTTAAAAATGAACTAATATCTTAAATCAATTATGTACCAGAATTAATGGCAAATTTTATAGTGATATTATTATTCCTTATTCCACAACCAAACAAACCTTAAAGTAGGGTTGTGTATTGATTGGTTCGGTTTCGATTTTGAAATTTATCAATTTGATGTAGCAATTACCGATTTGTAGATATGCTAAATCACTATAGAACCATTGAAATATTGATTTCAGTTATCAATTATTATCGATTCGGTTATCGATTAACGTTAAGATTTGACACACAAAAAAATCACTTTGAAACAAGCAACTGAAAAATCAAATGAACCATGCATATGAGTTTATGGATTGTATCTTGTTTAAAAGCAAACACCGACATATTATATAATGACAAGAGTTTGAGACACTCAGAAATAAAAAAATGAAATTGAACACTAAGTCAAGGAATTTATACACCGATATGATATGAATATAGTTTATTAATCTACTATCAGATTAGTTAACCCATTAAGAAAAAACTCAAATTGCTAAAAATCCTTAATTCGATAGTAAAAAAAACCAAAACTATTACCAAAATTGCCAATCCAATAATTTATTATTGATAAACTAATAATTTTTGTTGGTTCGAATTATAGATTTCGATTTGATTTCAGGGAACACCCTAAAACGGGTCGTGGTATAACCCGAAATCCAAACCGCCTTAATAAATCCTCTGTAAAGCGATAAACTTCATCCAAAGCTTCAAAGTTTTCCTCCTTTAAGAAATCCGCAATCCAACGAAAAGCAAAGGATTTTCCCTTCTGTGTATCATTTTTCTTCATTATTGGGCTACTGACGGAGTCACGTTTCACTCTCCTTCTATTGAGTATTTGAAAAAGGTTCGTGCTTCTACTCGTTGTTTTCAGTTTTTCCTTTTTTATTCTTGTGAATTATCATTTGGATTTACTTCGTTTTGTGAAAAGATTGGATTTTTCCATTGATATAGACGAATTTGTTTTGGGAGTTTTGTGGTATTGGTCTGTCTTATTGTTGCTGGGAGTAATTTCAACTTTATTTAGGAGAAATTATGTAAGGTATGTGTCAGTTAATCTAAATAGGAAAAAGGTGCTGTATATTGTAGTTTAGAGTTTCTTGGCAGGAAGTAATGATGGATTTTGAACACCCTTTGTTGGTATGTATGTATAACCACTTTCGTTGTTGTGCAATATAAGGAGAGTGGTAGAAGATCAAGTTTGTTCTTGACATGTTATGGGGGTGAAACCGTGGGAATATTTTAGCACGGACTACAGATTTATAGGTGCTAAATCCAAGGTTGTGGCCTGGTGGTTAATGGAGTAGGCTGAGCACTATCAAGTCTCAAATTTAATTTTAGTTGAGAGAAAAACACCAGGTGATTTCTTTCCATCTGTTGTATCCTTGGTGGATAGAGATATAGAGTTACTTGGTACTTGTGTTACTGCCATGGAATCACGAATTAGTTGAGGTGTGTGCAAGCTGGGCCAGGACACCAGGGTTATAAAAAACAAATGTATATTTTTTAGAATATGCTGGAAGTACGCAGCCAGGTAAGGCCTTTTCACATGAGTACGCCACGGCAGATGAAAAGTAATATGATTGAAGCTTAAACTAGAGGCATATGTCTATTTGAGAATATCTCAAAACAAGTACAGGTTGCCCTGTCTTACGTCTAGCAGAGCGAGAGACACCCTACAAATCATTACAGAAAATTTTCTTATATATGCGTTTGTAAATATATAACTTTTTTTCTTAAAACATTAATACCAACATAATTTGAAACAGAAAGTAAAACGTTAATACCAACAAAGTCTTAGACCCAAACACACTTACAAGAGGAATTATAGACACTGTAAAATCCTGTGTAAGCTGCTAGCGTCCAGATTAGTTAACACAGTACACTCTATGCTCTAATAGGAGCCATTATGAGCCTCCTTTTAAGAAGGAATACTTGGGTGGTCTCCATTTGGTTATGCAATAGAATACATGTGACATCTGATCTAAGAGACGGTTTATTTACAATTTTATAAGATAATAACGTAACTTGTAACTAAGTTTCCTCTCTGAAAAAAGAACTTGCAATTAAGTTTGTTATTTTACTATGACTATTGTAGTACTGTTTTTGGAGATAATTCCCTTGAAATGCATAACTATTACCTCCAAGTTGGAGGCTTGGATCTATGGAGCCGCTAATGTCTGGATAGTAATGTATCTCAATAAACTGCACATCTCTCCTTGAGATTAACCTTTTGATGAATAAAAGGGATTTTCTGTCTCAGGCTTCCAATTATATCTGATTTGTTTCCATACGAAGTTTAGAATTTACGTTGAATGGTGGTTGCTTCTATGGACCAAGTTAGAAAAAGGCCTAAGAAAGACAAGTTGTTTGCTAATTTTTCCCTTATATGCATCTAATTTTGCCTTGTCGACTTTCTCGTAATGCCCATGTTGAAGTTTGTAATGTCTTATTAAGAGAGTGGGATGGATAAAGGAAACATGAGAAAATGTGGTTTGCTGTGGGCAGTTGAGATAGAGTTGGCTCTCTAGGTTCATTCCCTAATTTAGTGGTATTTTTGTTACCTTTGGACAGCAAATGTAGAAATTGGTAATGGAGAAGTTTAGTTGCCTCACTGAGCATTAACTGTACCTTCTCAAGAATAACAGTTTGCCGCAAAAATATTGGCTGATTCTTCATATATGCATAAGCTTCACTGGTTTTCAAACACATGACTTAAATAACTGAATGAAGTCATAATTTGATAGTGGACACTACAATCCTTTTATTGGTAGTTCCATTTTGCCAACTGAGAACACTTGTAGTGTGCCAAAGACAAGGAAGGTTTTCCATTTTCGTGAAAAAACAATTTCTTTAATGGTAATGTCTTGCATGTGCAATTATTATCCTGTATAAATTGCATGTTGAATCTATCTTCCTTTTGATTTCAGGAAGATCCAGATTATTGCTAAGAGATGTCGTTAACTGCCAGTACCACCATGAGTGCGGCTACTTTGCCAATAGGTATGTGGGTGTATATCCCTGATAGGCTTTTTTAATTGGTACGTTCACATGTTTTATGAAGGAATGTTAGCATTGCTGTTTTGAATTTTTGTAAGATGATCAAGGCCTGTTGTAATTGTAAATATTGGATACAAGTACTAACTTGATGCGATGAATATACATGTTAGTTACCTTCGCAGAAAAGGGTATGTTAGAATTGATGTTCCCATGCAATTTGGATCACACAGGGAAAACTGTCATATTCTTGATCCTGTTATAATTAAATAGATCAGCATCTCTTGCTGTTAGCTCACTGAGAAGCCTTTGCCACATTAGATGTAGGAGTATCTGAATTGCTGTGTAAGTGCTGTAGCCTGTAGGAGTTAAGACCGTCACATTAAGTAATGATCCTCTTGTCATGTTGTAGTTGCTGGTCTGCATATATTATTGGACTGTATTAGCTTTCATTTGTTTCCGTATGAAAATACCAATAGGCGTTCACCCACTCACTGTCAAATATATAACACCTTACACAATAATAACTACAACAACTATGCCTTAATCCTAAACAAGTTGTGGTCAACGGTATGAATTCTCATTGTCCATGTTACTTCATTTTAGGCTCATGTCAACTTTTGGTTTATGATCTATAGTCTAACTTGCTCGAATTTTGGTGTTAGTTTTAACTCTTTGGATAGAAAGGAAAAAAATGAAAATAAAATGTTCTTCTCTCTAGTTAACTTGATCTGATGGTGTGTAGGTTTTGAAGTAATCTATTGATATTTTTATTTTTTTGATAATCTAATTGAACTTCTCATTTAAGGTGTGACAACAATGCCATGAAGACATTACCTTATTAAAAAAAAAAAAAAAAAAAACAATGCCATGAAGACATTTGATACTTTAAAATCCAGTGTTGGCTAAATCCTTTTGAAGATTTGCTGCTCAAACCTGTAGCACATGTTATCTATGATGTTAATCATTGGATTTTGTTGTCACAGTGAGAGCAGGGGATCAATGCCGGAAGCAATTCAAGCCAATACTATCAGTTCCTGCTGGCCTCCATCTGCTTGGCATGCAGTCTCAACTCATTAACAATAGAAGACGATTGATATGCCCTGTTCAACAAAAGCGTGCTTCAATTATATGTTCTTCTGCTCTGGTATCAGTCTCTTTAGTATTTTCTTCGTATAATTATTGCCAGTGCCTTGTTTAGCTAATTACATGCCTCTAGTGATCCTAGTGGGTCAATAGTACTTGTCATGTCTTTTATATTAATCTTGTGCAAATTTTGCTGTGAGAAGCTTCTGAGTTTCCGAATGCTACTGCAAGTAGCTGGTTTTGGGCTTACGGTATGTCTCTGTATATGTTGTTCTGCATGCCAAGCAGGTTCTGCAGTCAGCTTATTGAAATCAACTGCATTTACTAAAACAAGGACCCCGAAATCAAGTTTATCAGCTCTCTATTACTAGTTATCGTTAATAGATATATGAATCTATAACATGTGGAGATATATCTTTTTGAGAAGGTAAAATGTGGAGATTTATGTTTGGTTATTACTTGGAAGTGGTTAGACCCCCTAATACAAGCCCGATCCTAGAAAGGCTAAACAAAAATCATGAATTTGCAGGCAAGACAATCGGAAATAGGAACTGATTACTAAAATGTATGTTGTTCTTGATGCTGTTGCTACTACTACTTGCAATCGTGCATTCCACATTTGGTGCTTCCGTTCCCACTATATTACTATTAGCCATTTATGCTTGACCCTTTCTTCTTGCATCACTGCAGAATGCGAGATGTGCTGAAGGACAGACACAGACGGTTACACGGGAATCGTCGACCATTACAGTTGCACCAGTTCAAGGTAATCTTCTTTCATGCTCTTACTAGCAATTGGTAGAACAATGGATGGAAATAGAACAATTTGCTAGTAGCGTCAGCACTCCGTCCTGCCGCTATAAAAAGATCATAGATCAGTTTAGACCTACTTAACCAATGATGTTTAGTAAGGTTCATCAACAAAAAATCCCCAAGCTATTTTTGTACTTTATAAAGATGCAGTGTAAAAAAGTTATCATTTGAATGCTGATGTGTCTGGTCTGAACTCAGGAAAGGAGAAATCTCCTGACCTGGATGATGGTGGGACTGGGTTCCCCCCTCGTGATGATGATGGAGGCGGAGGTGGAGGTGGGGGTGGCGGAGGCAATTGGAAAGGTGGGTTCTTCTTTTTCGGATTTCTTGCTTTCCTAGGCCTCTTGAAAGACCAGGAGGATGAAGGACCCTACCGGGACCAACGCAGAAGATGAAGAACCACCATATACATATCAACATAGAAATCAAAGAGGTCTGGAAGCCCAAGAGTCGTAATGGCCTTCCCTCATTATTCTCTAGTCATGGCTTCGAGCAACGTGTGTAGGGCCAATAACCTTCTAGTGGTTATGTATTTGAATGTAACATTACTCGTAGCTCATTTCTATGTTCTTAGAAATGGACGTTCTTTTCAACTCTTCCTTTACCCTGGATGGTTGGATAAGTTGCTATCATAGCTTTAATTGGTTGTATAATGTCCTACTTTTGGTTCCTTTTTGCACTCAAGGTTGTCGTCTAGTAGTCAACGAAATGGAATGGAAGTCCATAGAGAAAACAAGACAGCCTTCTATCTATATGTTTTTGAGAGTAAAATAAATGAGACGATTGTTGTCGATTAAGTTGGGAGAATTTCGTCTCGTCTCTTTTCACTTTGTGGTGTTATGACCTGAGAATACACGTATGAATGGTCAACAACATCATTCAACTTTTTTTTACGTTGGTATAGCATCATTCTACTTCTACGAAGCTAAGGAGCAAAATCTCAACAACCACCCAAAATTATCACCTACCCATTAGGTGAATTGTGAAGTTGGTAAGGAAAATGACACTGCAAAATTAATATTGTAAAACATTGGAGGAAAAGCAAGTGCTATTGATTATTTTAAGCAAGCCATATACTGTCGTTTGAATAGACCTATTAGGAGTTTACTAATTATAATATATCATGGTTCGAGCCTTGGAAGTTGTTACAGTAGATTGTCTATAACATATCCTTTAACGTGTGGTCTATCTCTAGACCCTACGTGAACGTGAAATACTTCATGATAGTAGTTTTTGATTATTCTGAAATTGTCATCATAATTTGGTAAAAACTAGTTGAATAACCATAATTCTCTTATAATTAAAACGACAACTATTTTTTCTTTTACAATCACCACACGTTGTACTATAATTCATGCAAAATTCGTGTTGAAATTATTTTATTGCTTTGCTAACTAAAATTGACTCGGAAAACTAGTTTTCAAGTTGACCCTTACCTACCTGCCCAAGTTGGCATTGTTAACTTTATGCAAATGCAATACAAAATTATACCACAACAATAACATACTTAGTATAAATATAATCCCATAAAATGAAATCTGAGGAGAATAAAATATACACAGGCCTTTAGAAGGAAAGCTAGTAAGAGCTAAGGGTTCATCCGAACCCCATTCGAAAGAAATATTACATTGTTTATACATAATTAAAATTATTTTTTTATGTATATATAGTAAATATTGAACTCCCTTCCACTTCTTCATATTTTGAACCGCTTAATAAAAATTTTGAATCCGTCATAATAAATTTTAGCCATTAGAGAGATGAATCTAACCAAAAGTAAAAGAATTGTCAATCCAAATTATTACCAATATTGTTCCTTTTTAGTGATACTATATATTTTCATGAATATGTTTTTCGTGAAAATTAACATATTGTTCCTTTTTAGTGATACCATATATTTTCATGACCCGAAAAACAAAAAAACTATATATTTCTTTTTGTCACAAAATTATTATCCATCTCACCTAACATATGAGACTTTTATATATATATATATATATATATATAAAAGACTCATTTTTTTAAACAAACACTTCACCTAACTAATCTCACAAAAAAAAATCCCATTTTTTCCCCAATCTTGTTGTTCCAATTTTCATTGCTCTTCTGCTCAATAAGGTATGTTCTCTCTTTTTTTTTAATCCTTCGATTCACAGATTGATTTCATTGAGATTTTTTTCTCTGTGCTCTGTTTTGGGTTGTAGAAGAAATTAATATTTAAGAAAATAGTGTGGGGTTTTGTTAATTCTACTACTTCTTCTTTTAAGATGTAAAAATTTGTCCTTTTTTTTTTTTTTCTTGTTTTGGGCTTAATTGGTTGATAAAAAAGGCTGAATTAGGGTAAATAGTGGGAGTTTTATTATTTGGATTAAGCTTTTTATGTTTAAGAAGTCAATTTTTGTGGGTAAGTGAAGAAATTTCTCAATTTTTGATGCATTCGGTATATATGTTTGCTTTAGAGTATAGAGCTGTTGAGTTGTTTAAAAGTCCAAAAAGTAGAGACAAGGAAGAATCAAACCTTTTGTTTTTGGTGAAAGTGAAACTATATTACTCCTTCCGTCTCTATTTATATGACATAATTCGGATTTCGAGAGTCAGAACTTTTTCGTTTTGACCATGAATTTGGGTATACAATCTTCAAGGTTTTTGAAAAATAATTTACATATTTAGAAACTAGGTAAAAAGTACTATTAGTCGCAAGAATTAACAAATTTAAAGTGCATGTGGATAAATCACGGTCAAAGATTTTCTTTTAGACTCTCGAAATCCAAATTAGGGCAGAGGAAGTATTGCATATCGTCAAAAATGAATGAATACAGTTCCGTTCCAATGACCAAACATAGTTGCAGTCAAGTTGATAATGAAGAACAGTGTCCTTGATATGTCATTAATATGACATGTTCAAACTGACCCTAGACACATTTCAATAGTTTCATAGCTATACTGTGACATTGAATAAGTAAAACGCTCAGTACCAAACCAAGAGCAAGTTGCAACAGGAAGATAGCAGTCACAATGAATAACCATCTTTCGCTTGCCTATGTTATGTGGTGTTTCAGATTAAGGGTAAGAAATGTGGAAGACATGAAGCCAGCTACAACAATAAGGGAATAGCCATAAAGGAACAATAGCTGAATGAGGCCAGATGGGGCAGAGTAGTATTTGAGGACTAGAAACAAGCAAAGCGGAACTATAGTAGTATAATGATACAATAAACACGCAGACCAAGTATTTGGCTTTCATGTTTTCCGTTTTTCATTTGTTACTTTTACTCTTCTTTGCCTATTAGAAATTGGGTGAACAAAATCTTGACTTCTTTTTCTTTTAAAAGTTGTATATTGCTATTTTTGGGGTAGATTTTGAGGTATTAATTGTGAGTTCTTTGAATATCTGGATTTAGCAGGCAGCAGAAGCTTGGTGACAGTATAGAGTACACTCTTCAGCTCTTTCTGATTTAAAAGAATTTCTTGTGGTGTTGGTGGAGTAGAGACTATGGAGGCAAGAGTTTCACAGAGCCTTCAGTTGTCCTCATGGATAAATTCAGATAAGGTAGTGAGGAAACCGAGTGGTTTGTTGCGTTTCTCTGAGAAGTGGAATGAAAAACCAAGGCATCGGATAGTCGTATCCTGCCATTTACAGCCTAGGAAAGCTGCACGTTCTGATAGACGAGTACAGTTGAAAGTTTCATGTTCTTCTCAAAATGTTCAAGGTATTTACTAGTTTTTGCAGTCCCATATTCCATAAATATTCACTATTCAATTCAGTACAAGACATTATAGTTGTGCATTGTATGCTTGCAACATTCAGATGTGAATTTACAAACACTCACATTCAGTTGAATGAAGTGGGACCAAATGTGTGTGAAATGGATATGGATGATTCATATAACCAACCATAACTAGCTTGGGACTAAGGCATAGTAGTAGTAGTAGTAGTTGTTGTTTTAGTTTTGTGTGGTATGCTTTAATCATGCAATTGATTATTGCAAACTTTGAGTAGTTTGCATTTTTGTGGATAACATGTAGGTGAGCCTGTGCCCCATTGTGCCTATGTGTTTGAATACTGGTTGAAATATTTGAGAACACTATTTTACTTGGTGTCAAATTTCTGGTGAAATCCTAAGCTCCCACCCCCCTTTGTTTCTTTCTTTTATTTTTATTCTTTGGATGAGGATGATGGTTGATCTTATAACTAAGATAACCTTTCATTACAACTAGGACTTACCCTTGAGCAACTAAATTCCACGCGGTTGAACATCTAGCTCTTTGCTACTGATAATATTCCCCTTTCTGCAACCATGTGCAACTCATTTGTATATTTATTTGACCTGTTCTTTCTTTCATGCCTGAAAAATGTAGACACACGAGAAGATGGTCCAAGAAAACGAGGAAAATATAAAACTGACTTCATGTGGGAAAATGTTGAACTTTTCTGTCATTCCTTCTTCTGTTTAAAATTTAAATGCCTCTGATTAGAATTTTGGAGGGGTAAAAATGAACATGTCTTTTCTTCTCATACCCGTACCTTTTAATATTCCTAATTGAACTTTGCATATTAAGGTGCTTCAGGAAAGTTGTCCGGATTAATCAATAATTTAAATCTGTCAGCAACCCATTAGGCCAAGAAGCTGAAAACTAAAATTACATGCTTGTTAGTGTTAAAAACCATTGATATAAAAAAGATATTGGTGTTCTCTCCCAATTGCTGATCATGTCGATTACTTATGTACAAGTACAACAAAAAGCATCAACTGATTTTTGAAACTGGTAAGATTGGTAGGCATCAACTGATTTTATTTGAAACTCTCCTATAATTGGAAGAGAACTTTTGACCGTAGCCTGACTTTAGTGGATTTGTGGAGTATATGCATCTTCAAAAGGTGCAGCCAGCTTGATTGGTGCAACACTTTCTTCTATTCTCCACACATAGGTCAAGTCGTTTACTGCCCCAGACTTAGGAGCGTTGAAAGTAAGCTTTGCTTTTTCGGCTGTAATTTGTTTTGTGCGGTTCATTTTCTTCTTTGGTCTATGTGCTGCCACCTTCTTGACACTCTTTGGTGGTTGCCATCTCTGCTTGGACGTTTAATCGTGATGCACATGAAGTTTTTTAAATCTCCAAAAACTTATTAAGCACCTTGACCTTAATTTTACTGGCATCTGAGTGAAAGCAATGTTGCTTTGCACCAATTCTACCAATGCTCAACTCAGAGGAATAAATTAACTCCCAGTTAAGTTTACTTCAGTTGTCAGATGACTAGGTGGTAGTCTGTTAGAAAGTTAGAACACAGAAGTCCTCAATAAAAGTTTGTTGACAAGTTTTTATGAACCCAAAGGTTAGAACTCTAAATTAGAAGTCAACCTGCGGACGTTCTTAGGAGAATGTTGAATAACTTAGTATTGCTATTTATTTACGATACTTTATGGGAGGTTGCCCTTTATTCCTTCTGGAATCACAAAGAAACAAGGACAAAAATGCAAATACTTTTTTTCAAAATCAATGCACTTAGAATTGATGTTTAGGAATTTCACTTGAAATTTGATCCACTTGAAAGCAGAATAATGCATGAAGTTTACATATTTGAATAGGAAGCCAAGCATGTTTGCCAGTATCGAATCTGATTTTTGGGAGCTTCATGTTACCTTTCATGTTTTGTCAGCTATAAATTTCAGACATGGTTAGCTTCTTAATTAGGAGCTAATCTCACAATTAGGTTTTGTTTGTTTTTCCCCTGGGCAGTAAATATGAGTTATTTTTTCTATAATTTTATATCTGTGAAGTTCCAGTGTCCTCTCGGGCAGCAAATATTTTACCAAGGATGATTTTATCTCTACAAACATGCTTGTAATTTTTTAAAAAGAGGGCCATGAATTTCAATATCATACTTTTGATGGGTTTCTGTACTTAAATTGTATTATATGGCTCCAAGAAGAAGTGAGTAGACTTCCAGATGCTTCCATGACATACTTAAACCTGTGGTTGGTTCTGTTTCTCCTATATAGTTGTTCAGCAAATTGCAGCACTTCCCTCTCTACCACAGCATGTCAGCACGTTTTACGTTTTGTTTTCTTCCATGATAAATCTTGACCACCGAGAGAGAGAGAGAGAGATGGGGAGAAGGGGGCGGGGGTATTTACATTTTGTTTATTTGTATGCCCATTGTTATACCTTTCATTCATGGGTGTTTTTTGGAAGCACCTAAAACTACCCAATAGCTGGAAAGTGAAAAAAAATCACACAAAATTAAGGAGCAGGATAAGAAAATTCAACACTAAAACATAGTAATATGCTAATCGATTTCTTATTGAACTGTAATGTTTGTTTTATAGCTTCAGTTCTGGAATCAGGATGTTTCTCTGCATCAGTTGATGAAATCGAGACATTAAAGGTATAGTAATATGTCCTTTTGCATCCTTACCTTTTTCATCCAGATAATCTAACATTTGTATCGAACTCTCATGTTTGTTCATATGTTTTTCACATTGCCTATTTATTCAATCTCGCTGTCAATAGGAGATCTACCTTAATTGGAAACTATCAAAACGAAAAGAAAAAGAAGGGGAACTTATATAAAGAGAACACTAAGTGACTGTTGGAGAGAATTTATCATTTAGTTTCTATAAAGAATGAGAACAAGTTGCTGAATTCACTTTCCTCTGTTGTTTTCTTTCCCCTTTGACTTCAACCAAAGAAGCGAAGGAAAAAAATATAGTTGCTCCTTTTCCGTCCGTTCCGTTTTCAAAAAAAGTCAAGGATAAATAAGATGCCTTTTTGTGTATTGGACTGACTTCTGATAGCTTCAGTTTCATTTTAATTCCAGAATAAAGCAGAAGAGGTTGAAGAATATCTAGATGGACGATGTGTATACCTTGTTGGTTAGTTCACTTATGACTTTTCTGCTTAAATAGATACATATGAGTTTTCTTCTAAATAGATCATGGCTCATGCAAATCCTATTAGATCTTGTTTCTATTTACGAGTGTTAAATCTCGTTTATATTTTCGAGCCTTTTATGTAAATGCTTAGCCACTTTTGGTATCCTGTTAGATAATACAAACTTTTTCCTGATTACAGGAATGATGGGTTCCGGAAAAACAACCGTGGGCCGGATTTTGGCAGAAACACTAGGATATTCCTTTTTCGACTGGTTAGTTTAATAACATAGATTTTTTGGATTCTGTTCTCTGGAAATGGTAGATTCATGAGAAATATCATTTCAACAGTTTGTTAGGGCTGTCCAAGTAATGACATGACTAGTGAAGCTCAAGAACCTAGCTTCCATCTTGTCATTAATAATCCTTTGACACCCTATACTCCAGTTGGTTGTTTCTTCTGATAAGAGTGAGTCATTCTCTTTTTTCCTTCCTTCAGTGACAGGCTGATAGAGCAGGCTGTTGGTGGAACTACTGTAGCTGAAATTTTTGAGCTTCGTGGAGAGAACTTCTTCAGGGATAATGAGGTTAGGAGCTGCACAAATTTCTTCTTTTGCTTTATCTTGTTCTTGCTGCTACATATTGAAGTGACTCTGCTGTGTTAGACGAAGTCCTTGATTAATGAAAAGAGGCACTACAATTGTGTTAATATTCTTTACTAGTACGAAACAAACTAAAAAAAGACGAATAAATTAAAAGATATAGTTCTTTTGTTAAAAAGGACTTTAATAATTTTATTATTACTAAAAAATTGGGCCCTTCAAATTTAGGGGCCTAAGGCGGATACCTCATTTTTAAAGGCATTGAGCTGCCCCTGTTCATAATAACCAAAAAATACTATTAATTATATTTTCTAGGGGACATAATGTTATAATTCCAACAAGAAATTTGGAACGTTAAAAGCTCTTGTAACTTGGAATATGAGAAATTAAAATATGAAGTTGGGGACTTTTTGATATTTGCCATTTCTCGACACATTCCATCTTACATTCCTTCAGCCAACTCTGCCACTTCTTCGTTTTATCATTCATGGCCTTTTTTGGGTAATTTTTATTTATAATAGCGAAATAAATCAAAAATATCAAATGCTACTCCATGATGTGAACAATTTTTATTTGTGATACCATTGAGTTGATTGTTTGTTATCCCTTCATTCCTGATATTAAATGGCTTTTCATTCTATATCTTTTATTTAGACGGAGGTATTGCACAAGCTATCTTTGATGCATCGGCTTGTTGTTTCAACGGGTGGAGGTGCAGTTGTTCGTCCCATTAATTGGTACTTAAATCAGATTACATTAATGAAGTTTTTGTAACTCCTAGTTCCTGTGCTGTGGCTTTCTGGTGACATATGCTTATTTGGTGCTATTAATGCTCTTCTCAGGAGACATATGCACAAGGGTATTAGTGTTTGGTTAGATGTTCCTTTAGAAGCTTTGGTCAAGAGAATTACTGCTGAAGGAACTAAATCTCGCCCCCTTTTACATGAAGAATCAGGAGACGTTTATGATAAGGTAGTTTTTCCTTCCAATAGGCAGTTAGAATTTCCTGTTTTGATTTGTATGTCTTGCACCAAAACAGACATGCTGTGTTCTTCCTGTTAATACCTCTTTGGCTTTGCTTAGACTTTGAAGCGGTTAACTACTTTAATGGAGAAGAGGGGTGAAAATTATGCCAATGCAAGTGCCAGGGTTTCACTAGAAAGTATGAATTCCTCGTTCTTTTCTTCTTCTTGTCCATAAGTTGTACTCTTTGAGAATTAATTTTTCTTAACGAAGCATCACACATTCTTCTTCAGAATGCTACTTTTTGTGGCCTGTATGCTGATGTATATATGTTTCTTTTTTGCAGATATTGCATTGAAAAGGGAAAAAGATGTCTGCCATATTACACCTACTGAAATTACTTTAGAGGTCCGTATCCTCTCTTGGCTCTCAGCTTCTGCACTTCTTTGCATGCACGAGTGTTATTGCTCGTACATATTTCTTGACATCATGAAAGCGATTCTCTCTTTTGAATTCCATGTGTGTGTGCATCTGTGCATTTCTTGACGCTCTTTCAGTAATACTCTGTGGTGCTCATTGTTTCATATACAATGCCAATAGACCTTAAGTGTCTGGCCAAATTCAATATACTTCTGGCTAAACTACATCCATGGTGTGCATGTGTGCAGGTTCTTATACAAATTGAGAACTTCTTAAAGACACAAAAGAGCGTAGTTGTGCTATAAGTTTTTTCAATACCAATCGTGTGGAGGTGGATGGTTTGGTGCTCTACTTGATCTGTGTTCTCTTGACAAGGGTACGATTTTAGGCGTTTGAGACACTTGAGGTTTTGGTAATGTTTTGTTTCTGTTATGCACTGGATATGTAATTGTACATAATCGAAACCATTTTTGGAACTATAGTGTATCCTAAGCGTCCAATTGTTGTATACTAAGAATGCAAACCCAGTAATTATTTCGTTGTTTCAAAGTTCGTTACAGAAATAAATAACCAAATTTCCAATATATAGAGAATCAGATTTCAAGCTCCCATTTACATCACACAGATCAGCTGTTTTTCATTTAGCTTAAGCCATGGCAGTGGAAATGAAGTGATATTTCATTTCTTTTATGAGAATATTTTAATGAAATGGATGCCAATTAACTACTTACACCTTGTTTGATCCATGGTATTGTTAGTTTAAATACAATGTTTGTTTTAATTGTTATTTAAATTTATTGTATCATATCATATAAATCCATCATTACTTAAATTTATTGTATCATATCATATAAATCCATCATTAAGTAACAATGAAAAATCTCATTTTGTTTAACAATCAATTTGGTAGAATCACATCATTACCTTTACCCTACCTTTTATAGTAGCTCTATCTATATCCTACTTTTCTTGTAGGTTTATTATTTAAATCATAAATGTGTGATATTTATGTAACGATGGAGAGCAATACAATCTATCAAACAATATATTATGAAACAATACATAACCACCGTTCAAACTTATACCACAAGATCTAAATATTGAGAAAGGGGAAGTCGGAATACCAAATTGTAAATTCTATGCATTTCTGGAGGATGTGACGCACACCCCATGACATTTTTGAAGAGTCCAAGCAATATAATGCCTAGTTTATGCAATTCATTTACATCGCAAAGAAATATGCAAGTAAACAATGGAAAACTCATATTGGAATTACAATGTTAAAGTGAACTACCAAAATAGACCTAGGCAAGGGGGCATTATAATACAGGAAAGTTATACAATTCAGATCCAGTAGTATTTTCCCAGTTTGAACACAACAGACTATATTCTGGACAGAGATGGGATAAATAGAGTGACATCGACACCGAGCAATATAACCTGGGATTGAGGTCTACTAGTTGTTGAAGATAACTGAGTATTTCGAACATGTCTGAATCCATCGTCATTAGAGGTATGATTGAAGCTTGGACGTCCACAATATTCAGCATGGCTGTCACAAATGCACTTGAATCTGCAAGGAATCCTGACAAGCAGACAACCTAGGCTTGTTTCATAACCTCAACCGAATTGCACAGAGGTGTTGAAATATTTGAAACTCAAGCAGCCATGGGGTTTAGTTCTTGTCGAAAAGTTTGTTGATCCTTCTGACAGAGTTCAACGTCAAATACAAACTTCTGCCACTATCTTCATTACACAAATTTATTCCAAGAATTTACGCAGCATCCAGAAATGTGTTTGAAACACAACTCACAATCTACAACTGCTCAATCTGGCACTAAAAAGTTGAACCAGAAGCAATTGCCTCTATCTGGAAAATGGCCTATGAAACAATCAACATCTTGGAAATATTAATTCTTGAGGGTTCAGACTTGAAGTTTCCTGCCAGTATCTGAATTTGTGCAGTCATATATTGAACTCTCAAAGACAACCACCGCATAATGATGCAACCCAAACAACCAGGCATCTGAGAAGAAAGCTCATTACATGCATGACCAGCACCTTCAATCTGCATAGATAATTATCAGCCTTCCATTCAAAGAGATTCAGCATATAATGAAGGTTAACAAACTCACATTGAATCAACAACATATAATGAGGGTGGGTGTATGCAGATCTTACCCCTACCTTTATGAGGTAGAGAGGCTGTTTCAGATTAACACTTGGCTCAAGAAAAGTGTTTTATTCAAAACAGGTTTGAGAAGCACAAGAGTGAAGAGAAGAAAAGTATTGACAACAAAAATAATCAAGACAGCCAAAGTAAAAGAAACAATAATAATATTAAAACTGAAGAAAAAGATAACGATAGATCATTTTTCATGGTCATTCTTTTTTTATTATTGAAGGTAACAAAAATTTTCCATAGCTATTCTTTCTTCCCATCTTCCTACTTGCTTCAAAATTCTTTTGTAACAACTGCTGACAGAAAAGTTTACAGATTTGAGAGTCTCTCCCGTTGTCATCAAGTACCACAGGCTGCAAAATTTTTGAGCAAATGACTAATGCTTCCACCTCCAAGTCATTAAAATTTCTTATAAAATGAAGTTTCCATACAGGCTTGATTGTCAAATTTCAAATTAATGCCAAAATTATGATTAAGATATCTATTGTCCAGAATCACTGATGCTACCATCACTTTAACCCAAACTTTTACAGGAAAATCTGTCAACAAAACTAATTAAGAAAAAACAACAGAAGAATAAGATGCTTATGAAAGAGGAATAAAATGTTTAGCACATGAAAGTGTCGGGGAAAAACATGCTAAGCTATATCAGTTCTTGATTTATCCATCTTATTGCATATTAAAACAAAGTGATTTTGTTCACTGTTGCAATTGACAGTAATTCCTCTTTCACACACTTCATTTGATAAGTAAAAAAGATCGTCTTTTTCACACATTGTTTCCCTCCAAATTTAAGACTAGAGTATTTTAGTGTTACGCTCCCACACCACTCTACCTCTTTCTTACTTACTCTTGGATTTAATACACACTTCTTCTCCAGTGTTTATAAAAAGAGAAACTACCAAAATAGATAGAGCAATCACTAGCATGCTACAAACACTATAAGCACATTACCACACAAAGTAGACAACCACAATCCAGACTACATATTAGTAGGTGAATTGTGGATTCCATCTAATTATCAGAAGCATTAGCTTCTCAGCAAAAGCACCAAACACTGAAAAGGATAAAGAAGATAAATGAAATGACAACATCAAACAGTCAGATTATCATTGATCGCATGCTAGTTCAATAAAATACTTAGCAAAAGCTTGAGAATGACCGCACCTTGTTTGTAGTAATCATCACAAGTCAACTGCCAAGCACTGCACAATTGAGGCACCATTAGGAACAACAAGAATCATATCCGACCACAAAATGTTCCCACTCAACCCTCCATCTTCATCCTTCCACACTTCGATCTCCGCGCACATAATGTCAACCTCCTTTCCCCTCCCCTTGCCTTCCCACACAACACACAACCTGTCATCCAAATTCACCATCGTGGCACCACACAAAAACTTAGGCAACCCCTTATCCACCCCTTTCAATTCCTTCCACACATCTTCCTTCACATCATACCCTCTAATCTTACCCAAATAATCATAACAATACAACACCCCTCCCACCACCGCAGCCCGTCCCCTCCAACCCAAATCAAGCCTTTTCGACACACTCCCCCATTCACACCCCCCAACATCATACACCACTCCTCCCCTATCCGCCATTGCATACATTTTCTCACCCACAACTGCACTAGCATGCATCCACTTATCCCTAACTTCAATCGGACTCGGCAACGCAGTCCACAACCCTGTCATCGGATCAAAAACCTCAGCCCAATTCATCGACCTCGCCCAATTATCAACAACACACCCACCCATTACATAAATCTTCCCATTCACAACACCAGCTGCTGAAAACTCCCTACCAATTCTCATTCTCGGACCCATTTCCCAACAATTAAACCTACAATCAAAAACCCACACATTATTCGACGGAATTTCACCAATAGACCCACCAATCACATAGATTCTCGAGCCCAATACTGCAAACGCCGGTCCAATCGGCTTGGTCGGTATTGAAGAAAGGGGAAAAAGCTTTCTGGGTTTTTCTAGGTTTGTGAAAATAAGGTTGTGGAAGAGAGTATACCAGTGGAAACTAGAGTTTACCCGGATATTAAGGTAGAGGAAGGTTTCGGTAGTACGGAGGATTGATCGGGTGGTGTAAAGTGCAGTGGAGCTTAGGATGCAACGCCAAGATTTGGAGACGAGGGAGAGAACGGGATGATGGGAACGTGGGACTCTAGCTAAGCACTGTAAGGCAATGTCGTCTGGGAGGTTAGGGATGAGCTGAGATTGTGAGCTAAGATCCGCCATTTTTATGAAAGAGAAGCTGTGAATTCTTCTACGGAGGTCAATCTCAATTTGGAAAGGGTTTTGTTGGGGGAGGAGAGGGAGATTGTTTATCCAGACAAATGTACAAACATGTAAGCAAAGCATACAACAAAAGTGCTAAATAATTAAGAATAGCCAAACTTAATCTTCAACTTTAATATAGCTAAATTACCTACAAATTATGTTCTACTAAGACTCATTGAATTGTAAAGTTATATTATCAGCTTATTCAATTATTTGTCAAATTCAAATTTTATCCTATAAAGATAATTTTTCCCCTCTTTAAATAATTTTCTAATTATAATCGAGAAATAAAATATACATACACAAAAAACACCATCTAGAAAGTGTTGGATATGTCATATGTTCATATCACATAACTAATAACACAAATAATTAGATCATTATGTATCGTGTATAACTAACTAAATTAAATGCTTTCACTTTTCAAATTCAAACATCTAATAGCTTATTTTCGGTAATCAACTCATCAAATAGCCAAACTAGTCTTTGTTTTTTAAACCCTCCCAACCTTTTTGATCCCTTAGTAAATCAAATCCACAACCTTAAAAGTTAGAAATGGAGAATGCTTATGAGAGCTACATATCAATTAGTTTGGTTCAATTTTGAAGTTTATTAATTTTACTTATCAATTGTCAATTTATAAACAAGCTAAACTGTTATAGAACTATTAAGATATCGACTTATCAATTATTGATTGTTATCTGTATGATTACCAATTTATTGGTTAAAATTTGACACAAAAAAATTATTAAAATCACTTAGAAACAAAGTGACAAACCAAATGAACCACACAGTTTTGTTCTTGATTATGATAAGATATTTGTTTCATTGAGAGCGACAAAAGCAGTTCTAAACCTGCTCAGAAATTCAGATCTCTTGACCACTTCCAAAATAAAAGTGATCTTTTTCAAATCTCTTGTAAAAAGGACATAAAATAATAATTTTAAAAAATATTGTAAATAGCCTACAAAACCAATTCTCCTACTCCAAGTCACAAGCTTTAATCACAGATGTAGCATTCTTGAATATGTATATATTTTTCTGGTGCAACACAAGAACTCAACAAGTTGCCACTCTACTAAGTTCATTGAGAGCGCTTATCACTTCATTCAAGTGAGTTTTAATTTGGAAAGAAGACCTCATTGCGGCCATCTGTCGAAGAACTCAAAGCCAACCTGCAAAACTGTTAAGAGCACAACTCCTAAACAGATAAATGGACATAAATTCATCACTTCATTTGAGAATGAACAGAAGGGTAGTGTGAGACAGAAAGCGCTTAGTTTAGCGTTTTCCAGAAACCTCAACATTAGCTCAATCTTCAAGTGTATGCTTGCTTCTATGCTGATTGCCTTGACTTAACAGAGGCAGATCCAGGACTTTTAGTTTGTGAGTTTCTACCAGTATCAAATTTAATAAATAAAAGGAGGCAACGAAAGCCTACATGGTCACCAAGGGGATTCTAACCTCAACCAAGAAGGCAGTAGAGCTTAACAAGTTCCTTTTCTGCCAAATGCCAATCGATCAACAATACACTTTGTTTATGAGTGCCCAACTTGTAACCCTTATATATTTACTGGATTTCTCAATACAAATACAGGATCTGTGCAAAAGTTATTGGGTTCCTGAGAACCCCCACTCAACACCCTGAATCCACCCCTGCTTGATTGGCCCCTCACAGAACAGAAACCAGTGCACTAGAGTTGATAGGGAGAAGTAAACCAGTGAGTATAGAACATGGAAGAGATTTGGAGGCAGTGTAGTACCCTGACCATGGCCGAATCTCTACCTACAGTGACCTCCTGCATTTTTAAGAGTTACTTTCATTTCTCAACCCAAATCAACTTCAGCTATGTGTTTGCTTTTTGATGTTACGAAGACAGAGACCATACCACCAGTATTTCTTGTATACTAACACGCATTCTCTTCTACTCTAGGGGGACAAGAGACGAAAGAGTGATTTGTTTCCCCAGTTAGAATTCTAGTTCTAAACTTCAATGCTTATACCAAATTGTCAATTAATAACCACAAAGTTAAACTCCTTTAAATCAATTAACCAAAATAAACACAAATATGATCAACACATGTTGAAAGAAAAATTGTAATCAACCAAATATGCCTTTGCCATGGGCCTTACCTCATCTTCAAAACTCTTAAGCAAGATTTCAGAAAGTGAAGAAACCAATACATCATGAGTAATCTTGAGTCAACACCCACAAAAAGGCACTACCCAGTATATCAAGAACCGAATGCCAATGAAAATTATGGTTACCATCATAACGAATCTTTATGCATATGAAAAGAATAAGTCTTCTAATAATGAATGAATATGATGCTAAAGTTACCCAAGAAAATGAAGGTACCGAGGAGTCTTTAGAACCTACAACACAAACATCAACTGCATCCTGAGGGAATATAATGATAAAAAATTCCCTAAAATGAAATAAGGGAAATTATGAGATGGTACTTGGCTGATATGGATTATGCAGAATCTAACATAGGCACAACATAGCTATTTAAGTAAATAATAGGAGAAGCAGACACTGAAATAAATGCAATGTCAGTTTATGCAATGGTATTTAACCAAAAGAAATACAGAAGGGTGAAAGAAATTGAGTGCAGTTTTCTCAACGTAGTAGATGCTCTCCAGGTTCATGAAAGACTGTGAGGAAGTTAAGAAAGATGTTTTGGAAACAAGTGCTGTCACAATAAGGAGGAAAATAAATCTCATCTTGTTGACACTGTTGTAGCTAAATGTAACTGCTCTCATTTTTTCTTCTCTCTCCCTCAGGTACCACGGGTTAACCCAATTTAAGGTGACTTGCATCCGTTATGTCCTTTTGTGATTGTGGTTCTTTCACTTATTACATCGAATCCGTGACAAGCAGGCACCAAACATAAGAGTGTACTTAAAAATTGTGATATGCAGGGTAAAGTGACATTGGCTGCGCTAAATCAAGCATCTTGACATCCAAGCTTTTCTCCCCCCCTTTTTTTTCCTTTAGATAAAGAGATAATTTATCTCGAGATCCAATCTAACCTGGAGTATTTGCTCAACTTCACCGGTTCATGTATCAGCGTCTTAAGGAGCAATTATATCTCATTATCAGTAATAAACAAGAATCACCCTCATTAAGACATTCATTTTTTCTGTTGTCAAACCAAAAAAAGATGACACAATTTCACAAAGATAATGTCCTCAATTACCAGAATGTAAAATGTTGGCACAATAGCAGCCAGAAATACAATTAAAACTAAAAACAGTAATGGTCTGGCCATTAGCTTGGAAAACATTCAGTGAATACTGTTAGTAAACCAAGAAATCCATGTATGAGAGAAAACAATAAGCTTACTATCTTAGTTTCTACTTCTGATGTAAAATTCATATACCTCAGGCATCTCGTCCCTTACGGGAAGGACATAATTTTCTAAAAACTGCCGCTCAGACCACTTGATAACTGTATAAAAACATGGCACTTTCTTTATCACCTGTTTCTCCTTTAGAAGTTCCCAGATTTTAATCCTGGGCAATACCCGCTTCTCCAAACTGAACATTATAAGTGTGGGACGCCTCGCTACGTAACTAGATTCATACCCAAGATCCTCCATGAAAAACTTCAATACATTTCTCAGCTTAACCTCGGATGTAGTCAAGCATAAAGGAAGCCTTTGCACCATTGTAATAATATCAGAATCAGACCAACCAAAACTCCTGAAAATTCCAAGTTTCATTTCTAAACTCGACTTACTAAGTGAGGAAAGCATTTGCACTCCATAATAAAACATCCGCGAATCCCTACAAATGCAAAAATCCTTCTCCACTCTTTGCACTATATCCTCAAGCCACTCAAGCTTTTGAACAAAAATTGTCGGATTCCTAATAATAAGCTTTTCAATATCCAAACTGGAACATCCATGATTTAGAAAAAACAATATATTACGTGCCATTACTCTATCGAGACGATAATTAAGCAATGCAGGAGATCTCTTAAGAACTTTAGCTACAGTCTCATCTTTACCCAATAACTTCCTAAGATATTCAAGACTAGGTCTAATGCTAGTATCGAGACCTGTTTGAAAAAAAGATCCACTTTTTGAAATAACCCTAACTAAATCCGACCCAGATAAGCCAAATTCTTGAAGAACCCTAACTTTGGGTTCAAGGGTTTTCCCGACATTAGCAAACAACAATCTGGGCGCCGGATAAACCAAGATTTTTATGTGAGTGTTGTCTAAACCGATTTGTTTGAAGAAATTGAGAACTAAATTAGGCTTATTGTTTCCGGGTTTCAAGCAAGTTACCTTGGAGCTAGCAGACATGGCTTTCTCTGTGGAGAACCCAAGTGAATTCACTAGAAATTCTGGCATTAAATTGGGTGTAGTTGTGGAGGAACAAAAGAGTTCCAGTTTGATGCAATACATGGAAATGAAATGCCTTTTTCCACCATTTTTACCAAGTCCAAACATCTCTGCAAAAATGTAGTTCAATTTTGATTGACTAGAACTCCAATTTATAGCATCCCAAATGATCTAACGATTTTCTTTCGTCTCCCTCGAAAGAAAGAGGCAAAAGATGAGAAAAATGAGGGAGAGAGTGTGCAAATTAGTTTTGGTTTTTGTTTTGGGCAAATGTGTATTCTGACCTTCTACTTCACCTTTTGTCAGTTGAACTCTTATATTCAATGGAATTTTTAGTTTAAACCCCTTCTAGACACGATGCGGAGTCTAAAAGGGAATTTACAATGTATCTGAAACTTGTAAAATTAGGAATTTTAACATCCACCAACACAAAGGTTTGAGTTTTCTAATCAAGTGACTTGAAATTTTTTGCTCAAGTAAAACTTGGCTATATCCTTTTACAAGCAGAAAATTAGATCTTTGTTTACTATTACTAAACATAATCTCCTCAAGCGGGAAGTGAGATCAATGAACATATCCTCTTTGCATGGTATTGTAAGACCGCCCATTAGATGATCAAAGCCAAATAAGTCAGCAAGTTTTGAAATACAGGATGGCTTAAGTATGATATTGGCATGACGAATCGCTTCTTCTGGCTTTCTCCTACATATACTGTGCAATGTGCTTTTGGAACAACTCCAGATGTCGAGACCTCCTTAGAATTCAATCAGCCTGAATAAATGGAGTCATTTTGATACCCATTATCTCAAGAAATAAGATATAACTCTAAGTGATGAAGGAAAACAAAGAGCAAGAACTTTGATAAATACACAGAAAATGAGTTTTTTGAATGTCAGGATACTTGTGTTTTGCTGACATGTTTAGGTCTGAATATATATAAGTTAATGACAAGTTTCATATCCAAATGTTTAATGGTTAAGAGAAATTCGTGACTACCAGTGAGACAATGGCACATGAAGTTTCACATGATATTGCCTACTCTGTTAGTGTCAAAGTATTCAGACCATAGATTTGTTGAAGAACAACACTATATTCCCCACTGATTCTTATAATTTGGAACAGAAAAAAACACCATTAAATAACATCAAGATGGGAATAGCAACAAAACTACCACAAAGAAAGAAAGATAACAAGGAATAATGGGATGACTCATTATGTTATAGTCCCTTTCAATATGCCTGCTTATTGTGCCTTATTGGAAATGTCACAACTCTTTGGAAATGTCACAACCCTTCGGAAAGGTCACAACCTTTCATAAAAGTCGCAACTCTTCATAAAAGTTGCAACTTCTCTTAGAAGTCACAACGTTCATAAAAGTCGCAACTTTTCATAGAAAGCACAACTTTTCATGTAATGTGAAGGCTAGTTTTGGAAATAAATAAATTAAAAGGAAATTCTAGGTTGTGGTGGCGCCACCTAGGCGGGCCTAAGGTTCTCTTATATATATATAATAAATGATGACTATTTTGAATAGACATAACGGTTACAAACTTCCTAAACCATTGTGTTGTTTTATGAAAGACACAACTCCTCCATAAAAATGATAGATTTCCTAAATCATGTTTCCCCTCTCTCTCTCTCTCTCTATATATATATGTTAGAAATGATGTTCGAAACCCTACATTGTTTGTAATGGCCGCCAATACTCTTTCTGATTCCGATCAACTATTTTCCAAGTTACTAGAAGACATCATCGAGAAAATCCTGTCTTGTGTAACTCTGAAACAGAGACCAACAGTTTCTCTTGTTTCCAAAAAATGGCGGCAAATAATAAAATCATTCAACGACGATCTCAATTTAGTCCACACATATTCTGCAAAGATAGCCTGTGGATACTATGGATCCTCTCAATTGGACCGTCACGCGTCCTGTTTATGCTCCGACATTGATTTCTACCATGTCGATCCATTTATTAAACTTGCTGCAGACAACCTCAGTTTCAAAGAGCTTTATTTGTTCATACCACCTAATTTTAAGTATTGTGTGTCTCCTGGAATTTTAGATTCCAAATTTTTAACCGTTCTCCATATAAAAGGAAATTGCAACATGAATGTTATTCAAAAATTTAATGTAATGCCTTCATTGAAAGAGTTGTATTTTCATTCTGTTTGCATTTTTTCACACACCTTCTCCAATTTTATACCCAAGTGTCCTCTCCTTGTTCTGTTAACTTTGATAAATTGTGACAACCTTAATGAATTAACAGTCCTCCATCTCAATTATCTCAAAAAGCTTCATGTCAATACTTGCAAAAAAATTACAAAAATTGAAGTAAAAGCTCAAAATCTCCTAGAGTTTCACTTGTGTTGTCTAGCCTTTACCAAACTTGATCTGTCTGCTTCTACTAAACTACAACTCCTCCATATAGATTCTACAAATGTTCCCGACTCATTTCCTCATGACATTTGCTCAACATTCCCATCTCTAAAATCCTTATGTCTAGTATTATGTAGAGGATTGAAAAAAAATCAAAATTATGAGTCCTCTATTGGAGAGTTTGACATTGAATAACATCATTGACTTGGACGAAGCATTCATAGCTACTCCTAATTTACAATTGTTCAACGTAATATATAGCTTTAAATTCCAAACCCCGTGTCCCATAGTGGGATCAAGGCAAATGGAAGTTGAGATGGGTGCTCGTGCAACCAATAACTTGCTTAGGTTGAGAACTTTTGCTAAAAATTTGGGTGAAAATATCACGTTGTCCTTGGAAACTAAAACAATTGGAGCAAAGGTATGTACTTACATCTTTAGTATTTTTCAATTCGATTTCCTTTCATGTTTGACAAGTCATTTTGTGTTGAATATTATTTTTCATTGTCTATGAAGGGAGTAACATTTCAGCCAAACCTTGAACCACTTTGTATCAAGCGCATAAATTTGGTAATACAATCTCCATTTAAACCAAGATATGAATCTTTTCTTGTTGAATGTTTTTGTTACTTCCATCCGCGGACCTTGGTGGTGACAGTGAGTTCAGATGCCCGAAAACATGACTTTATACATGTATTCTGCAATATTATAATGACTTCATTTTTCACCTTAATAATTTCCCATCTTCACTTATGTTATGAATTTGTAGGTCCTAATGAATGAGCTGGAAGGTTGGAATAAAGATGGCACCAAACGTTACAAACGTAGTGGGTACATGTTTTGGTACAGTGCATTAAAACGCTTTACTGTCCTCGGATCAACTGCATTTGCAAGACAAGAAAGGGAATCCTGGTGTGATAAGTCCACGCTATGTGCTGGGTCAGGGGAAGGGTCGAACCAGAAGGGGATATCAGTAGACTTACCCAACATTTCTACAATTACAAAACAAGAAAGGGAAGCCCGAAATGGTAAGCGCCCGCTCTGTGCAGGATCTGAGGAAGGACGGGAACAACAATGCATATTGTTCGTAGCCTTACCTAACCTTTCTACAATAACAAGAGAAGGCGTTCATCAAATTAAGTTGCAGTTTGAGTGGTAATTGTCACATAACAAACATTTGTTTAGTTATTTATATATAGCTGAATTAATGGATAATGTTGTAACTTTAATGAAGGTATAATTGAATCAGAATTGCAACTAAGCAAGAGTAGTTCTATGTTGGTGGAACACAGTACGTATTGGTGTGCAACTCACAAACGGAGCCAAATTTAAGAGGTTTTTTTTTTCTAATGTACTATCCCTTAGTGTTACAAATATATATATATATATATATATATATATATATATATATGTATATATATATATATATATATATATATATATATGTATGTATATGTATATGACAAGTTTCATATAAAATGTTTAGTGGTTGAGAGAAATTGGTGACTACGGATGAGACAATGGCACATGAAGCTTCACATGGTTTTGCTTACTCTAATACTATCAACTATTTCGGATAACAAATTTGTTGAAGAACAACATTAGGCCCCACTTTTATTTGAAGGACAACCTTAAAATAAAATTCACCAGAATTGATGAAGTTGATTGCAAAGATGGAAATCTAAAGGTCACCTATCTACAAGACAAAGAAAAGAGCGAAGTATAGTTCTGCTTGTTGCCAGCAATTGTTCATTTAATGGTTTCAAATTAGAGAAGAAAGAAACAAACTTATCATCTTTTATTTTTGTAATTGAATGGAAGATGTTGTCTTATTCCACGTAGGTGAACAGTGAATAAATACAATACATAAGGTGCTAACTAAGGAAAGAAATAAAGAGTGATTCCTACAGATCTGGAATGATCCCTAAAAATCTGCTACCTATATATATATAGCTAAGATTAAGTCTATATACATTCTATAACACCCCCCTCAAGTTGGAGCATATATGTTGATCATGCTGAGCTTGTTACAAAGATAATCAACTCAAGTTCCATTCAAATCCTTTGTGAGCAAATCAGCTACTTGCTCTCCTGTCTTCACGTAACCAGTGGAAATCAAGTTTTCCTGAATCTTTTCACGAATAAAATGACAATCAACCTCAATATGTTTAGTTCTTTCATGATACACCAGATTTGAGGCAATATGCAGGGCAACTTGATTATCACACCAAAGTTTTGTTGGTATATGATATTCTAGCCCAATTTCAGTTAGAAGATGATATATCCACATAATCTCACATATAGACTGTCTTTGTACTCAAATTCTGCACTTGATCGAGATACAACACTTTGTTTCTTACTCCTCCATGAAACTAGGTTCCCTCCAACAAAGACACAATAGCCTGTAGTCGATCTCTTGTCAATTTTGGATCCAACATAGTCAGTATGTGCAAAACACTCAACACGAGTATGACCGTGATTGCTATATAATATCCCAAGACCATAGGCTCCTTTCGAGTAACATAAAATCTGTTCCAAAGATGCCCAGTGTTTGACTGTAGGCAAGGACATGAACTAGCTAACAACACTTACTGCAAAAGCAATGTCTGGACGAGTCACAAAAATGTAGTTTAACTTCCCAACTAACCTTATGTATCTCTCAGGATCATCAAAGGGGTCACCGTCATCTTTCATAAACTGCACATTGGGAACCATTGGAGTACTGCAAGGTTTAGCTGCTAGCTTTCCAGTGTCTGCAAGAAGATCAAAAATATACTTTCTCTAAGACAAAAAAATTCCTTTCTTGTTTCTATTTACCTTTATACCCAAAAAGTATTTCAACTGACCCAAATCTTTCGTATGAAACCTAGATTGCAGGAAGGATTTGAGGGAAAAGAACCCCATATAATCACTTCCTGTGATGACAATATCATTAACATACACAACCAACTAGATAGTGCCAACTGCTGATTGTCAGTAGAAGACTGAGTGATCATATTTGCTCATTTTCATCCCAAACTCCATGACTACCTCACTGAACTTCCCAAACCAAGCTCGGCCACTCTGTTTCAAGCCATACAAGGACTCCTTCAAATAACAGACTCTCTCATACTCCCCCTGAGCAACAAAACCAGGTGGTTGCTCCATGTATACTTCATCTTGAATATCACCATGAAGGAATGCATTTTTGATACCCAACTGATGTAAAGGCCAATTCTCAGAAGCAACTAGAGAAATGAACAAGCGGACGGAAGTAAGTTTCACAACCAGAGAGAAAGTGTCTGAATAATCCACTCCATAAGTTTGAGCATACGCTTTAGCCACAAGCCTAACCTTAAGTCTTGCCACATAACTATCTGGATTAACTTTAACTGTGAACATCCACTTATATCCTGATAGTGTATGTCGATGATATCATACTTATAGGAGATGACTTGCCCGAAATGAAAAATTTAAAAAAACAGTTGGCCTCAAAGTTCGAGATCAAAGATTTTGGCCAATTGAAATATTTTCTTGACGTGGAAGTAGCAAGATCAAAAGAAGGAATTATGGTGTCACTAAGGAAGTATGTACTCTGTTGAGGGAAAGAAAACTATCCTTATAGTGTATGAGTGGTTGTCGTCCAGCTGAAACACCTATTGATCCAAATATGAAATTCAGAAACAAAGAAGGAAATTCAGTTGACCAAAGTCAATATCAGAGACTAGTGGGAAAGTTGATCTACTTACCATACACTCGGCCTGATATAACTTTCGCTGTAAGCTTAGTGAGTCAATTTATGCACTCTCCGAAGGAAGAGCACCAAGTAGCGGTCTACACAATTCTAAGATATTTGAAAAGTTCACTAGGGCAATTTTCAAAAAGGGACAAGATAGGGGCATTGAAAGCTTTATAGATGCATATTGGGCAGGTTCTACTATTGATAGGAGGTCTATATCAGGATATTGTACTTTTATATGGGGAAATTTAGTGACTTGGAGGAGTAAAAAGCAGAATGTTATAGCTCATAGCAGTGCTGAAGCTGAATACCAATCTATGGCCCATGGGATCTGTGGAATGATTTGTCCCAAAAAGATGATGGAAGAACTAAAAAAATTATTTGTGTTACCAATGAAGTTGTACTGTGACAACAAAGTTGCCATAAGTATTTCTCACAATCCAGTTCAACATGATAGAACAAAGCATGTTGAAGTGGACAAGCACTTCATAAAAGAGAAGATTAAAGAAGGAAACGTGTGCATGCCTTTCATCTCAACAAATCAGGAAATTGCGCACATTTTCACAAAAGGCATGTTTAAACCAAAGTTTGAAATTTTTGTAAGCAAGTTAGGCATGACAGATATTTACATGCCAACTTGAGGGGGAGTGTTGAATTGTAAATATCTAAGTGTGATCATATATGATTTTGTAGGATTTAAATTGATCTTATAAAATGATATCTGATATACTATTGAATAGGTTAGGATATTAGACCAATAAGATCATATGTTGATTCTCAAATCTGCCAGAATCAAGGGATTTGATTGCTAGATAGTTTGATTTTTCTATACTATAAATTTGTATCTCTATGGATGAATAAAATAGTACAACTTTGGTACCAAAACTTACATTATTTAGCATTATCACTCCTTATAATACGCACTGAAGTATTGAACTGAGTTTTGACTTCAACACAAAAAGCACAAAAGTGAGTAAACACTTCAGAACGACTCTTCATAAAATAAATCCAAGTCATTCGAGAGAAATCATCCATAAATGTGACAAAATACTTATGTCCGATTTTGGAAACAACATGACATGGTCCCCAAACATCTGAATGAACTAACTCAAAAATTGACTCCACTCGCTTATTAACCCTTGGATTTGTTGAGCTACGATGGTGTTTGGTAAATTGACATGACTCACAATCTAGTGAAGGAATATTCTGAAACTAAGGACAGAGCTTCTTCAACATATGCAAGAAGGATGTCCTAATCGACAATGTGCCTCAAATGGAGACACGACACAAGAGTAGGCAGCAAATCGAGTCTCCCTATATTCATCAAGAATGTAGAGACTATCTGATACATGTCCTTTACCAATAACTTTATTTGTCTTCAGATCACGAAACAAACAATGATCAGGAAAGAATGAGATATAACAATTTAGGTCTGTGGTAAGCTTACTAACAGACATCAAATTAAAGGCTAACTTTGGTAGACCTAATACGGAGGACAAGGTAATGGAAGAAGTTAGTTTTACAGTCCTAGATCCTATAATATTACATATTGAACCATCAACAACCGTCACAGGAGAGAGTGCTCTGTGTGATTGAAAGTTAGAATATATATTAGGATTACCTGTCATATGATCTATGGCACCTGAATCGATCACCCATTTATTCGAAGAGGATATAGGACATGCTTTTCCTGACTCAACAAGAGTAGTAACTAAAATAGATTCTTTTTTAATTTTTGATATTGTGAGAATTTTGCAAACTCTTTCGCCGAAACCAAAAGTTCTTTTATCTGAAGACATAGGAGCCACAATTTCAGTAATTCTCTCCAAATATTTTAGCAGCACAAGAACTCATCAACAGAAAATATAACCAGAAGCATGTATGTGATCCCACAAACATTGATGAACAAATTCTAAAAATGATTTTATCAACTAAGAAGCCAATTGTCCACCCAAAATGAAGAATCTGAGTACTTTACCAGTAGACAAGAGCAAATAATGAACAATCAAATAGCCAAGCAAGTAGTTTAGAGAAAGAAATCATGAATCGCAACTTATGACCAAACAACACCAATTATCTGAACTAAAGTAGAAGCTAGCAGCCACAGAATCACAAATCACAAACCAGATTCAGTGTAGCAGAATAGAAACAAACCTGGAAGTGACGAACAAACTTTCCAGATCGTATTTTAACACCAGAACACACATGAGAAGTGACAAATAGACTTTCCAGATCATATTTTAACACCTAAACAGACCTGTGATTCGCTAGAAATATGTGTCGATACCGTAAATTAAAACCTAATCAATTCAGCTAGACATGCACCTTCAGTTGTCGATGCATGATAAACAAAATACTGTATGACCTGTGCGTGACAACCACTCGCTTCACAGCCAGATGCTGATGAAAACTAGTTTGGCTTGAAAATATACTCCGTCTCTTTCTGTGGTAATGATAAAACAAACTGACCACTTTAAATCAGTGGAATAGAAATCCAAACTTCTTCCGTAACACAGCCAAAATGACACGAGCCTATTGGCTCTGATACCATGTAATTACATGGAAGATGTTGTCTTATTCCAGTAGGTGAACAATGAATAAATACAATACATAAGGTGCTAACTAAGGAAAGAAATAAAGAGTGATTCCTATAGATCTGCAGTGATCCTTATAAATCTGCTGCATATATATAGCTATGTATATTACTAAGATTAAGTCTATATACATTCTATAACAATTTTCAAACTAGCTGCATCCATATATTTTATGCCCCATATCAACATGGCCAACAGACATCAGCACACGGTTTTGCCTTCGGTAGTTAGTGACAAAAACTTCAGCCACAACCCAAGGCCTGTCTATAGACTCCTTATATAAATAATCCCCCATTCATGATCCCTTTTCATCAACAAGCTCAAGCATTATCAATTTACCATCAAAGGTCTCTAAATTTCTCATTTAATTTCTTTCTTACAGTCTTCAAAGGAAAAATGGCAATGCTCAGTGCATAGAAACTCATCAAGATGGCTAGGAGATGGCAGAAGTTTGCAGCCATACAGAGGAAGAGAATTTCATTTCTAAGAAATGGTAGTGCTGCAGACAATTGCAGTACTTCCTCATCCTCTATAGTTGAGAAGGCCATTTTGTAGTATATACAGCTGATCAAGCCCATTTTATCGTTCCATTGGCTTACATTGAAAATGAGGTCATTACAAAACTTTTAAGCATGTCTAAAGAAGAGTTTGGGTTGCCAAGTGGTGGCCCTATTACATTACCTTGTGATGCAGCCTTCATGGACTACATGGTTTCACTAATGAAGAAAGGCGTAGCTGTAGAAGATCTTCACAAAGCGTTGCTCCTCTCAATTCCTTCATATTGCTTTTCAGTTTCTTCTTTGTAGCAAGAAAGTGGAACTCAACAGATTCTTGTTTATTAAGTTAAGGTCAACAATATTTTATATACATGCTAGCTCAAAAATAGTTTCTAGACAGGGTGGAGGTTAATGAGAACACAATTGTAAAGCAAATCATACACATTTAATATAATTTTTTCTGAAAATTGACCATATTCAAGGCTTTTGCTTTTCAATTTGGTTACAATAAGTCCTAACAATCTAATCATATAATTGAAAACTATAATTCAAGCATTTAGAAATCTTCAAAGGACTACTCAAAAGACTTCCACACCAAACCCCACATCGAGGAAGCCTTTTGAACCAAATGGGAATAGAGTTAACAGGTTTAGTGGAAATAACCCTGGAAGGAGGTTAACTGCCACAAAATTGGATAAAAGGAGGGCTAAAGGGTTATGTTATTCTTGTGATGAAAAGTACGAGGTTGGCCACATGATTGACACTGAAAGTACCTATAAATTAATTGACCAGGAAGTGGAGAAGAGGTTAAGTTGTAAGGCTAACCCTATCTTGAAGTAGTCAATCAGTGCAGTTAATGAAAGAGAAGTGCAGACTGCCTCTATATGTAAAAATATTCAACAACTCTTACATGGAACAACTTTTGCTTCAGACTTCTTGCTATTGTCTTGGGGGTGCAATCGTTGAGCACGTTGGGCCGAATCTTGTTTGACTTCAGCAATAGGACCATTGATTTTATGTATCAGAGCAAAATGTATGTGCTAAGAGGTTCTAGTAGTCAGTTCAAGGCATCTAAGGCAAAGGTCTTTTGGTTGGCCCTTTCCCCGGACCCTGCACATAGCAGGAGCTTTAGTGCACCGGGCTGTCCTTTTTTACTCACGTCTTTTTGACAGGGGAGATGCATCATTTTATTGATGCAGACTCATGTACGCAAATACGAGATCAGGCAATATGCTAGGTTCTATATTCTTTGCTCTTGGTGAGCCCCTCTCTGTTCCAAGGGCTTTGTCTACAGTTCTCGAGTTCTTCAATCATTCACATTTCTTCTTAAAGTAAGGTCACATCCTGTTTCATCAAAACTAACAAATATGTATACATTTGTGAGAGATCTTTGTTATTCTTTTACATATGTAAATTTGACTACTTTCAAACATTAAGTAGGATATCTATCATCATTTATTTTCAAACTAGATGCATCCACAAATTTTAGGCCCCATATCAACATGGCCAACAAGCATTGGCACATGGCTTTGTCTGCGGTGGTTAGTGATAAAAACTTCAGCTCCATTTTGTATAATAATCCCCCATTCATGATCCTTTTTCATCATCAAGGACAAGAATTATCAATTTAGCCATCAAAGTTCTCTAAATTTCTCATTCAATTTTTTGTTTCCAGTATTCAAAGTAAAAATGGCAATACTCAGTGCTAAGAAACTCATCAAGATGGCCAGGAAATGACAAAAGTTTGCAGCCATGCAGAGGAAGAGGATTTCATTTCCAAGAAATGGCAGTGATGTAGACAGTTTCAGTACTTTCTCATCCTCTATAACCGAAAAAGGCTATTTTATAGTATATACAATTGATCATGCCCGTGTTGTCGTTCCCTTAGCTTACCTTGAAAATGAGGTCATTAGTCAACTTTTAATCATGTCTGAAGAAGAGTTTGGGTTGTCGAGTAGTGGCCCTATTACATTACCCTGCGATTCAGCCATCATGGACTACATCGTTTCACTAATCAAGAAAGGTGTAGTTGTAGATGATCTTCACAAAGCGTTGCTCCTTTCAATTCCTTCATGTTGCTGTTCAACTTCTTCTTTGCACTAAGAAAATGGCACTCAACAGATTCTAGTTTATTGAGTTCAAGGTTAACAATATTTTTGTACATGATAGCCAAAGTAGTTTCTGGACATAGTGGAGATTGAAGAGAACACAATTGTAAAGCAAATCATACAGATTGAATATTAAATTTTCTGAAAATTGACCGTACTCAATGCTTTTACTTTTCAATTTGGTTACAATAAGTCCTAACAATATAATCTTGGATTGATATTTTTTTTTTATATATATAAGCGCAAAACTCTAATTCAACCATTATAAATCTTCAAAGTCAAATACTCATATACAACTACGCAAAATAACACACACCTATCACCATTTTGATCTGTACTGTTCTCTCACTTCATTTATTAAGTTGAATCAAAACAATTATTTGGTAATATGAAAGATGAATACACTGTAAGTTTCAAAAGCAATTATGGAGAGTTAGTTCCTGGATTATTGTAGGAAAGAACGTCCAGTGGCTTATTTCCAATGTTTTCTGGCTCTTCTTGAATTTGGACAGCAGAAGCCACCAGTTGAGAGTTAGATTTCTTAGATGGTAACTAATAGTACTAGTCATCTTAGAAAGTCACTTCAAGGTTAGGAAATTCACTAAAGGTGTTCGGGTAGTTCCACGTCTGATCAATTCAGACCAGTTTTAATTCCTTAAGCTGTGATGGAAACACTTTTTGCACTTGGAATAGATGGACAAGATTATCAAACTACTTGGTTTTTTGTGTTTTACAAATTTTATAGTCCTTCGTAGTCTCGTAAAATCTTAAACTTTTTGATGCTCTCACACCTTGGAATGGTCTCTTTTGTGCAATATTGAGGTAGCATGACATAAACAGTTTGTAAGTTTGGAAAACCTGAGCACCTATCCCCATCAACAGATCTTGGAGGATTTCAAAACAAAATTCAAGACAATGGCACATGAGGTTTTTGCTTACTATGTTATTATCTAGTATTCAAACCAAAATTTTTGTTGAAGAACAACGTTAGGCCCCCCTTTTATTTTGAGGGCACCCTTAAAATAAAATCCAAAAGAATTGATGAAGTTGATTGCGGAGATGGAAATCTAATGGCCACCTATCTACATGAGAAAGAAAAGAGCGGAACATGGTTTTGCTTCTTACCAATAGTTGTTCATTTAATGGTTTCAAATTATTGGAATTGAGAGATGAAAGCAACAAACTTATCATTTTTATTTTCAAGCTAGTTGCATCCATATATTTTAGGGCCCATATTAACTTGGCCAACAGTCATCGGCACATGGCTTTGCCTTCGGTGGTTAGTGATAAAAACTTCAGCTCCAACACAAGGTCTGTCAATAGCCTTTTATAAATAATCCCCCATTCATGATTCTTTTTCATCATCAAGCACAAACATTATCAATTTAGCCATCAAAGTTCCCTAAATTTCTCATTCAGTTTCTTATTTCCAGTCTTCAAAGGAAAAATGGCAATGCTCACCGCTAAGAAACTCATCAAGATGGCCAGGAAATGGCGGAAGTTTGCAGCCATGCAGAGGAAAATGATGTCATTTCCAAGAAATGGTAGTGATGCAGACAGTTGCAGTACATCCTCATCCTCTATAGTTGAAAAAGGACATTTTGTAGTATATACAGCTGATCAAGTTTGCTTTGTCATTCCATTGGTTTACCTTGAAAATGAGATCATTAGACAACTTTTGAACATATCCAAAGAAGAATTTGGGCTATTGAGTGGTGGTCCTATTACATTACCTTGTGATTCAGCCTTTATGAACTACGTCATTTTGCTTATCAAGAAAGGCATAACTGCTGGAGATCTTCACAAAGCGTTGCTTCTATCAATTCCTTCTTCTTGCTGTTCGACTTCTTCTTTGCACCATGAAAGTAAAAACCAACAGCTTCTTGTTTGTTGAGTTATAATACATGCTAGCTGAAAATAGTTTTTTAGATAGGGCATACACTGATGAACATTATTGTAAAGCTAATCATACAAATATTTTGAATATTATTTTATTAGAGAAAATTTACCATATCCATGGCTTACACTTTTACATTTGGTTATGAGAAGACTTAATAATCTAATCCTCGATTGGTACCTCTTAGGTATTAACACCACTTTGTTTATGGCAAGCATTTCACTTACATCAGTACCTTCTTGATTGAATAAGGCCTAAATGATCAATAAATCGACTATGCCTCCTTTTATATATATGCATTAGTATGTTCTAATCAGGCTTTGCTGAAATATCGGCATTAGGGTGGTAGAGATGAGAGACAACGACATCTAAAATACCGTTGTGCTTGTCTTCTAAGTTAGCATCTAGTGTGAACATTTTGTGGTATTTTCAGAAGCAACTTGGTGATAAAACAATATAAGCTAACTAGTCTTGAAATCTAAAGAAAGACTCAAGAATGATATCAGAACTACTGTAGGCCTAATTTACAGACACGAAACTTGTTGAATAGTAGGCCTCAGCTTCTCATAACTTAGAATCAAGGACATAAAAAATTTAAAGCCTTAAGTATAGATAAAGCTGATGCCTTGGTTTCGCTATGTAATTTCTTATTTCTTATCACAAACTTCATTCTTATTCTGCTAAATGATATTTTCTTGGATGTGTTAGTTTGCAAGCAAATATAACCAATTAAAATAGTGATTATAAGAAATGATACTTTTGCTATTAATAAATTGATCATGGAAACAACTTCTATAGATTCTTGTGTTTCTGAACTATACAGTGAAAATTCCTTACTAAATCTCTATTTCTATTATCTATGTCTTCTACTCTACAAAATTTCATGTGCAAGAGAATTTGCACTTTGATACAATTTATGATCTCAAGCGGGATGTGAGATGAACAAACACGTCTTCCTTGCAAGGTATTGTGAGACCACCCATTGGATGATTGAAACCAAACTGTTCTTCAGCTTGAGTTAACAAGTCTTGAAATAATGGTTGGCTCAAGTATGATATTGGCATGACAAGTCTCTTCTTCTGGCTCTCTCCTACATATACTGCACAGTGTCCTTTTGGAACACCTCCAAAATTCGAAAACATCCTCAAGATTCTAGTACTTTGAATAAGGGGACTCATTTTGATACCCATAGTGATATACTTTTGTAGCTTTAAATGAGTGACTTAATAATAAAAAGAATGAATGATTTTCAGAAATACACATCAAGTGAGATTTGTGTTTTGCATAAAAAAACTTTCTACGTATGTGTATATATATATATATATACAAAGTTAGTGGTAAGTTTCATATACAAATTAAATGTGAAGAGAATTTGGGGGCGACTGGTAGAGGCAATTGCACATGAAGCTACACATGGTTTTACTTACCCTGTTATTGTCAAGTATTCAGAAAAGAAGTTTGTTCAAAAACAACATTAGGCCCCAATTTTATTTTACGGATACCCTTAAAATAAATTGACAAGGATTAATGAAGAGTATGCCAAAATGGAACTCTACATGACAAAGAAGAGAGCAGAACATGGTTTTGCTTCTCACCGGCAATTGTACATTTAATGGTCTCAAATTATTGGCATTGGTGAGAAAAATCGAAGAAACTTATCATCTTTTAAACTAGCTTCATCCATATTAACATGGTCAACAGGCATCAGCACATGGCTTTGCCTTGCCTAACAAACTTATCAGCTCCTTTAGTATAAATAAACCCTCTTCCTTGAGCATTTTCATCATCAATCAAGCACAAGCATTATCAATTCAACCATAAAAAATCTCTAAATTTCTTATTTACTTTCTTGTTTTCAAGCTTCCGGAAAAGAAAATGGCAATGATAAGTACCAGAAAACTCATCAAAATGGTTAGGAAATGGCAGAAGTTTGCAGCCATGCAGAGGAAGAGGATTTCATTTCCAAGAAATGGTAGTGATGCAAATAGTTGCAGTACATTTTCATCCTCTATGGTTGAGAAAGGCCATTTTGTAGTATATACAACTGATCAATCCCGTTTTGTGATTCCCTTGGCTTACCTTGAAAATGAGGTCATAAGGCAACTTTTAAGCATGTCCGAAGAAGAGTTTGGGTTGCCGAGGGGTGGCCCTATAAATTAACCTGTGATTTAGCCTTCATGAACTACATCATTTTACTAATCAAGAAAGGTGTAGCTGTGGGAGATCTTCACAAAGCAATGCTCCTCTCGATTCTTTCATGCTACTGTGCAACTTCTTCTATGCATTAAGAAATTGGAAGCCAGCAACTTCTTGTTTGTTGAGTTAAGGTCAACAATTTTTTTGTACATGGTAGCTCAAAAATAGTTTTTAGAAAGGCGGACATTGGAGTGTACACAATTGTAAAGAACATCATACAAATTGAATACTACTTTATTTGAAAATTTACCATATTTCCTATTGCATATATTTTGATTAAGATTTGAAATACAAAATATAGAAAACTAAATCAAAATCTGGGATCCGACCCTTCTTCCGAAAAATGGGAAGGAAAGGGAGAAGGATCTTCTCAAATGGATCCCTCTTGTTCTGTTTAGTCCAATCCAGACATTTATTAACTGAGAAAGAAATCCACTAGGGCTAAAATACTATAGATGCATAGAAAAGAGGACTGAGACACGGCCTGGACTCCCACGGGGGGCAGCGGTGGGGAATTTTGGACAATTAGATCCACCCGATTGATGAACACTCAAACCAGACTCACCCAGCCTTTTAGGCACAGGGATGCGAGAACCAATCTGAGTAATCAACCACTTTTTCAATTCTTTTGAGTTTATTAATCCTTTTCCGCTTCCAAGAATCCCCAACTTCTTCCACTTCGTCTCGAAGAGTAACTAGGACCAATTTATGCACGTTTTCATGTACTCACTATTCAATTTGGTTATGAGTAGTCCTAACAATCTAATGTTGGATTTTAGCACCTCTTTTATTGAAGAAAAACTAGATGGTATGAAAGTTTGAAATAAAGGAGATCAATCGATCAACATTCAACTACATCTCAAACCCAAACTGTTTAGTCTCAATTAAATGAATCAACTTTATGTGTTATGTTCTAATCAGGTCCATTCACTCCCATAAAATAATAAACTCATTATCTTCCATCCTTTGAAACATGATTCATCCACAAATTTAAGTCCCCATATCCAGCAGGTATATTGCATATTCAGGCTTTGCTGAGGTATTTTCATAATGTGGCAGAGGTGATAGACAACAACATTTGAAGAATAAACTTGTTGAAGAAAATAATATGTCCAAGTATATTTATGGTATTTTCATAAGAAATTAGGAGATAAACTACAATATGATCTCACAGATCTTGAAATAAATTAGGTGGACTCTATCAGCGCATAAGTTGCTTTGTACAGTTGTTAGATAGAATTAGTTAATAACCTTTTATTAGTCATGAGTTACTGTTGAGTTTTACTATTAGTTTACTGCTGCTCTTCTGTTTTGACTAGGTCTCTAACAGTGTTTAGGTTTAGGATTATCTCTCCATTTTGTGGAGTTAGCTTAGGAAATAGTTAGACCATCGTGTATATTTATTTCCATTCCAGCAATAAGAAGGTAGGGTTCTTCTGCAGCTTATCTTGTTTCTTTATGGTATCAAGAGCCACAATAAACTCTAATGAGTAAGATCCTATATTTTTTTTCTCTCCCACCCTCCACAAATGGGCGACACTTCTCAAGTTGTCACCGCCGATACAAACATCAGAGTGACAATCGTTCAATTTAATCCGACATCCCAATTGCTTATTAAATTACTTGGTAGCCAAATCTTTTCAATGTGGAAGGCGCAATTCTCGATGCTTATGCATGGTCATGATCTATATGGCCATCTCGATGGGTCTGCTCCCTCCCCTTCTCGCATGATCACAACTGGCACTATCCCTAGTTCCAATCCCGCATTTTCTCTTTGGTTTCGCCAAGACCAACTAATTCAAAACGCCCTTATGGCATCTGTTGATCCAACAATTGCCACCACTGTTGCAACTGCTAATACAGTAAAAACTGCCTGGGATGCATTGCACACAGCCTATGCGAATAAGTCCAAACTCATATTTTTAGTTTGCGTGATCGCCTTACGCACCTAACGAAAGACTCCCAACCAGTCACAGAATATTTGCAACATATTCGCTCTATTTCTGACGAACTCTTTATAGTTGGTGCCCCAATTACCAACTCAGAACTTATTGTTAAGATCTTGAGTGGTTTGGGTCTAGAGTTTCCTGAGATCTGTGTTGCGATTCGTGCTCGTGACTCCTCTATTTCTTATGAAGAACTCTATGAAAAGTTATTGGATCATGAGCTTTTCCTTCGCCATGAAGAGTCCAAGCACGCTCCCAACCAGATTACTGTTGCCACTGCTACATCTAACAGGTTTGGTCATTCCAATTCTCGAAACACTTGTTGGCCCAACAATGGCAGCAATCAACAATGGCGGTCCAATAATCGCTCTACTACACCCAATCAGTGTCACTCTTCCACTACCACCAACTCTTATGATTGTGTTTGCTGCGAATTGTGCAACAAACCAGGTCATGTTGCAAGTGTGTGTAGATCAAAATCTCACAATCATTTTGAGGCAAAGGTCAACTATGTTTCAGGATTGCAGTCTCCAGCAGATTCTTGGATTGTCGACTCTGTAGCATCTCATCATATCACTGCTGAACCTCACAACTTGCAGGCATACAATGACATGGAGCATGTCTTCATGGGTGATGGTAACAAAATTCCCATAACTCACACTGTTTCTACTCAATTACATGCATCAAATAATGCTTTCAAGCTTTCTAATACTCTATGTGCACCTACCATTAAGCGTAACTTACTTTTAGTTTCTAAATTTTGTCAAGATAATCTAACCTCTGTTGAATTTTTTCCTTTTCATTTTTGTGTAAAGGACCTGCACACAGGGACTCCTTTGGTCCACTGTCGGAGTAGAGACGGTCTTTATGAGTAGCCAACTTCACCTTCGGTGCCTTCCCCACAAGCACATATTGCTTCCTCCAATTCGTCCTCCATTATAACTTGGCATCGTAGATCGGGTCATCCATATGCTAGAGTTTTGAATTTTGTTTTAAATAAGTTCTCGCTGCCTTGTACACGAGAAAAAAATTCAGTTTGTAATTCTTGTGCATCAAATAAAGCTCATCGGCATCCCTTTCAACAACTTACATTGTCAAGTACCAAACCATTTCAAACCATTTTTAGTGATTTGTGGGTCCCTTCTCTAGTGTTATCAATTGATAAAAAATAGTACTACGACATTTTTGTTGACCAATTTACCAAATACATTTGGCTTTATACCTTGAAACATAAAAGTGAGGTAAAAGAACTTTTCAAACACTTTCACGTTTTGATAGAACGTCATTTTAATACTAAAATTCTTTCTTTATATACTGATGGTGGTGGAGAATATAAAACTCTTGATCCATGCCTAAACTCTCAAGGTATTGAACATCTTTTAGCTCCTCCATACACCTCTCAACGAGTTGCTCTTGCCGAACGCCGACATAGACATATTATTGAAACGACAAGAACATTACTCCATGAAGCCTCACTTCCCCCGACCCTTTGGTCCTATGCTTGTCAATATGCAGTTTACCTGATCAATCGCTTACCTGCCTTCCTTTTGCACAATTAATCACCTTTTCAAATGTTATTTGGTACACATCCAGATTATGCTCACTTAAAAATTTTTGGGTGCTTGTGTTGTCCATGGCTCAAACCATACTCGAAGAATAAATTAGAGCCACGCTCGACGCCTTGTGTTTATTTGGGTTTTTCCTCAAATTATCATTGTTATCAATGTTTTGATCCAAAATCTTCAAAAATATACTTCTCTCGTGATGTCAATTTTTTTGAAAGTATTTTTCCTTTCCAAAATATGTTTTCACATGTTTCCTCAAGTCTCAGACAACCTGCCTGGGAAGATTTGGTTACAACTAACCAGGACATCTCTCCTATGACTTCTCATGTGCCTTGTATAGATTTATCGCCTCCTATTATTCTGACCAATGCAGATACCATTCGGCACATACATGATACTATCTCCTCCGGTTGCGCTTCAACAGTGTATGCGATATCAGGTACTTTTCTTACTTTTTCTCCTCCACTTTTTTCCCTTCTTGATGCCCAATCTTTTCCTCTGCTGTCCTCCATCCTTGTCGAGAGAACTTCCATTCCACTACCCTTTCCATCACCCCAACTACCATCAACATCCCATCCACCATCGCCAAAACCTCCTATTCGATTCGGGTACTCTCGTCGCTCCACTCCAGCGGCAACAACGAACACTTCTGCCCCAACCTTGACCAAACCACACCTTTCCCCATTGCCTCCAAATCGAGTCGTTACCCGATCACAACATAATATCCATAAACCAAAACTAATTTTTGATTACATGGCTTACCTTCCACCTATATTCACTCCCAGCACCTTCAACCAAGCAAGCAAACACATAGAGTAGCAGCAGGTTATGCAAGCTAAATTTGATGCACTGCGTAAAAACCACACGTGGGAATTAGTACCTCTTGATCCATCTAAAAATGTCATTGCTTGTAAATGGTTGTACAGAATAAAGCGAAAGGTTGATGGTTCTATTGATTGTTATAAAGCCAGATTGGTCGCAAAGGGATTTACCTAGTAGTCAAACCAACTACTATTCGTGTGGTCCTCTCCATTGCAATCAAATTTGATTGGCCTTTGCGTCAACTTGACGTTAATAATGTATTTCTTAAAGGATGTTTGGATGAAGATGTTTATATGGAACAACCTCGGGGATTTGAAGACAAGACTTGTCCAACCCATATTTGTCATCTCAGCTATTTATGGACTCAAACAAGCTCCTCGAGCATGGTACAATGAACTCAAGAATCATTTGCTCTTGTTAGGCTTCATAAAATCTGAGTCTGACAGCTCCCTCTTTGTTCGTCATCATTCTCATGCCACAGTGTACGTACTGTTATATCTGGATGACATTATTGTTACTTGCAGTAATACTTCAGTTGTTAATCAAGTTATTTCTTCCCTTGCGGCTAGATTTTCTATTAAAAATCTTGAAGCTCTCACCTACTTTTTAGGTATTGAAGTCATTAGAGGTGTGGATGGTATTATTATCACTCAGAGTACCTATACACGTGATATGTTGCGTGAGGAGAACATGGCTAATTTCAAACCTGCTAAAACTCCAATGAGTACTACTAAAGTACTCAAGGTCAATGATGGCGGCTTATTAGCTGATGCAACCATTAACATGAGGGTGATAGGGAAGCTCCAATATTTGTCTTTCACTCGTCCAGACATTTGTTTTGCACTAAACAAACTGTCACAATTTATGTAAACTCCCTCTGAGATCCACTGGAAAGCTGTCAAACGGGTACTAATGTATCTTCAAGGGACTGTTCATCTTGGCTTACGGTTGATGCGCCATAATGATTTCTCTTTACATATGTACTCTGATGCGAATTGGGCTAGAGACGTCAATGATCGAGCTTCTACTACTGGATACCTTCTGTTTATTGGCCAAAATCCTGTGAGTTGGTCCTCCAAAAAGCAAAGAACGATTGCTCTTTCTTCCACTGAAGCTGAATATCGAGCAGTTGCAAGTGCTCTTGCAAAAACAAACTAGGTCACAAATCTTCTCACAAAACTGCGACTTCATTTCAAAAAGTCCCAACTATCTACTGTGACAATGTTGGTACGACGTATTTATGTGCCAATCCTATTTTTCACAGTCGCATGAAACATATTGCGGTGGATTTCCATTTTGTGCACAATTAGATTCAGCTCAAGCAAGTTCAAGTTGTCCATATACAATCTGCAGACCAACTTGCAGATACTCTAACCAAGGCCCTTTCCAAATCAGCCTTCGACAGACACATGTTCAAGCTAGGTGTTGTTGCATAGTGCCTACCTTGAGGGGGGCATATCAGCGCATAAGTTGCTTTGTACAGCTGTTAGATAGAATTAATTAATTATTGTTTTATTAGTCATGAGTTACTGTTGAGTTTTACTATTAGTTTTCTGCTACTTTTCTATTTTGACTAGGTCTCTAACAGTGTTTAGGCTTAGGATTATCTCCCCATTTTGTGAAGTTAGCTTAGGAAATAGTTAGACCATCGTGTATATTTATTTTCATTCCAGCAATAAGAAGGTAGGGTTCTTCTGCAACTTATCTTGTTTCCGTGTATATTTATTTCCATTCTAGCAATAAGAAGGTAGGGTTCTTCTACAGTTTATCTTGTTTCTTTAGACTCAAGTATGTTATTTGATTTGACTTAATAAATGGAGTTGTTTTGATACCCATTGTTTCAAGAGACAATTCTTTTACCCTAAAAAATGACCTAAGAGAAAACAATAACAAATAATTTTGAGAAATGCAGACAGCACAAAAATTCTAAAAGAATAATGGAATTGTCTAGTAAATATTACTGAAAGAGAGATTATTCTGAACTAGAACATTTTCTATTCATAAATTGATCATGGAAGAATTTTCGAGGTTCGTGTGTTTCTAAACCATACAGTGAAAGTTCCTCTCTCAATTTCTTCATTCTAATATCTAAGTCCTACTACTTTACAAAATTACATTTGCAAAAGAATTTGCATTGTGATCCTACTCACGATCCAAGCGAGAAGTGAGATCAATGAATACATCCACTTGGCAAGGTATTGTGAGGCCACCCATTGGATGATCAAATCTAAAGTGTTCTTTAGCTTGAGTTTTAACAAGTCTTGAAATAAAGGCTGGCTTAAGTAAGATATTGGCACGACTAATCTTTTCTTCTGGTTTTCTCTAACATATACTGCACAATGACCTTTGGGAACACCACCAGAATTTGAAAACCTCTTGAAGATTCGAGTACCTTGAATAAGGGGAGTCATTTTGATACCCATAGTGAGATACGTTGTAACTTCAAATGATGATTAATTAAAAGAAAGAATACACAGCAAGTGAAAGTTGTGTTTTGCTTAAATTGATTGGTATGAATGTGTACATATACAAGTTAGTAGAAAGTCTTACATCCAAATTTAATGGTCAGAAGCAATGGCACATGAAGCTTCTCATGGTTTTGCTTATTCTGTTAAGACAACAAATTTGTTGAAAAACAACATTAGGCCCCACATTTATTTGAAATTACTATACACAAGAATTGGTGAAGTTGATGCCAAGATTGAAATCTAAAAGGTCACATATCTACATGACAAAAAAAAGAGTGAAACATGGTTTTGCTTCTTATCAAACATTGTTCATTTAATGGTTTCAAATTATTGAAATTGGTGAAAAGTAATAGGTATATTACAACTAATAGGCCTAATCGGTTGTTCATCAAAGTAAACTATCTTCATCCACAAATTTTTGGTCCTATACTAACTTGGCCAATAGACATAGGCACATGGCCTTGCCTTCGGTGGTTAGTGACAAGAAATTCAGCTCTATTTTATATAAATAATCCCTCTTTCATGAACCTTTTCATCAACAAGGACAGGCATTATCAGTTCAACCATCAAAGGTCTCTAAATTTCTTTTCTACTTTCTTATTCTCAATCTTCCAAAAAAAAAGGGCAATGCTCAGTGCTAAGAAACTCATCAAGATGGCCAGGAACTGGCAGAAGTTTGCCGCTATACAGGGGAAAAGGATTTCATTTCCAAGAAATGCTAGTGATGCAGACAGTTGCAGTACATCTTCATCCTCTATAGTTGAGAAAGGCCATTTTGTAGTCTATGCAGCTGATCAAGCCCGGTTCGTCGTTCCATTGGCTTACTTTGAAAATGAGGTCATTAGGCAACTTTTAAGCATGTCCGAGAAGAGTTTGGGTTGCCAAGAGATGGCCCTATTACATTACTCTGTGATTCAGCCTTCATGAGCTACATCATTTCACTAATCAATTAAGGTGTAGCAGCTGGAGATCTTCACAGAGTAGTGCTCCTCCCAATTCCTTCATGCTGCTGTTCAACTTCTTCTTTGCACCAAGAAAGTGGAAAACCACAACTTCTTGTTTGTTGAGTCAAGGCCAACATTATTTTTGTAAATCTAGCTCAAAATAGTTTTTAGAGAGGTGGACATTGACGAGTACACAATTGTAAAGCACATTATACAAAATTTTAATACTACTTTATTTGAAAATTTACCATATTCATGTCTTTTATTTTTCAATTTGGTTATGAGAAGTCCTAACAATCCAATCTTAGAGTTTTCTAAAACTAGTACATTCTCTCAATCTCACTTTAATCCCAATTTTGGAATACAGACATACAAATCTTTAACTAATAAAAGAAAATTTGAAAAAACCCAGAAGTTATGATAACTTGCTCTGTCAATCACCTCTTTACATTATCTTCATGAATTCATATCCCAATTGAATTCAACAAGAACCAAAATCTTGTGGTGCTAGTTTCATACTTGAGCCAACCTTTATTTCAAGACTTGGTAGTCAAGCTGAAGAAGAGTTTGACTTCGATCATCTAAGGGGTGGCCTCACAATATCTTGCCACGAGGGCGTTTTCGTTGATCTCACATCCCGCTTAAGAAGATCATGAGTAGTATTGTAGTGTAAGCTCTTCAACATATGCAAATTTTGTAGAATAGTATGACATTTAAAAGAAAAAGAGAGAATTCAGAGAGAAATATTCAGTGTATAGTTCGCAAACATAAGAACCTAGGAGGGAAATTCTCCTTGATTATGTTTTTGAATAGAAGACACTCTAGATCTGACTAATATCTCATTCGGTAGTATTTGCTTAAACAATAGCCTTAATCTTTTAGAATTCTACTGAACAGAGTTATTAAGCACCTGCATGCAACAACTGCATTGAAATAAAGTTGGTCTGCAACGAGTTTACCAACCAAAATGGATATCATGTACAAGTGCAACATTACTACTTACTAGAGTCTACAAAGCTCACAATACAGGATAAGATGATGCCAACAATTACAGTATATACTTTAGCAAATAACTTTCTATCGAAATAGTGAATATTTTAAAGAGGTGAGCTAGATATTCTGAGTGCAACATTACTAGAAAGCTAAGGAAATGATATCAGACTTTCTTAAATTATCAAGGGAAAATGCATAAGTACCCCCAACCTATGCCCGAAATCTCAGAGACACACTTATACTATACTAAGGTCTTATTACCCCCAAACTTATTTTATAAATAATTTTCTACCCTTTTTTGGCCTACGTGACACTATCTTCTGGCCCAACGCGTGTTGATAATTTTTTCAAGCTATCTGGTTGATAGTGTCATGTAGGCCGAAAAGGGGTAGAAAATTATTTATAAAATAAGTTCGGGGGTAATAGGACCTTAGTATAGTATAAGTGTGTCTCTGGGATTTGGGGCATAGGTTGGGGTTACTTATGCATTTTCCCAATAATAGAACAAAGAACAAGTAGGATGCAAGAATAAGGAATTTTGATGAATAAGTATATGTTAATATTCAATATATGCAGTATATGTACCAAGAGGCCATTCTACGCTGCCAATATCGTACTTGAGCTAGCCAGCTTTATTTCAACACTTGTTAGCTCAAGTTGAGGAAGATACTGGTTTTGATCATCAAAGTCAAAATCCCCTGCAAAGAGGAAGCTTTCTTTGATCTCACTTCTCGGTTGGAAGGAATTAATAGGGGATTTACTCCCATTTTACTATGAACAATTTGCACACAAGTAATGGAAAAACTTAGTACCGAGACGAAGGGAGAATCTTTGACCCCTGAGAATAAATGTAATTCTAGTTTATTTTTTTCTTTTGTCAAAGAGATGACATCACATTCCTTAACCACCAAATTTGTTCATTTTGATTTGAAAAATTAAGACTTCTGATTCATTGTTCCATAGCAATTTGCTGCTGCAGAACTATAAGTTATGGTTTAATCTCGACACCGTCAAGTCCAACTGTACCTTTAATTTGAAAAAAATAATACAGATCTCTCACTATATTGTGCAAGGCTTTTTAGTTTTGACCAAATATACTACAATGCAGGTGTCCACAATTGTTTAACATTTAGAGTTTGATAGTGTAATGCATCTAATCTCTGAGTAGGATCAAGAAGAGAGCAATAGTTATTGTGTTGACCCGATCCTAGAATATTTAGTTCTCTCCTGTTCTTCTTTTTTTGTTGCACGCTTGTTCATTAGTAGAGGTTCGTTAACTCATAGGAATAGTAAGCTAAGGTCTAGCACCCCCTTACGTATATAAAAAAAACTGAAGGATTTTAGAAACACAGAAGTGATAGTTTGTTCCAAGTTCGGAGACTAAAATATATATACATGTTTATGACAAGTTTCATATCAAAATATTTAGTGGTGGTCAAGAGAAATAGGTGACCACTATAGTGAGAGATAATGCCATCTGAAGACTCATGATTTACATAAAGGACACTCTTAGAACAAAATCCATAAGAATAGATGAAGATGATAGCTTTGCCTGGACCACCTGATTTAAAGATAGGGTGACAGAGACCAAAACAGAATAGCCACATGATAACTTTAATGAAATGGTTTTTCTAGCACAAGTAGCAAAGATGATAGTCAAGTGTCCCCTATCTACATGAAAATGAAGGGAGAAAAACATGGTTTTACTTCTCACCAGCAATTGTTCATTCAATGCGTTCAAATTATTGGCATTAGTGAGAAATACCATTTATGAGATGATATTATAGCTAATAGGCCTAGATTCATCCACAAATTTTAGGTCCAATGCCAACTTGGCCAACAAACATCGGCACATGGTTTTGCCTTCGGTGGTTAGTGACAGGAACTTCAGCTCCATTTTGTATAAATAATCCCTCTTTCATGAGCTTTTTCATCATCAAGGGCAAGCATTATTAGTTCAACCATCTAAACTCCCTAAATTTCTTTTCTACTTTCTCATTTTCAATCTTTCAAAAAAACAAATGGCAATGCTCAGCGCTAAGAAACTCATCAAGATGGCCAGGAAATGGCAGAAGTTTGCCGCTATGCAGAGGAAGAGGATTTCATTTCCAAGAAATGATAGTGTTGCAGACAGTTGCAGTACATCTTCATCTCCTATAGTTGATAAAGGCCATTTTGTAGTTTATATAGTTGATCAAGCCCGATTCGTTGTTACATTGCCTTACCTCGAAAATGAAATCATTAGGCAACTTTTAAGCATGTTTGAAGAAGAGTTTGGGTTGCCAAGTGGTGGCCCTATTACATTACCCTGTGATTCAGCCTTCATGAGCTACATCATTTCCTTAATCAAGAAAGGTGTAGCTGCTGGAGATCTTCATAGAGCAGTGCTCCTCTCAATTCCTTCATGTTGCTGTTCAACTTCTTCTTTGCACCAAGAAAGTGGAAGCCGATAACTTCTTGTTTGTTGAGTCATGACCAACATTCTTTTTGTAAATCTAGCTCAAAATAGTTTTTATAGGTGGAGACTGAATAGTATACAATTGTAAAGCACATCAACAAATTGAATACTATTTTACTAGAAAATTTACCATATTCATGGCATTCAATTTTAAATTTAGTTATGAGAAGTCCTAACTATCTATTGATCGAAGAATGACTAGAAAATATGAAAAATTTTGTGAAACCTAAACTGTTTAGTCTCAATTATATGAATTAACTCTATGCATTATGTTCTAATCAGATCTATTAATTCCAACTATAATAAGTTTGTCGTTTAATTCAATTTGGGAGTTTTCTAAAGGTAGTAAATTCTTTAAATCTCACTTTTTTCCCAACACATACATACAAATCTTTAACTGATAAAAAGACAGGTAACCAGCAGCGACCGTAATGCTAACTATAGATTCTTTTGCATCAATTATTCTATGTCCTCAGTTAAGTCCACATTGTCTCCAAGAGGTTGTAATACTTTGAGCACTCTATGCAATATTTGGTTTAACTCATTCTTTCTTACCATCTTCCAACATCATATATATAATTGCACCTATGGATTTCCGTGCTCCCAAATGTCCACTAGGATATGGTTTGATAGATTCGAAGACTTTCTCTCATTTTATCCTCAATATATGCACTATATGCACCTACTTCAGGGTTCAACCTCTAACAATAACTTCAAAATAAATGTTATAAGATGCACATTTGTTTCTTCAAAATAGATTCTAGGAATAAGTAAAAAAAGTAGCTTATATGAAGATTCTATCATCACAACAAAATCATTAACTTTTGTAATTTCTTGTCACTTAATATCTTCTCTTTATTTGATTTCCTTGTTCGTCAATCTTCCGAGTCTGTGCATGTCCCTCCAAATTTCCAACACTCCTTATGTTATTCATTTGTCTACTTTTTTAGTGGAAATCCAAGTTTCATGACTGTGTAGAGATCCCTTATCAACATGACAAAGTTGACAGCACTACATGGTTCAACAAACTTAATGTACCACTAAGATATCAATTCTTCTTCATTCAAAAGTATCAGACTATTATTATATGTGACAAGTCCTCAATGTTATTTGGTGTCATAATTAATAGGTCCATTCAGTCGTCAACCAAATGAAGAAAGAATGGAAGTGATCATCTTATATCTATTTGGACAAGATTCATCCACAAATTTAAGGCCCTGTATCAACATATCCAGCAGGTATCAGGCTTTGCTGAAGTATCTGCATTAAGGTGGCAGAGGTGAGAGACAACGACATTTGAAGACCTGAAGAAAGAATGAAAGTTTGCAAGTCTGGAGACTAGTATGTGTGTGTATATATATACAAGTTTATGACAAGTTTCTTATCGAAATATTTAATGGTGGTCAAGAGAAATAGGCTGGTGACCACCGGTGAGAGATAATGTCGGATAAAATTTCATTTGTTTTTTCTCTTCTTCTCATGATTTGTAATTGTTGATTTGTAAATATCTAAGTGTGATCAGATATGATTTTGTAGGATTTAAATTGATCTTATAAAATCATATCTGATATGCTATTGAATAGGTTAGGATATTAGATCAATAAGATCATCCTTTGATTCTCAAATCAACTAGAATCAAAGGATTTGATTACTAGATAGTTTGGTTTTCTATACTATAAATTTGTATCTCTATGGATGAATAAAGTTGTACAACTTTGGTACCAAAACTTACATGAGCAACTTCATTCTTGTGTTGCTTATGACTAAAACATCATTTACTGAATTACATCACCCAGCGGCATTGATAGAAGCCGCGAGTGCTATTAACAAAGCTCTAATGAACCAAGGCAGTGATTCTTCTCATTTTTCTTTTGAGCTTACTTCTCACAAGCTGAATGGAAAGAATTATTTAGAATGGGCGCAGTCTGTCCATTTGGCAATTGATGGTCGAGGAAAACTTGGACACCTGACTGGAGAAATGAGAAAGCTTGAACCTGGAGATCTGAGAATGAATGCCTGGAGATCAAAAAACTATATGGTAATCGCTTGGCTACTAAACTCCATGGATCCTGCTATAGTGTCACGCCTTAAACTCGAGGGGTGAAACTGGCTCCTAATGACAAAACTCATGCTCGAGCCGACCCTGTTGAACCATTTTCTACTAGCGCATGGCAGCCACACGCAATCAAGAAAACAAACAAGTTTATATCGATTTAAAACTAAGCCCTCGGCCAGCAAAGCCCTTGTCAACTGATATATAAAAGAAATAGCTACTCCCAGGAGATCATATAAATAAATAGCCAACTAGCACAGAAGTCTTGATTGGGTCGTCGAGGCCACCATGATATCTATAGCAAAACTAAAAGCAGGTATCTATCAATACAATACATCAAACAACTCACAAGCTTCAGCAAACCAACAACCTATGTCAGTATGGCCATAACGTAGCTATACACCCCACACACTAGTCTGCAAGCCTATAATAGTAGTAAAGATTGGTAGGACAGGGCCCCAGCCTACCCATAAAGATATATACAACAAAAAGTAACAAACCTCCCAACTCTGGCAGCTCCGGAGGAAAGGGGCTAGCAAATTAGATAGAAGTCAATTCTGCTGCCGAGGAGATCTACTGGGTCGTCTGTCGGGACCTGCATGCATGAATGCAGCGCCCCCAAGGCAATGGGGCATCAGTACAAAATAATGTACAGAGTATGAAAGGCTATAGACTAAGTGAGCAAATATCATAATATACCAAAAACAATCACACAAGGAAATCAAAATTTTAGATAAGCATGCTAACCTGCTATTGAATCTAAAAATACAAAAATGATCAAACATCAACCTAACCAAACGTCCATAAGCTCGGCAGGTACAAACAACATACCACCTACCTAGGCCCCCATAAGCCCAGAAGGTGCCAAATCAATCTACATACCCCTATCGATAGCCCCTTGTCTTTGTAAGAAGTCACATAGCCCTTTTTGGCAACAATATAGCCCCGTAGGCAGCACATAGCCCTCTTAGGCAGCATCATAGCTCTGTGGGCTGCACATAGCCATCTTTTGCATCAACATAGCCCTGTAGGTAACACATAGCCCTCTTTGGCATCAAAATAGCCCCGTAGGCAACACATAACACTCTTTGGTATCAATATAGCCCCGTGGGCAACACAATGCCCTCTTTGGGAATAACATAGTCCTATTAGATAACATCATAGCCCCCATAGGTAGTTCATAGCTCAACAACTAACCACAATAGCCCTAAGGGCGACAACAACAATTGAATAGGCTAAAGGCGAGCAATTTAACTATAAACAATATATATGAATAATCTCCAAGTCGTTCCTAACTTAGGGTCATTCTTAAAAGATTATGAGTCCCTAAAATGAGGGTTTATAACCACTCAATCAGCCAACCACTCACAATTACATCTACAAGATCACTAATGTTAACTACCTCTAAGGAAATATGTCGAACGAAGGGAATAACCTTAACATACCTTTTCAATGAATGCTCGAAAGACCGTAGGTCCTTCACAAAAGTTGTTCCTTATGCCCTAAGCTTTAAAAACACTATATATACATAGCTGGTACGCATCTATAAATAGTTCATAATTAATCTTAAATCGGCAAATTTGCCATATTGCCCCAACTTGTCGAAACGTCCATAGAAATTCATAAAAACAATCATAAAATAGTCCCGAGATGATTACCTTAGTTAACCAAGTATAAACATTAAAGAAACACCAATAACTATAAATTTATATCTTCAAAAACCAGCTCCAAATGCAGCTAATAGAAGGGAAAAACGATTGCCACTTTTAGAGATCACGTTTCTAGGCACGGGGGCAACGTTTAATGGTAGAAATCATCAAAAACTAACCTTCATCACGAAAGAACTCCATAGGAACCCTTTCTTAAGCTTTCTCTCTGGTTTGGAAGTGAAATGAAATGGTTTCATGGCTTAAAACGTTGAGTAAGCCGACATACCACATTTTTGACCCGACCCGAATTCTGCCCCTATAGTCCGTAGTAAAACCCTCATAACTTTTTACTCCAATGTCGGTTGGATATGGGGTTTTGTGCATTACAAACTAGACTCATAGGCCTTCAATTTTATAGGTGATAAGCTTCTAACTCTTTATATATTGGGAGAAAACATCCAAGACATTTGACCCAAATTTCAGAGAAATCTATAAAAAGGAACTTACGATAACTTTCACCAACTTTTACTTTGCCACTTACCTAACTTCAAAACTTGAGATACAACCTTTAAACACTTAAAATATGACATACCACATCATTCTTAATTTACTACCCAACCTCCCTGTCTTTCCACGAAGATACGAGTTAATTTAGATGTTTTAAAAAGTCAGGGTGTTACATAGGTAAGCCATATTTGTTTCTTCCCACTGCTAGGGATGTTTGGGAGTTTGTCAAAGTGACTTATTCTGACTTAGAGAATGCCTCTCAGATTTATGAATCAAAAATGAAATTGTGGAACATTAGATAGGGGGAGAGAGGGTTACTATTTATTATAATGAGACGGTTTCCCTATGGCAAGAATTAGATCAATGCTATAATAATAAATGGGAGTGTCCTAAGGATAGCGTGAAAGCAATGAAAAAGGAAGAAAATGAGAGGGTTTATCTATTTCTAGCCGAATTGAACCAATAATTTGATGAGCTTCGTTCTCGAATTCTTGAAAAAAACCCACTACCCACCTTGAGGGAAACTTTTTCTAAGATTAGGCGAGAAGAAACATGGAGGAATGTTATGCTAAAAATAGATCCCAATTTGGAAACAAAAAATATAGATCCTTCTGCTCTAGTTGCTGCGAAAAACGAAAATGACAGGAAAAAGAAGCCATGGTGTGATTTTTGCAAAAAATAGTGGCACACTCATGAGACTTGTTGGAAAATCCATGGGAAACCGTCTAATTGGAATAAAAAAAGGGCAGACAACCATGGCAACCAGGTATTTCAATGTACCAGCGAAGAATCAGGGATGAAATCTTCTCTAGAAATGCCACCATTCGCCAAGGAACAATTGGAGCTACTGCACAAACTTCTCCAATCTCAACTCCAAAATAGTAAACCTGATCCACCTACTCCTACTTGTTCTTTTTCCTAAGCAAGTAATGTACCTTCAGTTTTTTTGAGTACAAATTCTACTGGTATCACATGACATAGAATTCCTATTTTTTCTCGACTTACATTCCATCCGCAGGAAATAAGAAAGTCAAAGTTGTTGATGGTTCCTTCTCAGCAGTTGCTGGAAAAGGGACAGTCAAACTAACCCCTTTTTTTACTCTTGTTGATGTCCTTCATGTTCCAAAATTGTCTCATAATCTTTTGTCCATCAGCAAATTGACTCAAAACCTTAATTGTCATCCTATCTTTGACTCTATTTCATATGTATTTCAGGACAAGGTCTCGGGGAGGATGATTGGCAATGCTAGACAGTCTGAAGGTCTCTATTTTCTTGAAGATGCTGACAATTAAATAAATCTAAGTTCAGCTTGTTTGAACTCTATTCTAGTTGATAAAGTCATGTTATGGCACTATAGACTTGGTCATCCAAGTTTTCATTATTTGAAGCTCTTGTTACCTTAGTTGTTTATGAATAAAAGTGCATCCTCCTTTGAGTGTGAAATTTGTAAAATGGCTAAACATAGATGTTCATCTTTTTCTTCCCAAAAATATCATGCAACAAAACCTTTTAAGTTGATCTATAGTGATGTATGGGGATCTTCTAGGGTAGCAACTGTAAATGGAAAAGGATGGTTTGTGAGTTTCATAGATGATCATACTTGACTAACTTGGGTGTACCTATTTAAAGACAAAGGGGAAGTAAAACATATGTTTCAGGCTTTTTATGTTATGGTTGAGACACAATTTCATGAGAAGATTCAAATATTTTTGAGTGATAACGGGAGAGAGTTTTTCAATGACTAGCTAGGCAATTTTTTTCACTTCCAAGGGAATAGTACACCAAAGTTCATTTCCTAATACACCCCAACAAAATGGAGTATCTGAGAGAAAAACTAGGCATCTTATAGAAGTAACTAGGGCCTTAATGTTCACAAGTGAAGTCCCTAAATTTCATTGGGGAGAAGCTCTTCTAACATCCACCTATCTTATTAATAGGATGCCTTCCCGTGTTTTAGGTTTTAAAACTCCTTTCAGTATGTTTAAGAGATATTTCCCTAATTCTAGATTGACCGCTGACCTATCCTTGAGAGTCTTTGGGTGTAGTGTATTTGTTCATATTCATGATCATAATAGGAGTAAACTTGACCCACGTGCTAAGTAATATGTTTTTGTTGGCTATGCTCCTAGTCAAAAGGGATACAAGTGCTGTGACCCAAATACTAGGAAGGTTATTGTCACAACGGATGCCATATTTTTTTGAATCTCAATTGTTTTTTGGAACTCATCTTCAGGGGGAGAAACATAGAGAAGATTCGAGGGATAATAAAGATCCTCTTGACCTCACATGTAAGGAAAAAAATGATCCAAGTTTCATATAGATACGGGAAATAGTATTTTTGGTAATAACCTATATAAGATAAGAGATCCCAATTTAAATATTGAAAATAAGGAAATTGAGGCAATACAACTTATTCATGATACAATTAATGACAAGAACAGGGAACAAATAAAGGAATTGCAAGTTTACATAAGAAGAAACCGAAACCAAGGAAAAGAGATCAAGAACTCTCATCAGAACCAAATGTCCACCCCGCAAGATCTCACTGATACACAAGGTAATTCTATAGAACCTAATTCTGATTTGCCTCTTGTTATTTTAGACCTTAATCTTCCAATTGCTAAATGTAAAGGGGTAAGAAAAGTCACCAACCATCCCATGTCAAATTTTGTGTCGTATAGAAGCTTGTCCCCTTCCTATATAGCTTTGCTTTAACAATTATCTGGAATGGAGATACCGAGAAATGTGCAGGATGCTTTGAATGTTCCCAAGTGGAAAGAGGCAATTCTAGAGAAGATGAATGCTCTTAATAGAAATGAAACCTGGGAAATGGTGGATCTACCACGTGAAAAGAAAACAGGGTTGCAAATAGGTGTTCACCATCAAATTTAAATCAGATGGATCCCTGGAGAGGTAAAAGGCACGTTTGGTAGCAAAAAGGTTCACTCAGACCTATGGGATTAACTATCTTGAGACATTCGCTCCAGTTGCAAAGTTGAATTCAATCAGGGTTCTTCTAACCATTGCTGCCAATCTTGATTGGCCACTTCAAAAACTAGATGTCAAGAATGCATTCTTGATCGGAACACTTGAAGAAGAAGTCTATATGGATCCTCCTCCGGGTTTTGAAGAAAGGTATGGAACTAGAGTGTGCAAGCTAAACAAATCTCTCTATGGGCTCAAACAATCTCCAAAAGCTTGGTTTGAGAGGTTTACTCAATTTGTAAAAAAACAAGGGTACACTCAAGGGAAAACAGATCATACCATGTTCATTTGACACTCTGTTGAGGGAAAGAGAACTATCCTGATAGTGTATGTCGATGATATCATACTTACAAGAGATGACTTACCCGAAATGAAAAATTTTAAAAAACAGTTGGCCTTAGAGTTCGAGATCAAAGATTGGTCCAATTGAAATATTTTCTTGGCATGGAAGTAGCAAGATCAAAAGAAGGCATTATGATGTCACAAAGGAAGTATGTACTAGATCTTCTAAAAGTGTCACTCCCTGAGCTACCCCTGAGATGCGGACATGGGAACTAGGACCACAAGTGATCCCAAGCTAACCCTGCTAGCATGATCATGAGCATACTAAAGATAAACTGAATAATAAAAATTCTACGAAAGCTATAATCATACATAAAATGAAAGGGATGGGGAATACCCATATACTATAACTGAGATAAATGAAAACTGATAAGTTTAATACAAAGAAGATATTAATTCAATACTAAGCTAAATCTAACTATGTCTGAAATAAGTCTCTAAACTAACTAGAAATGTTAGGACCTACCCCAGCTAAGTCTAGCAAAAATGAAACTAAAGGACTAACATAGTGATAAGAAACTCATGACTATTGTCCATGGAGAATGAGGACTCACCACTGATTCTGCTGAACTGGAGATCGAGAATCGATCTAAGTGTGATTTGGATGTTGAGAACCTGAACCTACATCATGAAAAGATGTAGCGTATGTATGCGTCAGTACTTGAAAGTAACTGAGCATGCAGGATAGAGTAAAGCTGAAATAACATATAACTGAACAAAGAAATAAAGCAATGAAATAATCTGAACATGATATTGATGTTGAAATACTGAACATAACTAATCTGAATGTAATGACCAAGTTATAACATGCTGAGACTGATGACTGAAACATGGTCAATGCAATGGAGTCTGACTGAACCGTGGGAGCTACTAATAACCGATAATAAAACCATATGAGCTAAATGTGGAGTTCGATGTATACGCCCCATCGAGAGGACCCAATATACCCTACTAAAGGTATAAGCATGCTGGCGTGATCACTGAAATGATGCCCATAGAGGAGACTTACAATCTACGTGGCTAGTAGTTCTGGGACTATTTGGGTACGCTGAACCCTAGTCCAAGTCGGTATTATGCTACTCCCAATGGATTAAGTAATTAACACATTATGACTGAATTTCTGTAAGTTACTGGATAGCTTAAACTGAACATGCAAACTGAGTATGCTATAATTAAACTGATATTGATGCATTAATAACCGAGGCATGTATAACTGAATAACTGAAATATTTGACCTAGCATGTGTAATTCAAGAACTAAAGAAATATATAGCTAGGGTTCTGGAATTCATGTAATAAACTGAATATTAACATACTAATCTGATTTGGATCATTCTAACAGCTAAGAACCTAATAATTCTAACATTCAAGAAACCCTAGGTCTAGTCATAATAAGGGAATCAAGAAACTGACTAAACACTAGGGACCTAATGGGTGAAAGGAACCTACTAGTGAAATCCCATATACCTGGTGATGAATTCCACGGAGAAATCTTTAGATTTTGAGGCTGAAACTGATGGAACTTACTGCGTTCTTGAACTAGGGTTCTTGACTTCTCTTCTCCTCTTACGCTCTAATTTTTTTAAGTTTTGATTAATGATTTGACTTAGGTAAGTTCTAGTTATGTTTCTAGGTTTAAACTGACTAAAACCTCATAATTTATGGTCTAAACGACGTAGCTTAGGGGTCCAACGAAATAGGAAAAGACCAAAAGACCCCTGACTTAACTGCTGTCGGAGTAACCAACGGACACGACCTACAGGCCGTAGGTCAACCACGGTCCGTAGATTGGGGTCGTAGGTCAAGTTTGCCCGACAGGGCTTCACTAAAACGAGCATAACTTTTTACTCGAAGGTCAAATTTTAGCAAACTCAATGGCGTTGGAAAGAGAATTCAATTATCTATCATATAGTAGGTCATGGGACACCTAATTCCTTTTGTGCTAAGAGTGATAACCATTTGAAGTTGACCTAATCAGCAATTTCCCCCTAATTGGCTGTTGACCTTCACCAATGATCAGACTTACGGATCGTGGACCCAACGATGGTCCGTGGTGATTGACTGTCATTTGTGTCAGAGGCTGGTAAAAGGGGCCTTGATCCACGAACATAGACCACTAACCGTAGTCTCGCCTACGGACATTGGGTCTGTCTATGGGTCGAGACTTAGCCGATTTTCTGAGCTGGGTTTGGGGAGGGGTTGCAGTGGTGAACCACGAACCCACAACATGGGTCGTGGGTTAGACCACGGTCCGTGGGTGGCGACCGTAGTTTGCTTCTGCAACTTTTGAAATCTGGTTTGCTTTCAGATACGGGGTGTTACAAAAAGAGACAGGTATGAGTGGTTGTCATCCAGCTGAAAAACCTATTGATCCAAATATAAAATTCAAAAACAAAGAAGGAAATTTAGTTGAGCAAAGTCAATATTAGAGACTAGTGGGAAAGTTGATCTACTTATCACACACTCGGCCTGATATAACTTTTGTTGTAAGCTTAGTGAGTCAATTTATGCACTCTCCAAAGGAAGAGCACCAAGAAGCGGTCTACAGAATTCTAAGATGTTTGAAAAGTTCATCAGGGAAAGGTTTGTTTTTCAAAAAGGGACAAGATAGGGGCATTGAAAGCTTTACAGATGTGGATTGGGCAGGTTCTACTATTGATAGGAGGTTTACATCAGGATATTGTACTTTTATATAGGGAAATCTAGTGACTTGGAGGAGCAAAAAGCAGAATGTTGTAGCTCGTAGCAGTGCTGAAGTTGAATACCGATTATGGCCCATAGGATCTGTGAAATGATTTGGCTCAAGAAGATGATGGAAGAACTAAAAAAAATATATATGTTACCAATGAAGTTGTACAGTGACAACAAAGCTGCCATAAGTATTGCTCACAATCCAGTTCAACATGACAGATCAAAGCATGTTGAAGTGGACAAGCACTTCATAAAAGAGAAGATTGAAGAAGGAAATGTGTGCATGCCTTTCATTTCAACAAATCAGCAAATTGCGGATATTTTCACAAAAGGCTTGTTTAAACCAAAGTTTAAAATTTTTGTAAGCAAGTTAGGCATGACAGATATTTACATGCCAACTTGAGGGGGAGTGTTGATTTGTAAATATCTAAGTGTGATCAAATATGATTTTGTAGGATTTAAATTGATCTTATAAAATCATAGCTGATATGTTATTGAATAAGTTAGGATATTAGATCAATAACATCATCCCTTGATTCTCAAATCAACCAGAATCAAGTGATTTGATTGCTAGATAGTTTGGTTTTCTATACTATAAATTTGTATCTATATGGATGAATAAAATTGTACAACTTTGGTACCAAAACTTATAGTAATAAATGACACTCTTAAAAATAAAATCCACAAGAATAGATAAAGATGATGATTTTTCCTGGACCACCAGGTTTAAACATAGGGTTAAAGAGGCCAAAACAGAATAGCCATATGATGACTTAAATGAAGGGGTTTTTCTAGCATAACTAGCCAAACTAATAGTCAAGTGTCCCCTATCTACATGAAAATGAAGGGAGAAGAACATGGGTTTGCTTCTCACCAGTAATTGCTTATTTAATTGTATCAAATTATTGGCATTGGTGAGAAGTACCAATTATGAGCTGATATTATAGCTAATAGGCCTAGCTTCATCCACAAATTTTAGGCCCCATGCCAACTTGGCCAACAAACATCGGCACATGGTTTTGCCTTCGGTGGTTAGTGACAAAAACTTTAGCTCCATTTTGTATAAATAATCCCTCTTTCATGAGACATTTCATCCCCAAGGACAAGCATTATCAGTTCAACCATCAAAGGTCTCTAAATTTCGATTCTACTTTCTTATTTTCAATCTTCCAAAAAAAAAAATTGTAATGCTCAGCGCTAAGAAACTCATCAAGATGGCTAGGAAATGGCAAAAATTTGCCTCTATGCAGAGGAAGAGAATTTCATTTCCAAGAAATGATGGTGATGCAGACCGTTACAGTACATCATCATTCTCTATAGTTGATAAAGGCTATTTTGTAATCTATACAACTGATCAAGCCCGCTTTGTCGTTCCATTGGCTTACCTTGAAAATGAAGTCATTAGGCAACTATTAAGCATGTCTGAAGAAGAGTTTGGGTTGCCAAGTGATGGACCTATAACATTTCCCTGTGATTCAGCTTTCATGAGCTACATCATTTCACTAATTGAAAAAAGTGTAACTTCTGGAGATCTTCACAAAGCACTGCTCCTCTCGATTCCATCATGCTGTTGTTCAATTTCTTCTATGCACCAAGAAAATGGAAGCCAACAGCTTGTTGTTTATTAAGTCAAGGCCAACATTCTTTTTGTAAATGCTAACACAAAAATAGTCTTTAGAGAGGTGGAAATTGAATAGTACACAATTGTAATGAACATCATACAAATTGAATACTAGTTTATTTGAAAATTTACCATATTCAAGGCTTTCACTATTCAATTTTGTTCTGAGAAGTCCTAACAATCAATTAGCATTCAACTGGCTCAAACCCAAATTGTTTAGTTTCAATTATATGAATCAACTTTATGTGTTTTGTTCTAATCAGGTCCATGCATTCCAATTATGAGAATATAAGTCAAAAGAAAGCTCACCAACGCCGGATGTAATGCTTATCATATTTTAATCCTAACTAGTAATTAGTATTACATTTACAAATTCTTTTGCATCCATGTTTTATGTTCTCAGTTAAGTATGCATTGGCTCCAAGAGACTGCAATATTTTGAGCACCCTATGTTATACATATTTGGTTTAACTTGTTCCTTCTTACCATCTTCTGACATCATCTAATTACACCTATGGATCTCCGTGCTCTTGAAGACCACTAGGATATGGCCTGATAAATTCAGATGGTCTTCTCTCATTTTATCCTCTATATGCGCAGTATATGCACCCACTCAGGGTACAACCTCTAACAATAACTTCAAAATAAATGGGATAAGATGCTACAATATGCGATTATCCATCTTTACAATTATCCCTAAATAGATTCCAAGAAATAGTAAGTCACAAAAGTAGCTTTTATCCTCATATCCTCCTATATTATTAAAAGTCGAAAGCTCTAAAGCACAAAGTTAGATGACCATTTATGAAACAAATTCCGAGCAAGGATATTGCAACTCGAAACAAAGATGTTTCAACTGCAGCCAAGGCAGACTAGAGGGAGACTAAGCTGTTGACGTAGGGAAAGCATCTCGAATTATGAAATTAACCTGGAATGTATTTTGTTGCATGAGACTTGAAATCATACCAAAAGGCTTTTCCCTGTCTCCGGACCACCAACATATTACTGTCAACATGTAAAACTGAGCAGTCCCCTGCTACATTCCTAACAATTTTACTTTCAAGAGCAACCTGCTGTTTTACTGCCCACATTTTGGTTTGGCTTCCCATTTGCATTGTATTTGAGTGGACATGAATTATCCAAAATGTTTAAGCTGATTGTATTACCATAGACATTCGTCTTACAGATCTTTCCACTAAACTCACCCAAAATCCCATGAGTATCATAGTTTTGAAGGAGTTGTGACCTCTCCTTTGTTAGATCAAAGGCAAGAATACTAGGAGTACCTGTAATTGTCGTCCAGTAAACAACACCATTCACATGAAATCATTGAATTTTGTAATTTCTTGTTACTCAATATCTTCTCTTTATTTGCTTTCCTTATTTGCCAATCTTCCAAATTTGTACATGTGCATTCCTGTCTCAAGGTACCTGATTTCCTAACATGCAACACAAGTAACAATGAGTTCACTTTTATCAATCATCAAAATTACATGCCTAGTCTCCCAATTTATCTTCTTATTTATATTTTTACCCTTTTTATTGAAAATCCATATTCCATGACTGTGTAGGGATCCATTACTTACATGAAAAAGCAGACAACATCATATGGTTCGATAAAATTAATCCACCACTAAGATATCAATTCTTCATTCAAAGGTCTCAGACTATTATTATATATGAGAAGTTGTCCTCAATGTAATTTGGTGACATAATAAATAGGTCTATTTAGTCGTCTACCAAATGAAGAAAGAATGACAGTCATCATGTTACATCTTTGTGAACAAGATTCATCCACACATTTAAGGCCCTATATAAACATATCCATCAGGCATCAGACTTTGCTGAAGTGTCCGTATTAAGGCTGCAGAGGTGAAAGACAATGACATTTGAAGACCTGAAGAAAGGATGAAGGATTATAGAAATAACCAAGTTAAATTTTGTTGCAAGTGAGGAGACTAGTATGTGTGTGTATATATATAAAGGACACTGTTAGAAAAAATGCACAAGAATAGATAAACAAGATGACTTTTCCTGGACCACCTGGTTTAAAGATAGGATAAAAGAGGCCAAAACAGAATAACCACATAAAATGGTTTTTCTAGCACAACTAGCCAACTTGATAGTCAAGTGTCCCCTATCTATATGAAAATGAAGGGAGAAGAACATGGTTTTGTTTCTCACCAGCAATTATTCATTTAATGCTTTCAAATTATTGGCATTGGTCAGAAGAGCCAAGTATGAGTTGATATTACAACTTATAGGCCTAGTTGGTTATTGATCATAGTGAAGAAAGGAAGAAACTTATCATCTTATATTTTCAAACTAGCTTCATCCACAAATATTTGGTCCCATACCAACTTGGACAACAGACATAGGCACATGGCTTTGCCTTTGGTGGCTAGTGACAAGAATTTCAGCTCCATTTTGTATAAATAATCCCTCTTCATAGGCCTTTTCATCATCAAGGACAAGCATTATCATTTCAACCATCAAAGCTCTCTAATTTTCTTCTCTACTTTTTTATTTTCAATCTTCCAACAAAAAAAAAATGGCTATGCTCAGCGCTAAAAAACTCATCAAGATGGCTAGGAAATGGCATAAGTTTGCCGCTATGCAGAGGAAAGGATTTCATTTCCAAGAAATGCTAGTGATGCAGACAGTTGCAGTACATCTTCATCCTCTATAATTGAGAAAGGTCAGTTTGTAGTCTATACAGCTAATCAAGCTAGTTTTGTCATTCCATTGGCTTACCTTGAAAATGAGGTCATTAGACAACTTTTAAGCATCTCTGAAGAAGAGTTTGGGTTGCCAAGAGGTGGCCTATTACATTACCTTGTGATTCAGCCTTCATGAGCTACATCATTTCACTAATCAAGAAAGGTGTAGCTGCTAGAGATCTTCACAGAGCAGTGCTCCTCGTGATTCCTTCATGTTGCTGTTCAACTTCTTCTTTGCACTAAGAAAGTGGAAAACGACAGCTTCTTGTTTGTTGAGTCAAGGCCAACATTCTTTTTGTAAATCTAACTTTTATCCCAATTTTGGAACACAGACATACAAATCTTTAAATAATACAAGGAAAATTGACAAAAAAAAATAGAAGTAATGGTAAGTGTAACAACCAAAACTAAATTTTAGTCCGAACTAGTCAGTATTACGTGTATGGATTCTTTTGCATCCATTGTTGTATGTTCCTAGTAAAGTCCGCATTGGCTACAAGAGATTTTTTTAATATTTCCAGCATTTTGTGTGATATATGGTCTAACTTGTTCCTTCTAATCAACAACATCATTCTATTGAATCTATGGATTTGTGCATCTGATGTCCATATATTATTATATGGTGGATTATATTAGATGACCTTCCTTATATAATAATGTATTGTTGCATCCACATTAGGGATCGATGACCTCTAATAATACTACAACTACTACTAAGTCCCAAATAAGGTGGGGTCAGCACTCAGCTATATAAATTCTCACTCACTATATTGCTTCATGTAAACTCATTTCAGACTAGCTTCATTTCAAATGTAGTGTTATATTCTAGGTATTTTGATGATCCTCACAAATGCAGGGACCTGGTCCCTAGAAGAGTGCTCTTGTCCAGATTCAAATGAGGTACAATTGTAAAACTATCATGTCAGGTGGTAGGTGAAAATTGCAGTGTACTGCACTAATAGGAAGAGCGGACGAAACTATCTATTTCAGTGTAATGCAGGGACCCGATCCCTGGTAGAGTTCTCTTGTCTAGATTTATAATGGTGTACAACTAGAAAGATGTCCTGTCAGAGATTGGTGAGGCGTCAGCGTACTACATCAATCAGAATGGACGAAGTTGTTTGTCCAACTGTCAATAACTCTTTATGGTTGACTTAGTCAACATGACAAACAACAAATTAATTCATTCATTCAAAATGAGAGAGAGCCAGCAAGTCTTCTCAAGAACTCATCAAGAAAAGTTTGCAAGGGACCTGGTCCTTGCAAGACTGCGTATGTGAAAGGATGACAAGACAACTGTCAGAAAAGCTGTCACCTCTGATGTGGTAGGTGCGATGTCTTTCCAGAGAGGCAGACTCTCAGCCAATGGGCGGTCCCAAGGAGTTTGTGTTCATTTTGATATAATCTCTTAACACAAAACACAAACTCAAGATTTGGCAAACAAAAACTTGGATTTTCTCTGAAAATTCATAAGCTTGAAAAAAGAAGGCCATTTTAAGAAAGAACACTGCTCAACTCAACAAAGAGACCTGATAGAGTGAAGAAGAGTCTTTGTTGTATTTAGAGCTTTGTGTCTTATGTGCTTACATTATAAATCTACTCCTAAGTTATAAAGGATAGTAGATCACTTGCTTGCCTAAATATTTAGTTTGAGTCGTATTAACTAGAGTTAGTTAGTCGAATCTTCTAAGTTTTGGTCAAGCCTTTTACACCATTGTTTTGGTGTTCTCTTGGGTAGAGTTGCTTAGGAGTTTCAACTAGAGTTAGTTGATGTGTGGTGCAGCAAAGTTGCTGCTCGTTTAAACTCTTGTCCTAGAGATCGGAGTTGATGGCTAGAGTTAGCCTTGGGTGTTCTTAAAGTCTAGATCAACTAGAGTTAGTTGGTTTAGTGTGCAATAGGATTATTGTTTAGGCTCGTTTAAGTAATAGGTGTATTACTTAGTGTGGGGTTAGGGTGTTAATCTCACGGTTGTGGTTGTAAACTGTGTTTCACTTTTGCTTGAGAAGATTAGTAAAAACAGTTAAAATCTTGTGTGACTGGTCGTAGTTTTACTCCCTTGAGCAAGGAGGTTTCCACGTAAAACTCTTGTGCCTAATTTACTTTGTGCTATTTATTTTTGGCACTTTTACTTCTGCACTGTTCTTCTGTCGAGAGACCTAGTCCTATTGTAGTTAGTGGACACATACATTCCAACAATTGGTATCAGAGTCTGGGCTCTCTATCTGGTTAACACCAAGAGAGAGAATCCTGCGAAGAATGGCTACTCCACTAAGCTTGTAAGAAGGTTGGTCTCCAACGAAGCCACCTCTGTTTGATGGTTAGTACTATTGATGGTGGAAAAAGTGCATGTTTGACTTTATAATGGATGAATATTGTGAGCTGTGGGATGTTATTTGTGTGGGTCCCTATGTGCCAACCATAGAAGTAAAATATGGGGATATCACAAGGGTCATTGTCAAAACCCGACGGCAATACAATGACTTTGACAAAAGAAAAGTTGAGAAAAATCACAAGGCTAGGAAGTTCTTAATGTGTGGAATCGGAGCAAATGCATATGATCTGATTTTTTTGTGCGAATCAGCCAAATAAATTTGGGATCTACTGAGAACTACAAATGAGGGCACTGAGGAAATAAGGAAATCTAAACTAGATCTCTTTACTGCTTAGTTCAATAGTTTCGTCATGAAAGAACGTGAACCTGTTCATGAAATGCACACAAGGTTTTCCAATATTATAGATGAACTCATGCTCATGGAAGAACCAGTCCCTATGTAGACAAGTCTCCAAGATTATGGAAATTCTTCCCAGATCTTAGACAAATGGTTTTGCGATTGATAATAAGACAAGGAAACCTGAAGAAATGAATTTATGTGCTCTATTTGAGCATCTTCAAGCTCATGAGATGCATGAAAAAGGTGAAGACATGAGGGCAGAACTGACTGGTAAAGCTGACCACAAGGAAGTAAACGATAAAGAAGGGGACCAGGTCCATCCCAACAAAAGCAGGAGAGAAGCCTTTTTTCAGACGGTGAAAAGGGAGATGACTGCATGGGAAGATTCCTCAAGTGATTCAAATGACTCTGAGCACTCTAATGAGGCCTTTATGGCAAAATCTGATGATGAAGAAGCTGAAAAAGAGGTAACCCTTTCTGATCTTAAACAAAACTTGCATGTTTACTCTGTTAAAAGGTTGAGAAGTCTAGCCGCTGTTTTGATTAACTTTATCATTAAGTTAACAACTGAAAAATATATGATGAACAATAGCCTAGCTATCCTTCATGAAGAAAAGGTAGCCTTGGTTGACCAAATATCTGTTGTGGAAGAACAATTGATAGTTCTAAAAGCTGAAAATCTAGAACTTAGGGAGAAATTAAAGATGTTGAGTGAGAAATGTAACAGAGGAATGGGAGAGGCTAGCAGCTTGTTAATCGATCTAGAAACCAGTTTGAATACTGCTGAAACAAAATTTGTTATGGCCTTGGAGAGAAATAATCAGTTAGAGAGGGACCTGGTCCGTGTAAAAGAGGAAATTGAAAAGTCCCTCAAATGGACCAATTCCTCTAAGATCCTTACAAATTTAATTGGTCAAGGCAATAACAATAGAAGAGGGCTGAGCTGTGAGAAGATAGATTTCCCATACAATTCTCACAACAAATATGTTTCTGATGCTGATGATCTGTTATGTGTGCATTGTGGTTGAGATGGACATCTTAAGAGAGATTGTCCTGTGTTGAAAAAGTATAGAGGAAGTTCGTCAAACTATTCCAAACAGCGGAATAGACTGAAGAAGGGACCTGGTCCTGCTTATGGTCCCAAGTTAAAGAAAGCCAGTCTGCCTTACTGGACAAAAAATCATCTTATCACTTCATTATCTACGTACTGGGAACTCCGTCTCAAATGGGTTCACAAGGCAAACAAGTGATTTATTGTGCAAGTAAGAGGAGGAGCATCAGTCAGTGTTGGTTTATAAAGAATAGATGCTTAAAGCACATGACTGAGAAAACTACAAAACTTCCTCTCTCTCTCTCTCAAGTCATTTCAAGGTGGAGGTGTCTCTTTTGGTAATGGCAAGAAATGGTACATTCTTGGTGTAGGTAGAACTTGAATGCCTGTGGAACACTCTTTTGAAGTTGTGTACTATATTAACGGGTTGAAGTACATTCTTTCAAGTGTCTCATAGATCTATGATAAACAAAATGAAGTTAAGTATTTGTCAGAAAAATGGGGTGTCACAAACTTGCTCTCTCGGGTGATGATTTTGACAGAAAAGAGATGTAAGAGCATGTATATTGCTGATCTGAACTCTGCTCGTAGTAACAGTCTCACTCTCTTTTGTGGTCAAGGTGAGAATACTGATTAATGACTTTGGAGACTCGGTCATCTGAGGGCTCCTCTGCTTAACAAACTTGTGTCAAGGGACCTGGTCCTCGATCTACTCAGAATAAAATTTGCATATGATAAATTTTGTGATGCTTGTGCTAAAAGGAAGCAGATCAGACTATCCTTCAAGTGGAATATGCAGGTTGTTAATCTTCCAAAGAATTTTTGGCTGAAATGGTGAATAGTACATGTTTTGTGACCAAAATGATGATATTGAGAAGTGTGATTTCAATGATGTTGAAAGAGTATTTATGGGATACTCTTCCTCCAACAAGGCTTATCCGGTGTATAAAAATGTGTGCATTGAAAAAGACGTTCATATGATTTTTTATGAGTCTGGAAGAATTGAGAAGTAAGTTGCAAAACAAAGAAGATTATGAGATGGAAGAGATGTTTCAGATTTAGAGAGATGATCTAAATAGCGAGCTTGTTGAAGAACATCCTCTTCATGAATCCAGCAATCTCAAGGAAGCTGATGCAGATTATGAACCTGATGAGGGACCTGGTCCTGTAGACAATGCTTAACAAAGATTATGCAATTCAAACTAATAATGTGAATTCTGAAGGTGAGAATGAAGAAGTTGATCAAGCTTAGTTTGAAAGAAGCAAAGTATGACACTCGGTTCCCAAACAAGCTGATTGGTTGTCTAAGTTCCTCTTCAACAATGGCTTCAAAAGAGGTAAAATTGTCAAAACCCCTCTTTTTGAAATCAAAAGAAAAGGAATTGCTGATCATCCAAGTGTATATCGATGATGTCATCTTTGGAGCAACATTTTGAATTGTTGTGTGAAAAGTTTGCTTCATTCATGGGTAATGAGTTCTAAATGAGCACGATGGGAGATTTCTTGTTAGAGCTACAAATTCAGCAAACCTCTAAAGGTACCCTCAGTTGTCCAAAAAAGTACATCAATGAGCTGCTCAAATGGCTTAGCAAACTTGAAGTCAAGACAATGATAAAGAGGGGTAATATCATCATAAAGGTTTACAAAATGGAAGATCAAGTGGCTGACATCTTCACTGAAGCCCTAAGCAAGGACCGGTTGTACACTTTCATAGGAACTTAACTACATAGAAGAAAATAACAGAGTATTCAGGGCAATTGATGTCTGATCAAAGACAGGGACCTGGTACCAATTTAGAGAAGCTGCTGAAAAGTTTAATGTTATGGATGCCTAGACAATTCATACTTTCATGGGCACTAACTTGAAGTCGGATGCTGATGAACCTGGTTTATATACTCTATTCTTGTACAAAGGAATCACATTTGAAGGCTGCTAAGAGAATATGAAAACAATTGAAGAAAACAGGGACTTGGTTCTATTTTGTGCATCAGGAGACTTTTTATTTAGAGAAACATATGATGTTGATTATGATGTGTATCAAGTTGATGGAAAGAGTACCTCAGGAGTGACTTATGTTATAGGTTGATCTCTCACTCATGGGGAACTAAAAGGCAAGATTCAGTTGCTCTTTCAACAACTGAGCCAGAGAATGTAGCAAGTGCAACTTGATGTGCTCAACTCTTGTGGATTAAGCAACATTTTGAAGATCTTGAAGACCTGGCTGAGATAATCAAACTGATGTTGGGAATGCTAAAATCTTCTTGAATGGATCCTTTCTGAAGCAATCAACTCTCTCATGACTATGCAAAGAGAGCAGGTATCCTTGTTTTTCAGTTATGTATGTTTTAGCAAATTCAGTCTCATACTTTTTGTAGGTATACACACATGGCAAAAGGGCGGAAGGAAAAAGGAGGTCAGGACAGATCTAGGCAATCACATTCAAAATACAGAGAGGGACCCGATCCGTTCTCGAAGGTTAGCACTCTTAACAGTGCAGTTTGAATTATGCATGAGAATCGTATTGCCACATGTTTGTCATTCAGGTATCTAGCCGTTGTCCTATCTTTTGAATACCAAAATGACACTTTCTTTCACATAATACATCCTTTCACTTCCTTTATACTCCATATTTCTTTTCAAATCCCCTTCCAAAATCAGAAATTTTTAAAACCCTATTTTCTCCTCTCTCAAAAACACTTCAACTGGTTAAACCTTTTGTTCTTACTAGAGAATTTTCTGATGAAGATGTTGTTAAGTGTGAAGAGGGACCAGGTCCACCAAGAAAAAGGAAGAAGTGGAAAAGATGATGTTCAAAAAGGAAAAAGTGATATTCTGAGAACTCAAAGTATTCTGAATAGGAGGGTGTCTGATTAAAAAAAATGAAATGAAATTTTCTTTTTGGTTCCTTAATTATTGATCTATTCATCTCAAGGGCCTTGAGTAAGTTTGATTTCATCAATCTTTCTATCATGAGAAACTCAAGCTTGCGTTAGAAGCTACGATAGTTGTTATTGCTAACAGGGATACTGAATTGGTTTGCCTTATGGCTCAGCTTCTGAAACAACACTATCAGAGGGACTCGATTATAAAAAAAACAAAAAAGATTAGCAACCCTGAAGGTTCAACATGCAGCAAAGAATGTGAACTTCAAGAGAGGCTTCTGAAAATACCATGCTAAGGGATATGCTCTACTAATTCTACTTTTTCAATCCCTTGCCTCTAAATCATCCCCTCTCTTCCTAAATTTCTATGTCAGTCCTCATTCCTCTTTTTCTATCGAAATTGAGTGGGTGTTGTCCTGGTTTTCATTTGTAATCATATTTTCAATGCTTTGATTGCTTATCTTTTATTTATAGATAAACAATGTCTTGTTTCTACTGACTTGTCTCATTACTTTATGCATTTTTACTCATGCTTAGTGTTGCCCAAGTGGCCATGAATTTGCTTGAACTGCATTTCTGTCAACTTGGTTTACTATTTTAACCCTTTTTTATGATGTCAAAAGGGGGAAAATTGTTAAGGTATGAGGTATGAGGTCAATGCTAGCTACTTGAAGACTCGGTCATGTCGATAGGGGGAATGCTAGCTACTTGAAGACATGGTCATGCCGATAGGGGGAATGAAAGCTAGCTACTTGAAGAAGACATGGTCATGCCGATTGGGGGAATCAATGCTAGCTACTTGAAGAGGACATGGTCATGCCGATAGGGGGAAGAAGTTGAACATGTTTGTCATAATAAAAAAGGGGGGAAATGTTATTTTTATGTTTTGATGATTTGACAAACTTCGGGGATGATGAAACTCTAGTTACCTGAAAAGTTCTTGTTGATAGGGGGACTAGTGAATAAGTCTGTTATCATCAAAAAGGGGGGAAATGTTATTTTGAATCTGATGTTAAGTTTTGATGATTTTACAAACTTAAAGATCTAACAAGGAATCATATCCTTGTTATTGGGACTGCTAACAATGAAATGAATGAATAAACTCAGTATGAGGAATATTTGTGTGTCATCATCAAAAAGGGGACGAGACTGTCTGTTTCAGTGTCTCACAAATGCAGAGACCCGATCTAGAGTTCTCTCATCTAGATTTATAATGGTGTATAGCAGGAAAGTTGTCCTGTCAGAGGTTGGCGAGGCGTTAGCGAACTACACCAATCAGAATGGACGAGGTTGTTTGTCCAACTGTCAATAACTCTTTATGGTTGACTTAGTCAACATGACAAACAATAAATTAATTCATTCATTCAAAAGGAGAGAGAGCCAGCAAGTCTTCTCAAGAACTCACTAAGAAAAGTTTGCAAGGGACCTAGTCCCTGCAAGACTACGTATGTGAAAGGATGACAAGACAACTGTCAAAAAAGTTGTCACCTCTGATGTGGTAGGTGCACATCTTTCCAGAGAGGCAGGCTCTCAGCCAATGGGCGATCCCAAAGAGTTTGTGTTCATTTTGATATAATCTCTTAACACAAAACACAAATTCAAGATTTGGCAAACAAAAACTTGGATTTTCTCTAAAAATTCATAAGCTTGAAAAGAGAAGGTCATCTTCAAGGAAGAACACTACTTAACTCAACAACGAGACCTGATAGAGTGAAGAAGAGTCTTTGCTGTATTTTGAGCTTTGTGTCTTATGTGCTTACATTGTAAATCTACTCCTAAGTTATAAAGGATAGTAGATCACTTGCTTGCCTAAATATTTAGTTTGAGTCGTATTAACTAGAGTTAGTTAGTCGAATCTTCTAAGTTTTGGTCAAGCCTTTTACACTATTGTTTTGGTGTTTTCTTGGGTAAAGTTGCCTAGGAGTGTCAACTAGAGTTAGTTGATGTGTGGTGCAACAGAGTTGTTGCTCGATTAAGCTCTTGTCTTAGAGATTGGAGTTGGTGGCTAGAGTTAGCCTTGGGGGTTCTTAAAGTATAGATCAACTAGAGTTAGTTGGTTTAGTGGGCAATAGGATTATTGCTTTGGCTCGTTTAAGTAATAGGAGTATTATTTAGTGTGGGATTAGGGTGTTAATCTCACGGTTGTGATTGTAAACTGTGTTTCGCTTCTGCTTGAGAAGATTAGTGAAAACAGTTTGAAAATCATGTGTGACAGGTCATGGTTTTACTCCCTTGAGCAAAGAGGTTTCCTCGTAAAACTCTTTTGCATGATTTACTTTGTGCTATTTATTTTCGGCACTTTTACTTCTGCATTGTTATTCTATCAAGAGAACTGGTCCTATTGTAGTTGGTGGACGCATACATTCCAACATGTAGAAACATATTGAAAGTTCTCTAAATCTTTGGCATTAGGTTACAATATCGAGTAAGAAGCTACAAATAGATTGGATAAGATGGAATTAGCAATTTAGTCACACTAAATGACACTTTCTTGAATGTGCTAGTTTGTACAACACAGTGCAGTTGTTGCATGCAGATGCTTAATTACTCTATTCAGTAGAAAAATTTCAAAAGAATGAACGAAATTGTTGAAGAGAATATTGCCAAAATAACTTTTGCATTCATAAATGGATCATGGGAGATTTTTCTGAACTATACAGTAAAAGTTCCTCTCAATATCCTCTTTCTAATTTCAAAGTCCTACTACAATACAAAATTTCATCGTGCAAAAGAATTTGCACTATGATAAAATTCATGATCACATGCAAAATATGAGATCAACGAACATGTCCTCTTTGCAAGGTAATGTGAGACCACCCATTGGATGATCAAAGTCAAACTCTTCTTCAGTGTTAGCTAACAAGTCTTGAAAGAAATGTTGGCTCAAGTTTGATATTGGCACCACAAAACATACAGTATCTGTGTATATATATACAAGTTTCATATTGAAATATTTAGTGGTGGTCAAGATAAATAGGTGACTACTGGTGAGAAACAATGGCGGATAAAGTTTCAATGGTGAGAGACAATAGTTTTGCTTACTCTCTAAATTATTAAAACATAAATATGTTGAAGAACAATTTATGATGACTTTACCTTGCCCGACAAAGACCAAAACAGATTGCCACATGATGACTTTAATGAAGTGATTTTTCAAGCACAACTAGCCAAGATGATAGTCAAGTGTCCCCTATCTACATGAAAATGAACAGAGAAGAACATGGTTTTGCTTCTCACCAACAATTGTTCATTTAATGGTTTCAGATTATTAACATTGGTGAGAAGTACCATTTATGAGCTGATATTATAGCTAATATTTTGACCCATACCAACTTGGACAACAGACATAGACATATGGTTTGCCTTGGGTGGTTAGTGACAAGAATTTCAGCTCCATTTTGTATAAATAATCCCTCTTTCATGAGCCTTTTCATCAAGGAAAAGCATTATCAGTTCAACAATCAAAAGACTCTAAATTTCTTTTCTACTTTCTTATTTTCAATCTTCCAACAAAAAGAAAATGGCATTGCTCAGCTCTAAGAAACTCATCAAGATGACCAGGAAATGGCAGAAATTTGCCGCTATGTAAAGGAAATGGATTTCATTTCCAAGAAATGGTAGTGAGCAGACAGTTGCAGTACATCTTCATCCTCTATAGTTGAGAAAGGCCATTTTGTAGTCTATACAGCTGATCAATCCAGCTTTGTCGTTCCATTGGTTTACCTTGAAAATGAGGTCATTAGGCAACTTTTAAGCATGTCCGAAGAAGTGTTTGGGTTGCCAAGTGGTGGCCCTATTACATTACCCTGTGATTCAACCTTCATGAGCTACATCATTTCTCTAATCAAGAAAGGTGTAGCTGCTAGAGATCTTCACAAAGTACTCCTCTTGATTCCTTCATGCTGCTGTTCAATTTCTTCTATGCACCAAGAGAGTGGAAACTGGCAGCTTTTTGTTTATTAAGTCAAGGCCAACATTCTTTTTGTAAATGCTAGCTTAGAAATAGTTTTTAGAGAGACTTACATTTAACAGTACACGATTGTAAAACACATCATTCAAATTGAATACTATTTTATTTGAAAATTCACTATATTCATGAGTCATGGCTTTCACTTTTCAATTTGGTTACGAGAAGTCCTAAACATCTTATGTTGGATTTTGGCACCTCCTTGATAGAAGAAAGACAAGATGATATGAAAATTTGACACTGAGTAGATCAATCAATTAACATTAATTCAGCTGTCTCAAACCCAAAATGTTCGGTCTCAATTATATGAATCAACTTCATGCATTATGCTCTATTCAGATTCATTCATTCCAGTTATGAAAAGTTTGTCTTTTAAGTCAAAAGACAGTTCACCAACGCCGAATGTTATGCTTATCACAACAACTAGATTCTTTTACATCCGTTGTTTCATGTTCTCAGTTAAGTTTGCATTGGCTCCAAAAGGTTGTAATATTAGCACTCTATGTTATTTGTTATTTGTTTAACACATTCCTTCTTATCATCTTCCAACATCATATAATTATACCTACGGATCCGTGCTCCAAAAGGTCCACTGATAAGGCTTGATAGATTCAGACGACCTTCTCTCATTTTATCCTCTGTATTTGCACTATATGCACCAACTTCATAGTACAACTTCTCAGAATAAATGGGATAGATGCTATAATAAGCAATTAGCCATATGTACATTTGTTTCTTCCATAATGGATTAAAGGAATAATAAGTCACAAAATTAGCTTATATTAAGATTATATTATCACAGCAAAATCATTGAACTTTGTAAATTTTTTGTTACTTATCACAAAGGTCATTCTTATTCCACTAAATGACAGTCGCTTGAATCCACTAGTTTGCACTACAAGGTGAAGTTGTCACATGAGGATTAATCAATCAGATACCAGCTGCATCTTGTTTGAAAGGATGAAGATAATGAGTTTCGTTTTATCTTCATTTGGTCAAAGACTAAATGGACTAAGACCTTTATTGGAATGAATGGACCTGATTAGAACATAATGCATAAAGTTGATACATATAATTGAGACTAAACAGTTTGGGTTTGAGATGCAGTTGATTGATCTTCTTTGTTTCAAATCTTCATACCGTGAATGTCTTTCTTCAATCAAACGCGTTAGATTGTTAGGACTTCTCATAAACCAAATTGAAAGGTGAAAGCCATGACTCATGAATATGGTAAATTTTCAAATAAAATTAGTATTCAATTTGTATGTTGTGCTTTACAATTGTGTACTCTTCAATGTTTGCCTCTCTAAAAACTATTTTGAGCTAAATTTACAAAAATAATGTTGGAATTGACTCAATAAACAAGAAGCTGCCGGCTTCCACTTTCTTGGTGCAAAGAAGAAGTTAAACAGCAGCATGAAGAAATCGAGAGGAGCACTGCTTTGTGAAGATCTCCAGCAACTACACCTCTCTTGATTAGTGAAATGATGTAACTCATGAAGGCTGAATCACAGGGTAATGTAATAGGGCCACCGCTTGGCAAACCAAACTCTTCTTCGGACATGCTTAAAAGTTGCCTAATGACTTCATTTTCGAGGTAAGCCAATGGAGCGACAAAGCGGGCTTGATCATCTGTATAGACAACAAAATGACCTTTTCCAGCGATAGACGATGAAGATGCACTACAACTGTCTGCATCACTTGCATTTCTTGAAAATGAAATCCTCTTCCTCTGCATGGCTGCAAACTTCTGCCATCTCCTAGCCATCTTAATGAGTTTCTTAGCACTGAGTATTGCCATTTTTTCTTGGAAGACTGGAAAGAAGAAATTAAATGAGAAATTTAGAGACCTTTGATGAGTAAATTGATAATTCTTGTGCTTGATGATGAAAAGGATCATGAATGGGGGATTATATATATATAAAAGGCTATACACAGGCCTTGGGTTGGAGCTGATGTTTTTGTCACTAAAAAGGCAAAGCCATGTGCTGTTGCTTGTTGGCCATGTAGATTGGGGCCTAAAATTTGAAAATAAAAATGATAAGTTTCTTCCTTTCTTCGGTTTGATGAATGAACCGATTAGGCCAATATACTTGCTACTTCTCTCAATGCCAATAATTTGAAAACATTAAATGAACAATTGTTGGTAAGAAGCAAAACCATGTTCCTCTCTTTTCTTTGTCATGTAGATAGGTGACCTTTAGATTTCCATCTTGGCAATCAACTTCATCAATTCTTGTTGATTTTATTTTAAGGGTGTCCTTAGAATTAGAGTGGGGCCTAATGTTGTTCTTCATGTGCCATTGTCTCTCACCATAAAATTTGGATATAAAACTTTCCCCTATCTTGTATATATACACATGTATAAAAATCATTTTAAGCAAAACACAAGTCTTTGTATGTGCAAACAAACTTACACTTGCTGTGTATTTCTCAAAAAATCCTTTGTTCTTCTCATCATTTGAAGTTACAAAGTATCTCACTATGGGTATCAAAATGACTCCCCTAATACAAAATAATTGCCTTAATATTTTAGAATTCTACTGAACAGTTATTAAGCACCTGCATGCAACAACTGCATTGAAATAAAGTTGGTCTGCAATGAGTTTACCAACCAAAATGGATATCATGTACTAGAAAGGATAAAATAATGCCAACAATTACAGTCTACACTTCAGCAAATAACCCTATCGAAATAGCTAATATTTTTAATGCGGTGAGCTAGATATTCTGAGTGCAATATCACTAGAAAGATAAGGAAAAGATATCACATTTTCCTAAATTATCAAATAATAGAACAAAGAACAAGTAGGCTGCCAGAACAAGGAATTTTGATGAATAAATATATGTTAATCATCATATATCATCAAATATTATTAAAAGAGGAAAGCTTTTAGCTTCAAAGTTGGATTACCATTTTACCCCTACTATAAGTTAAAATGTTATAAAATATTTAATTAGTCAAATATTAGAATCTTATTAAGTTTTCTCTAATAAATATTTGTATTCATAACCGAATTTTTATGCAACCTATAATTACAATATTTAATATGTATTAACCTCTCACAATTGAATTATTAATAGTAATAATATATATATATATATATATATATATATATTATTTTGCGCACCTTAAGTAAAAGTTAAATAAAATTCAATTAATTAATTTTTCAATTACATAAATTGAACGGGATTTGGAAGTGGAAAAGTGGTACTTTAATGCTCAGACAAACGTATCCAAGATTTAACACATGTATTACTTTACCTAACTTTTACAATTCCTATAATTTGTCTTTTCATTTTCTTTAACTTGACTTATCAAATTCTAACACTTTTAAATTAGTAACCAATCTTTGTTAATATAACAATCAGTAGAATTTGAATAGTTCATTAAGTATTTAAGTGTAGGTTAATAAATACATATTATGTTAAAAGGAATTTCAAAGAACAAAAAAAAAACACTATATAAAGGTAATAAATGATTTCCATTTCCTTCAACTTTTGTTTCTTTAGTTGAACAGATTTTTTTTTCAAAAAGAAAAAAATCTGGCCTTCCTTCTCATTTTCTTTCTTTTCCTTTAAATTTTTCCTTTTGCATGAAATAGAGAAAATGGGAGATGGACAAACATGTAGAGTTGATACATGTTGGAATTGAATAATTGTCATATCAATTTACATGCAACATTCAACATTCATTGGATGATATATGAAGACCACTATCTCCGTATGGAGTGCTAGCAGAAATTCATGAGCTATGAAAAGGAGGAAGTTGGTTTCTCTGGAAGACTGATTTTATAATTTTCATTAATTGATTTATTCTTATAATGTACTGTAATTATAATTGTTTATGTCTACAGATAAATGCGACGTTATTTGTGTGTTTGGAGGGAGTTATAAAATGATATCTTGTAGTATTTTACTATAAAAGTGGGAACTACCAAGTTAAAAGTTTACATCTCTGACATTCATCTTAATTTGTTTGTTATTGTTGATATAGTAGTTGGATATCACAAGTTATATGCCTTCATGGCATCATGTGATTCGTATTGAAAAAATTATTTCGTAATTTTTTGTATTCTGTAATGTGTCTTCATATGTATCTTCATATTTGAATTTACTGATTCATTTTATAGAAAGAATTAGGAGTATCCGCGTCATATATAAATATATTATCAAACTTTAAAAGGAAAATTTTCTTTTATTTTGATATGATATCATTGAATAAAAACTATTTTAGCTACCACAAAATATAGATATCTTCACTTAAATAGTCAGGTAGATTTGCTATTACTTTTTCTAACCGGCATACATATATATATATATATATGTGTGTGTGTGTGTATATTATATATTGATTACACATGATCGTACACATTACAAATGAATTATACATCTATAATATATTATATACTCACCGATTTTTTTTTATAGTTTAATCAATTGGATGAACAACTATTTATATTAATTCTTCAAAAATAATCTTAGTTGCAAATTTTTGCTACATTTATTTTCAAAAGTAAATATGTATGTATTTTTTTAAATATCATTAATATTGGCGCGTGCCCGGAGACTAGTACTCAATATATGCAGTATATGTACCAAGAGGACATTGTGCAGCATATGGAGGAGAAATCCATTAGAAGCCATTTATTCTACGCTGCCAATATCGTACTTGGGGAAGATACACTGGCTTTATTTCAACACTAGTTAGCTCAAGATGAGGAAGATACTGGTTTTGATCATCAAATAGCTGGTGTCAGAATCCCCTGCAAAGAGGATGCTTTCTTTGATCTCACTTCTCTGTTGGGAAGGAATCGAGAGCGGATTTACTCCCATTTTATCATGAACAATTTGAGCACTAGTAAAGGAAAAGCTTAGTACCGAGACGAAGGAAGAGAATGAATGTAAAAGAGATGGCATCACATTCCTGTACTATCAAATTTGTTCATTTTGATTTGACAAATTAAGACTTCCCGGTTCATTGCTCCATAGCAATTTACTGCTGCGGAACTGTAAGAGAAACTTTATCTCGACACCATCAAGTCCAAATGTACCTTTAATTTGAAAATAATAATACAGATCTCTCAATATAGTATACAAGGCTTTTTAGTTTTGACAAAATATACCACAATGCAGGTGTAAACTGCTTAAAATTTAGAGTTTGATATTGCACTGCATGTCTCTGAGTAGGATCAATTCTGAGCTATTTTGATAGATAATGGAGTCAAGAAGAGAGCAATAGTTATTGTGTTGACCCGATCCTACAATATATAGTTCTCTCTGGTTCTTCTTCTTTTGTTACATGCTTGTTCATTAGTAGAGGTTCGTTAACTCATTAGAAATAGTAAGTTAAGGTCTAGCACTTCCTTACTCGTAAAAGAATAATAAAAACTGAAGGATTTTAGAAACACAAGTGAAAGTTTGTTGCAAGTCCGGAGACTAGTATATATACACAAGTTTGTGAAAAGTTTCATATCAAGAGAATTAGGTGACCAATATAATGAGAGGCGACAATGCCATATGAAGTTTCACATGGTTTTGACTTTTGCTTACTCTCTAAAGTATTCAGACCACAAATTTGTTGAAGAACAAGACTCATGATTTACATTAAGGACGCTCTTAGAACAAAATCCACTAGAATAGCCACATGATGACTTTAATGAAGTGGTTTTTCTAGCACAACTAGCCAAGATGATAGTCAAGTGTCCCCTATCTACATGAAAATGAAGGGAAAAGAACATGATTTTGCTTCTCACCAGCCATTGTTCATTTAATAGTTTCAAATTATTGGCATTGGAGAGAAGTACTATGAGCTGATATTATACCAAATAGGCCTAATTGGTTATTTATCAAACTAGCATCATCCACAAATTTTAGGCTCCATACCAACTTGGCCAATAGACATCGGCACATGGCTTTGCCTACGATGGTTAGTGACAAAAACTTCAGCTCTATTTTATATCACTACTAAAAAATTTTTAAAAAAAGACGCCAAAAAGCGACGGACTGCGTCGCTTTTCGCGTCAAAATCGACGGAAAAGTGACGCAATCAGTTTCGTCGCTTTTTAGCTCGACGCTTTTCAAAAAGCGACGGACTGCGTCGCTAAAAAGTGACGGACAACGTCGCAAAAATGCGACGGACAGCGTCGTAAAAAGCGACGGACTGCGTCTATTTTTGGAAAGTTAATTTTTTTAATTTTTTTCAAAAAAGCGACGAACACCGTCTCTTTTATTTTAATTTTTTTTTTAATTTCTAAATTGAGACACTGTCCGTCGTTTCGAAAATTTTTTAAAAAAAATTCCCAGAAAAGCGACGGACTGCGTCGTTTTGTCCGTCGCTTTTCTGGAATTTTTAAAAATAAAACCAAGAAAAGCGACGGACAAAACCACGCAGTCCGTCGCTTTTCCTAGTTTATTTTTGACAGCAGAAACTCTCCAGTTTCTGCTGGCCACCTACAAATAAAATTCAATTGAATTCAATTCAATTCAATACTACAGTATTCAGCCCAATCAAACACACAATTATAACAATCTAAACAAAACATAAAATAACATTCAAAAGTACATAAATCATAAATTATAAAATCTTTCAATATTCATTTAAAAAAGTTTATAAATGTCCAAAGATATAAACTAGGGAGTGAGATCTACATAATCATCCTCATCACTCTCGTCGTCGGTGTCATCAGGAACCGAAGTATTAGCTCGACGAGTGAGGTTCATCACTTGTTCTTTGATTTGCTGAACAGTCTCATTCATGCTTTTTTGTTCAGCTACTCTTCTTCGCTCCGACTCTGCTAGTGCTGCTGTAAGTTTAGATATTTGATCCGACATAGCAGCAATTTGCACAGCGTCAAGTGCCTCGGCTTGACGTGACGATCCAATACCTTCTAAGCCTGACTGGAGTCGTCTAGCATCATTTCGAGAGCCTAGACCATAGCATCTACCCTTGTGTGTCCCCCCTACCACTTTTTCTTTCCAAATCTGGGTGGATAGTTCAGGGGTCAATTGGACCGAACTATCTAGATTCTCAGCGACGTAGTGCTGAAAGTCATTCTGCATATTAAATATAAAATTGACATTTATATATATACATATTATATATTCACTATTAATATATATATTATTCATATTAAATAACTTACAAAAGTTGGTTCGGCCCTTTCCTCCACCCACACATCCGGATCCGACTCATTTTTTTTCTTCCTTACATGAGTCTTCTTGAAAACCTCTGGTTCAATGGGAGGGCGTCCCAATTCTTTTTCCTATAAAAAAAACTGAAATTTATCTTAGCATATTCGCACAACTTAACAACCTAAACTAGTTTAGTTTAGACTTAAACCAACAACGAATCCACCAACCAAACCACATTATTTATCTTAGCATATTCGCACAACTTAACAACCTAAACTAGTTTAGTTTAGACTTAAACCAACAACGAATCAACCAACCAAACCACATTATTTATCTTAGCATATTCGCACAACTTAACAACCTAAACTAGTTTAGTTTAGACTTAAACCAACAACGAATCCACCAACCAAACCACATTATTTATCTTAGCATATTCGCACAACTTAACAACCTAAACTAGTTTAGTTTAGACTTAAACCAACAACGAATCAACCAACCAAACCACATTATTTATCTTAGCATATTCGCACAACTTAACAACCTAAACTAGTTTAGTTTAGCCTTAAACCAACAACCAATCCAATCCACCGACTAAACAAAATTAAAGCTAAGTGTCAACACTAGATGGACACAAATCGATCTTGCAAGAAAATCAATTTTGTCATCAATAGGATCAACTAGTGTTGGTACTTATGCTTAACAAACACATTATCACAAAATTAAAGCTAAGTGTCAACACTAGATGGACACAAATCGATCTTGGAAGAAAATCAATTTTGTCATCAATAGGATCAACTAGTGTTGGTACTTATGCTTAACAAACACATTATCACAAAATTAAAGCTAAGTGTCAACACTAGATGGACACAAATCGATCTTGGAAGAAAATCAATTTTGTCATCAATAGGATCAACTAGTGTTGGTACTTATGCTTAACAAACACATTATCACAAAATTAAAGCTAAGTGTCAACACTAGATGGATACAAATCGATCTTGGAAGAAAATCAATTTTGTCATCAATAGGATCAACTAGTGTTGGTACTTATGCTTAACAAACACATTATCACAAAATTAAAGCTAAGCGTCAACACTAGAAGGACACAAACACATTATTGAAAACATGCAATTGTACTTGAACTTAAGAAACTTAGAAGCACCAACCTTATCTCCACTTTGTGAAATAAGCAATATAGTCTTGTATCAACTTTTTTTGATGTTGAGCTTCCTCAGTTGCCTAGCACAAAAAGTCCTTAAATTAGTTAAATATAAACTTCAAATCCAAGAATATTAGTTATATATATATATATATATATATATATATATATATATATAACTTTTAATAAGTCGAAGTTTCACTTCAAGTTCATATCTAATTTCTAATTAAACTTAATTAGTTATATATTCAAGCTAATTAGTTCCAACTACCCCAATCTAATTTCAAATTCATATTCCTAATTAAGTTCAATTTAAAGTAAATTCAAGTTCTAATTAATTATAAGTTTTAATTAAGTTGTAATTCAAATCTCTAAAATTTCAAATTCAAACTATAGTGCTAAAATCCCAAATTCAAACTTTTAGTAATCCTAAAATCTCAATAATAGATTCAAACTAGTCCTAAATTCAAAATTCAAACTAGTCTTAAAATCACAAATTCAAACTAGTCCTAAAATCCCAAAATCTAACTAGTGCTAAAATCCTAAATTCAACTAGCTAGCTATTCCTAATCCCAAATTCAAACTATTAGTCCTAAAATGTGAATAATAATTCAAACTAACTCAAATAATACCCAAATTCAAACAACTCCTTAAATACCCTAATTCAATCTAATCTTACATGCAATTCCAAGATCAAACTAATTAACTCAAGAAATACCAAATTTCAAACAAATTCTAAGATACCTAATTTAAACTAACCTAACATTAAAATTTCAATTCACAATCAACAAACACAAACTTAACAATCAAATAATCCCTAATTCAAACTAACAATCAAAAACCCTAAATCATTCCCTTACTAACTAACAATCAATCAATTAAAAACTAATTCAATATACTAATTAACAAATTAAATACTCAAATTGAAAGAAATTAAAAATAATATTATGAAACCCTAACCTTGAATTAAAGGAGAAGGACAATGGGTGGGATGGAGGCGCGCGGTCGGGATGGAGGCGGCACCGGTCGGATCGACGGCGCCGGCGTGGTCGACCTTCTGCGAATGCTGCCGGCGGGCTGATCGATCTATTAGGTGCCCGCGAACTTCCCGCTGAAATTTGGTGGCGTCGCGCGGGTCGGGTTCTCGCGGTGGCGCGATCGAGCTCGCACTGCCGTGCCCGTCGATCGCGAGTGAGTCGTGCGCAAAGAGAGAAGTGAGAGAAATTAGTTTTATTAATTAAAATTGTGTGTGTATATATATATATATAGATATATATGAAAATTAATTACACGTTCATAGAAATTTAATTTAATAAATTTAATTTATCAATCAAATAATATATATATATATATATATATATATATATATATAGATATATATATATATATATATATATATATATATATATATATATACACACATATATATAAAATTACACGTCAAAAGAAGTTTAATTTAATAAATTAAATTTATCGATCAAGTTAATATATATATATATATATATATATATATATATATATATATATATATATATATATATAATTTAACTATATATCAACAGAAGTTAAATTTAATAAATTTAATTTATCAAAGTTGAATGTCAATAGAAGTTTAATTTAATAAATTAAATTTATCGATCAGTTAATATATATATATATATATATATATATATATATATAATTTAATTACATATCAACAGAAGTTAAATTTAATTTATCAAGGTTGATTTTATTAATTAAAATTACATACATACATACATATATATATATAACCCTCGAAATACTGAATTGATTAAATTAAACTTTGTTGACGTGTGGTTAAATTACATATATATATACACACGTATATATAGTATATATATATATATATATATAATTTAACTACACATCAACAAAATTTTAATTTAATAAATTTAATTAATTTATCCATCAAGTTAATTTTCTCCTAATTCATATCAACGTACGTAGTTTCATATTCTAAATATGGATTATAGATATTTTTTTATTTATTCCACGAATTCTAATTATTTTTTATAAATTACGTATACAAAATTATTACACTTTTTGAACAATTAATTATAGTTGTAAATGAAATTTTAGTATTATGCACAATAGCAAAATTATGATTTATAGGAATATTTTAAACAAATCGACCTCCGAATGTCACTTTATTAAAAGTAATTAGATTTAATAAAATATACCGATCTCATTAGGTCGGACCTCAGAGTCTCTATGTCCATCGCTTTTTTTGAAAAAAGTTTGATGACCTTTTCACCAAAAAGCGACGGACAAAGAGACATTGTCCGTCGCTTTTTAAATATATTTTACCACATATTTCGACAAAGAAGCAACATACATAAAGATGCTATCCATCGATAATTTAAAAAATAGTTAAACAATTAAAATTAATAAAAAGCGACGGACTGCATCTCTATCGATATATAATAAATAATATTATAAATTCCGCGAAGAAAAGCGACGGACTCGGCGATCTAGTCCGTCGCTTTTTAAAAAATTTTAAAAAATTAAAAAAATAAATTAAAAATTAAAAAAATAAATTAAAAAGCGATGGACTTGGCGATGCCGTCCTTCGCTTTTAAAAAAATTTAAAAATTTAAAAATTTTAAAAAAAAAAATTAAAAATTAAAAAAGCGACGGACTCAGCGATGCCATCCGTCGCTTTTAAAAAAATTTAAAAAAATTAAAAATTTAAAAATTAAAAATTAAAAATTAAAAAAGCGACGGACTCAGCAATGTCATCTGTCGCTTTTAAACAAAAATAAAAAAAATTAAATTTTAATTTAAAAAGCGACGGACGGCATCGCTGAGTCCGTCGCTTTTTGGAGCGACGCCGTCCGTCGCTTTTTGTTCCGTCGTTTTTTTATTGTTTTTTAGTAGTGTATAAATAATCCCTCTTTCATGAGCCTTTTCATCATCGAGGACAAGCATTATCAGTTCAACCATCAAAGGTCACTAAATTTCTTTTCTACTTTCTTATTTTCAATCTTCCAAAAAAAAAATGTCAATGCTCAGCGCTAAGAAACTCATCAAGATGGCCAGGAAATGGCAGAAGTTTGCCGCCATGCAGGGGAAGAGGATTTCAGTTCCAAGAAATGGTAGTGATGCAGACAGTTGCAGTACATCTTCATCCTCTATAGTTGAGAAAGGCCATTTTGTAGTCTATACAGCTGATCAAGCCCGCTTCGTCGTTCCATTGGCTTACCTCGAAAATGAAGTCATTAGGCAACTTTTAAGCATGTCTGAAGAAGAGTTTGGGTTGCCAAGTGGTGGCCCTATTACATTACCCTGTGATTCAGCCTTCATTAGCTACATCATTTCAGTTATCAAGAAAGGCGTAGCTGCTGAAGATCTTCACAATGCAATGCTCCTCTCGATTCCTTCATGCTGCTGTTCAACATCTGCTTTGCACCAAGAAAGTGGAAGCCGGCAGCTTCTTGTTTGTTGAGTCAAGGACAACATTCTTTTTGTACATGCTAGGTCAAAAATAGTTTTTAGAGAGGCTGACACTGAAGACTACACAATTGTAAAGCACAACATACAAATTGAATACTACTTTATTTGAAAATTTACCATATTCATGGATTTCAATTTTCAATTTTGTTATGAGAAGTCCTAACAATCCAATCTTGGAGCACAGACATATAAATCTTTAACTTATAAAAGGAAAATTGACACAAACCAGATGTAATGGTAAGTGTAACTTTGTTTTATGTTCCCAGTTAAGTCCACATTGTCTCCAAGTGATTGTTAAAATTTCCAGCACTTCGTGTGATCTATGGTCTTACCATTCCTTCTTACCATCATCCAGCAACAGTCATCATACTGTGTTTAACCTATGGATTTGTGCATCTAAACGTCCACGTATTATATGGTGGATCATATTAGATGATCACTTCTCATATTATAATGTATTATTGCGCTACATGCACCCACATTAGGGATCAATGACCTCCAATAATACTACAATAACAACTACACCTAAGTCCCAAATAACATGGGATCAACTATATAAATTCTCACTTACTATATTTCTCCATTTAAACTCATTGTAGACTAGCTTCATTTCAAATGTAGAAACATATTAAAAGTTCTCTAAATCTTTGGCATTAGGTTACGACAGAGTAAGAAGTTCAAATAGATTGGATAAGATAGAATTTGCAATTTAGTCATATATATGTACACTTGTATCTCCTAAAATAGAATAAATAAGTCAAAAGTAGCTTATATTAGCAACTAATTCCGCTAAATGACACTTTCTTGAATGCAGGTGCTTAATTAATCTGTTCAGCAGAAATATTCCAAAAGAATTAACGAAATTGTTTAAGAGAATATTACCATAGGAACTTTTGCATTCATAAATTGATCTCCTCTTTCTAATATATAAGTGCTACTACTATACAAAACTTCATGGTGCAAAAGAATTTGCACTATGATAAAATTCATGATCACATGTAGGACATGAGATCAACGAACATGTCCTCTTTGCAAGGTATTGTGAGACTACCCATTGGATGATCGAAATCAAACTCTTCTTCATCTTTAGCTAACAAGTCTTGTAATAAAGGTTGGCTCAAGTATAATATTGGACCACAAATACATACAGTATGTGTGTGTAACTATATATACAAGTTTCGTATCGAAATATTTAGTGATGGTCAAGAAAAATAGGTGACTACTGGTGAGAGACAAAGGCGGATAAATATATAGTTTTACTTACTAAAGTATTCAAACATAAATATGTTGAAGAACAATACATGATGACTTTGCCTGGACTGACAGTGACCAAAACAGATAGCCATATGATGACTTTAATGAAGTGGTTTTTCTAGCACAACTAGCCAAAATGATGGTCAAGTGTCCCCTATCTACATGAAAATGAAGGGAGAAGAACATGGTTTTGCTTCTCACCAGCAATTGTTCATTTAATGGTATCAAATTATTGGCTTTGGTGAGAAGTACCATTTATGAGCTGATATTATAGCTAATAGGCATAGCTTCATCCACAAATTTTAGGCCCCTTACCAACTTTGCCAACAAACATCAGCACATGGTTTTGCCTTCGGTGGTTAGTGAAGAAAACTTCAGTTGCATTTTGTATAAATAATCCCTCTTTTATGAGCCTTTTCATCATCAAGGACAAGCATTATCAGTTCAACCATCAAAGGTCTCTAAATTTCTTTTCTACTTTCTTATTTTCAATCTTCCAAAAAAACAAATGGCAATGCTCAGCGCTAAGAAACTCATCAAGATGGCCAGGAAATGGCAGAAGTTTGCCGCTATGCAGAGGAAGAGGATTTCATTTCCAAGAAATAGCAGTGATGCAGACAGTTGCAGTACGTCTTCATCCTTTATAGTTGAAAAAGGCCATTTTGTAGTATATACAACTGATCAAGCCCGTTTTGTCGTTCCCTTGGCTTACCTTGAAAATGAGGTCATTAGACAACTTTTAAGCATGACCGAAGAAGAGTTTGGGTTGCCAAGTGGTGGCCCTATTACATTACCCTGTGATTCAGCCTTGATGAGTTGCATCATTTCACTAATCAAGAGAGGTGTAGCTGCTGGAGATCTTCACAAAGCGTTGCTCTTCTCAATTCCTTCATGTTGCTGTTCATCTTCTTCTCTGCACCAAGAAAGTGGAAGCCAACAGCTACTTGTTTGTTGAGTCAAGGCCAACATTCTTTTTGTAAATGCTAGCTCAAAAATAGTCTTTAGAGAGGCGGACATTGAATAGTACACAATTGTAAAGAAGATTATACAGATTGAATACTACTCTATTTGAAAAAATTTACCATATTCATGGCTTTCACTTTATTTTAAAATTTTAACACAACAAATAGTAACCAACCTTCACTAACTTCAAAGAGCCGTTTCAGATTACAACTATATAATCTAAGGAACTAACTCTAGTAACTCAACCTCAGCAGTTAATTATAACTATTCTAACTACTCTTCAAGAAGTCAAACCTGCTTGTATTACAAATCTCACCAACACAACTACCCACTTCAATCTAGAAATTATTACAGTTCAATAATAACCTTCGAACAAAAGCCTATTTGACTAGTCCACTCGATCTCCTTGCATGAACGTAGTTCTCTTTTACTCTACTTCGTTGTTGAACCTATTTCTTCAGCATATTTGTCTATCATCAAAACTCCTTGAAATTTGAACTTGTGGTTTCCATCAATTTCCCCCTTTTTGATGACACAAATATTGAATCCTCAAATCACGTTGCATCACTTTAGCTTACATAATTAAGACAACTGTATAACTTACGCTCATTTTTCCTCCCTTTTGACATCATTTAAAAACACATTATAGAATAGTTCATTTTAACGAAATGACATGAAGTACAACAATATTGATGTATGGCCACTAGGGCAACACTATGACAAGCTCATGCCAAGGTCGGATCTGCAATCTAAGGATATTAATCATCTCAAATATGAAAGAGAGACAGTATCCCGACACACATTTTTAAGCCTTATTAGTATCTGCACACGTGTATTTCATGTTAATTTGTTTAATTTTTTTCATTGAGATGGAGGGAGTATGTAATAGTTAAATATATTAGTTTTATATGTGCCTAAACTTTCATATACAATGATACATAAATATTGTGCATAACAATAAATTTGTGTTGAACTTTGTTCAGTGAAGTTGATGCTACTGGCTAATCAAACTCTCTAGACGTCAATAGCTCTAGGTACTTCTGATCCTCTCAAATTGTTGCTTTCTCTTCAAGTACAAAAAAGAAGATGAAATTAATTAATAAATTAAAATTATGCAAGCGCCTATAAAAATGGTGAGTAAGAATTCAAGAATCCTTTCTTGCCTTTTTATAGTTATTTTTCATTTTGCATTCCTTGAACATTTTCTTTCATCAGTCTACATTTAATTATTCAATGCAACTCTTCCTATTCTCCAAACTATTTATTTCTCCTAATTAATTAGTCTACATTTAATTAAATATTCAATGCAACTCTTCCTATTCTCCAAACTATTTAGCAATGAATAGCGCACACTTAAATTTGATTAATGGGTAAATCATTAAGGGCTACATTTAAATTGGACTTTTGAATATCTGCACGTTCACAAATCTCATGTAAATTTAAATACTATCACTACTATTTCAATTAGATTGGGTATTTTATTTTAATTAAATATAAGAGAAAAATTGTTATCTAACTTTAAATACTCGTTTTATTTCTCTCCATTTTTATTCATGTGGATACATTCACCTTAAATTAATATTCTACTTTGAACAGAAACAACACAAAATAATATACACAAAGATACATATTCCAAGCCATAATAAATGTCATTATTTTTTATTATGGATACATTCACCTCAGTTTTCACCCCATGAATTTCCGTAACATTTCATTAATTTGACTGGAAACATTGTAAGTATCATTATCTTTTAGTTGGTATATGAATGCCAAAGAGTGTCCTCTCTTTTTTGTGTGCATAATTTAGTGATTTTACATTTATGTAGATTAATTTTGAAGATATAATACATTTTTATTATTATTTAATTAGATTAGATGTTGTATTTATTACATTTTGATTAAGTATAAGGGTAAAATTATAATCTAACTTTGAAGATGGATGCTTCCCACTTTTAGTAATATATATAATATAATATAATATAATATAATATACTCCCTTTGTCCCTAATTACTTGTCCACATTTCCTTTTTTAGTTGTCCATTTTGACAAATCAAGAAAGAACAATTTTTTTTTACCTATTATACCTTCAATTAATTACTTTGAAAAAGGTAGAACTTCTTGAAAATATTAAATTTTTAATTCATCCACTTCATAATTAATAGGGGTAAAATGGTAAATTCATTATGTCAATTATTGATTTCTTAATAGGTGTGTCAATTCAAAAGTGGACAAGTAATTAGGGACAGAGGAAGTATAATATATATATATGTGTGTGTGTGTGTGAATGATTATTTAATTAGATTAGATGTTGCATTTATTACATGTTGATTAAGTATAAGGGTAAAATTGTAATCTAACTTTGAAGATAGATACTTCCCACTTTTAGTAATTTAGTAATTAGTAATTAGTAATTAGTAATATATGATATTGGGTGAGCACCAACATGGTCACATTTATATTTATCAACAAAAAAGAGTCACCACCAAAAAATGGCCTAGTATAATAATCTAACTAATTGCGTGATTAAACTTCTTTTGGTTGATGATTTGGTTAATCCATCTTTTAGCCTTATTACTTTGATATACAACAAATTCAGAATAACACTCATAATATCTATCCAGTTATCCAAATTTATAAAAGCACATATTAAATTTTAAATTTGTAATTTAACATCAAAAATATTTATTTTGTACTATATAATTCTTTTTTTTGTGGGATCTTTTTCCCACGAGAGGTAATGAAAAGAATTCTAGAATGGATTGGTATCAATGCCTAGATCACGGATAAATGGAAATTTTATTGATAAGACCTTTTCAATTGTAGCCAATATCTTATTACGGGTGATTCCGACGTCACAAATAGCAAGAAGAGGCAAGGGATTCACCCACTTTCATGAGTTTCATAGGTCAAGAGATCCCACTATTGAAGTGTCTAGCAGCCTATTCAGTAATGGAATATGGATTATGACTTACTCGCTATTCACTCGGTTTTGCGGTCATAATCATTATGTAGGAGAGATGGCCGAGTGGTTCAAGGTGTAGCATTGAAACTGCTATGTAGGCTTTTGTTTACCGAGGGTTCGAATCCCTCTCTTTCCGTACCTTCTCTTAGTTCAATAATTTTACTAACAACAAGGGCTCAAATAGATAAGGCATAAATTTCTCCCTAAACTATGGTCAAATCTCAGCTACATAGCTAAACTTAACTAGGGTCTTATTACCCTCTTCCCCAAACTAATTTAAAATTGAATAAATACTTCATAAATGTCGATGTGGCACAGAAAATGTGCACACTCTCTTAAAGGCAGGTAAGTGAATATGTCTTTTTTTTTAATTTGATCTATTTACAATTAGTTAGTACACATAATTATTGACATAAAAACTTATATTTATCTAATTGTTTTTTATTTCTTTCTTTGTAAAATATTTATTCCCCTCCTCATTTTATTTTATTTTCTCTTTTATTAACTTCTTATCTTTCCATTTTTAATTTTATTAATAAAAATACGTGTGTTTTATTTAAAAATAATATACAAAAATTAAAAGTATACTTTTATTTTAATGTTTTAATTTTTTATGTTTTATTTAATTTTTCTCCACTTATTTTGATATCCGTTCAAAATTAACTTATTTTAAATACAAGCCATTTGAAATTAAATTTGAAATCAAACAAAAAAAATTAAGAGAAATAAAAAAGTGAAAAGAAATACAATGACTGAAGTTTAAATTCAATCTTATCCCAGAATATTTAACTTACTTATTATTCAAAGTCTCTTTAGGATAGATTCAAATTCAACATCATCTCATTAAATAAAGTACAAAAAGTAATTTTTGGAATTAAATTTGAAATCAAATACAAAGAAAATAAGAAGAATAAATAAAATTAAGAAAGCAAAATGAGTGAAAAGAAAAACAATGACTGAAGTTTAAATTCAATCTTATCCCAGAATATTTAACTTACCTATTGTTCGAGTCTCTTTAGGATATATTCAAATTCAATCTCATCTCATTAAATTAAGTATAAAAAATAATTTCTTACCATTTTCTAACATCTGTTAATCCATCAAAATTCATTATCTTCCTAGTCTTGAACTTGTAAAATAAGTTAACATTTATTTATTTCTATTATATACAAATCATCCAATTCTAAAATCAAGCACACAAATTTTTTTTTGTTAATATCTAACTTCATAACACAAAATTTGTTGGGGATAATATTGCATTTGTTTTCTTTATTTTAATTTCGTTATAGTATATTTAATACACTATCATTAATATTAAAAAATAATATGATTTGATTATTTTTTTTCTTCACTAATATAATGATTTGAATATTCTATTTCATAATCATCTTTTAAAAAATGAATAAAATATTTTTTATGATAAACTTTAAAGATTATTCTTTACGGATAATAACAAATCTTTTTTTAATAAAGTTTGTACTTTTATGTGTTAAATATAGAAAGATAAGTTTCATGTGATAAATTTAATAGTCAGATGAATTTTATGTATTAAAAAATACGAAAGTAATTTTTCGTGTTATAATTTTTTTTTTTTTATATTTTATAGTGAAAATATGACATAATGTTATATTTTGTGGATTTATTTGTTTATCATTATCTGAATATTTTTTTCAGTTAATAAAAATAAAATATTTTTGTGTATATTTTTTTGTGTATGTGTATAGTTCATTCATTTATTTTTTTTTAAATTATTGTTTAGTTAATAAAAAAAAATTGTACGCTTTAGCTAAAATAATATTTTTGAATTGTAACTTAAAAAAATGTTCATAAGGTACCAATGCATGCATACCTTTGAAAAATTATTTTTTCCCTTAAAATAAATCTCTTTGTTGAAGAAGACAATTAAATTTGTCATTAATAATAACTACAAATGACTACCTTGTCTACTTAAGATTATACTTAATTATTTTGTAATACAAATTTAGGAAAATATAGTAATTAAGCGTAGATTAAAAAAATAGTTGAATTTTTCTTTAAATATAATCAACTAAATAGATTAGTCTATATATAATGGATTTTTAATAATGTTATTTTGGAAATTAGATGTTTCTAAAAAATAATTGATGATAAGACATTTATAACTATGCCATGAATAACACATTAATTATGGCCAAAAAATGTCCAAAAATAAATTAATTTATAGTGTGAACATGTCCTTTTACAATTCTGGCCAAAAGGATTATTCCATTAGGATATTACATTTTTTTAAAGTATTTTCATTTAATATAGAATTTTCTATCGAAGGAGACAATTAAAATATGTTGATAATATACATAAAAATATGTTTTTAAATATAATTTGAAAAAATATTTCAATAACGATAATCAAAACTCAAAATACTTTAGAATTGATAAAAATCAACACATTATAGAACTACGTAATTTAATTTTTTAAAACATAATAATTAAATATGTAGTTTAATTTTTTAAATATGTAGTTTAATTGTTAAATATGTAGTTTTAAATACATAATTTAATTTTTTAAAACATAATATTTAAATATGTAGTTTAAATTTTTAAAACATAATAATTAACAAATATCAAAACTACAACATTAATGTGTAACTATCTTGGGTTGTTGTGAAATAGGATCGACACTTATGAACCATATGATTTTTAGTATTTCTTTGTTGTGTCGATATCTACTGATTCTAAAGTATTTTGAATTTTGACCGTTATTATTGAACTATTTTACATTTTATTTTAAAAATTATTTAAAATTGAATTTAAATAGGTAATTTAAATTTATTCATATAGTAAATACAATAAAATTACTTAATTTTATAAATTCTTAATCAGTTTTTAAAAAAATATTAATTTGAGAGAAAAAAGGATAAATATTGTGACAACAACTATGTATACTTAATATTTTAACATATCATTTAATAACAAATATTTTTTTTATAAAACAACAAATAATACTAATAAAGAAAACTATATATGTGATGAAACTTTGATCTAGTTCATGTTTAACAAATTTGTGTTGTCATTATCATCAAAAAACTATGAAAATGTTTTTCTTTTAATTTTTTTTTTATAAAAGTTTATTTTGAAATCATAAAGAACTTTCTATATCCTTTCCTAGTTATTATAATTTCAATGAAGAACCATCAACATTTTTTTCCAAAAAATATTTGTCTACGTCTCTAGTACTAAAATAAATAAATAAATATTAATTTTAAATGAGTCTTTATTTGTGTATGATGTGATTCATATATGTTCGAGGATATGAAAGAAATCACATAATGGAGGAAACATGATGGTAATTTAAGTTTTTTTTCATATTTCACTCACATACATTCTAAATATAATCGGATAAAATATATTATCATTTAACTTTTTTTCTAGAAAATCCATGCGTAACAACAACTCCTTTAAATAAATAAGAGTAATTGTTTTGCCAACTTGGTGAATTTCAGATTTTTAATTTTGAGTATTATCGATATAAAGTTTTAATATTTAAATTTAGATATAATTTATCATTTCACGATTATAAATTATAAACTAAAATAGATAGCTACACTTTACACCTCTTTTGTACTTTTTAATTTTTTTTATCATTAAGAAATAAGAAATGAAAAATAAATAATTAAAAAAGAATAAGTAGAAAGGAGGAAATTTAGAAACTGAAAAAATTATATTATATATTTATTTTTTTACTACTACTGCCATATTTTTATTTTTATTTTAGATCTTGAAAATTTCAAGTAAGAAGAGTGGGTGAGACTTATGTTTTCTTTGGTTAACTTTGTGGTTTTTTTCTCATGTTTAATTATGAAATCATTAATCATTTTTAATGTATTGGAAACATAATTAAAGAATATATTCAATATTTAAATTAAAGGGCAAATATGTCCAAAAATAAACTAATTTATAGTGTAAACATGTCTTTTTACCATTCTGGCCAAATTATGACCAAATTTTTATGGCCAAAAGGATTTTTCCTTTAGTTAAATCCAAAAATACAGTGATTTTTTTTTTAGATTTTTCCATTGAAGATTGACTTTAATTTGTTCATCACTTGTTTTTTTTTCCTCTTATTTTTTTTTAGTCATGAATTCTCATATTGTAACGACCTGTTCCCGTCATTATAGAAAAGCCAATCGTGAAAAATTTGGGGCCGGAAAACTTTTTCGTAGTAGTTGGATTTTCCCAACCTAGTCCAGATTTGGACGAAATTGGAGTCTTCAAGGTGCAGGAAAATCAGGTAACAATCGGGTGAATTATTTATGATTTTGATTGTTTGAGTAGTTAGATAACTCGTTAAGGAACACGTACGACTTTACGGAATTGAATTCGGGGGAGTAAAACTCCCGAAATCGACTTAGCGTAAAGGGTATTTTCTAAGCATCGTTGGTTAGAGGTGTGTTCTGATATGGGAATTTTGGAATTCTTTAAATAGCTCACTGATTCCGTGCAAGCTGCTTTAGCAAGATTGGTGTCGCTCTGGCGGGGCCGCTGCAGCGGGGTGAGGGTCGTTGTGGCGGGCTCAACGCGACTTAAGGTCGTTAATAAACCCCTAAACGACCTTATTATGCACTTTTTGACGTTTAGAGCTAAGGAACGAACCCCAGGCGACTCCTAGTCGTTTTTCACCATTCTTGAGGCTAAAGATAAGTTTTTCACTCCCCAAATCCATTTTTCGATCCGTAGAACGTAATAGAATTGGTGAATATTGATGGGGGAAGGTTTTGTTATAGATTCTATGGTGGAAACAATCCTAATTTGGATAATTGGGATCATGGGTTTGATTTAGGGTTTATAGAATTGTTAGTAATTCGGATAATTAGTGGTTGTTTATTGATTCCAGTATTTTATTGATTATTTGTAGACCAAGAACAAGCGGAACGAATCCGGAAAGGAAAGGATCAAGTTTCTTAGGGTTTCAAGCTTGTTTCGAGGTAGGTGATGGTTGTGATTCTATGATTGTGTGATGTATGTTTGTTCTTACTTCATTATGATACATGTATGTATATGAATGTTGCATTATTGATCACA